>LZPO01054949.1:452761-464420 GCA_001675575.1 Neotoma lepida
TGTGTGCGTGTGTGTGTTTCAGCGTGAAGTTCATAGAGCAGACTCAAAAATACCATCATTGTCATCCAAATCAGAAATTGTGGCTTTTTCTTCTTCACCACAAAATCAGAAACTATTTACCTTTTCTTACTTTAATCCTTAAAATGTGCTTCTCTACCTTCTCCACATTATTTGAATTATATTTAGATGTGCTTTGCTTGTTTGTTTGTTTTTTGAGATAGGGTCTCCCTTTGAAGTGACAGCTGGCCTGGAACTTGCAGTGATCCTCTTGCCTCTGCCTCCTGAATGCTGAAACTACAGGCATGTGCCGCCATATTCAGCTTCAGATACCCTTCTGACATTGTGTAGGCAGAGGTGATGAACAGAGAAAAGGGAAGGTAATAGAACTTCAATCTGTTTCTCCTTTTGTGTACACTGCCTTGCCATCTCTTAACTCGTGATGCCTCTTTCTTTTCAGACTTCTCAAGCCTAAACTGTGTTTTCCTTCTCACTTCTCTGTCTTCTTGGTTATAGGTTCATCTCTTCCTATGTTGCTCATTTACTTTTCTGACTTGTCTTTTAAGCACCTATAAGGCAGCCACACCGTTTTGTCTTTGTGCTGTCATTGCCTGCCACAAAGTTTGGCACATGGTAGTAGTATCTAACATTAGGAGTCCTCATTGTAAGTGGAGTCAGCTTTGGTCAGTTGAAGTAAGAGACAGTGAATTTGTTAGAAGGATATTAGTTATCCTGCAGAAATGACTGCAAGAGTGGAGAGCTGCGTGTTGAGAAAAAANAGGAAACAAACTTCAGGGCTAGACCATGGCCAAAGTGAAAAGCCATTGTGTCCTTTTCCCAAGACTTCATTCAATGATGGTGCTGCTGGAATGTTGTCACTGGATACATTATGCAACTGATTAAGAAGTGGGTGTGTATTTGGCTTACGAACAACACAAATTGTCTTCATAATTCTATCTGCTTAGTGACCAGAATCATGGTCAAGTTATAGTGGGAAAGTCTTCTTGTGGGTGACAGACTGCCAACTCATATGCACACATGACCCAAAGAATCCTAATAATGGATTCTAACCTGTTCTTGCTGTGTTGGTTCTAGGTTTAAATTCCATATGAATGCATTAAAATTGACTAGCCAGAGTGCCTATTCCCAAAGTATGACAAGTATCTGGCCTTGTGATTGGTCAAGTTTCTATGATTGGTTCTAGAGTCTACTTTCTTTCCAGACACACATGTCAGATTCTCTAAGTAGAGGAAGGGGCTAGCCCAGTTCTGAACAGTGAGAAGTAAAACTGGCATCTGTCCATTTCAGTAGCCATCTGATCAGTGAGTACAAGCCAGAGCCATGATACTGGACCTCTAAGCCTTTTCACCATCAAGCATTCAAGTGTGGTCACTAATGTTGCTCAAACCCAAATCATTGCAAAGCCAAAATATAAGCAAAGTCAGCCCCACTGTGATTTTTCAAGCACATTTATTGGTGTCCAAATATTTAAGGTTCATTACTTGCCCCGTGTATAGTGTCTGATCAGAAGCTTTGGTTTGCCTGGCAGTCCGACACTGGTCAGATGATTCTAGAACACACAACTGCTATATTAGAAAAATATGTCAAGTTTTTAACCATTTCTAAGTGTCCTTACCTGTCTTGTCAGTTATAAGGTTTTACTATAACCACTTTGGAATACTGATACTATCAAAGTTGAATGTGCATATACCGCGTGCTAGTGATCTCATTCTTGTTTTTTTTAAGTATGCATTTATGTGTTGACATATACAATAATTTCTTTTTTTTTTGTTTTGTTTTTCAAGACAGGGTTTCTCTGTGTAGCTTTGGTGCCTTTCCTGGCACTCACTCAGTAGTAGCCCAGGCTGGCCTCAAACTCACAGAGATCCGCCTGCCTCTGCCTCCCGAGTGCTGGGATCAAAGGCGTGCGCCACCACCGCCCAGCTACACACACACACACACACACACACACACATATATACAATAATTTCTATCCAACTCTGTAATCACAGTAACCTAACACTGGAAACAAACCAGATGTCCACTAACAAATGAGTAGATAAGTAAAGTTGTTCAGAATTGTTTAAAAATTGTCATTAAGATGAAAAAATACACAGAAATGAAAACAAACAACCTACTGCTACACAGAACAACTGTGGCTGATTTTCTAAAACGATATAAGGTGAAAAAGCAAGCTCCCTCCCCCAGTGTAGACTTTGTGAATCCTTCTATGTTCCATTTTTATAATGTTCACAAAGAGAAATCTAGCATTAGAATGCAAAATGGTGGTTCTCTGGAAAAATTGGAGGGGCTTTCTGTTCCTGGCAGTACTCTGTTCTTGACACTGGAGGTATTTATAATGGATAGTGAGGATTCGTGCAGTTGCAATTTCTTTATGTTTATTACACTTTAATTAAAAATACTGAAAATGGAGCTAGAGAGATGGCTCAGGGCTTCAGACCATTTGTTGCTCTTGCAGAGGACTATTGTTTGGTCCCCAGCACCTACACGGTGGCTTACAAGCATCCCTCACTCCTTTTTGAGGAAATCATATATCCTCTTCTGACACTTCTGTAGCACCCAGCTTGCATGTGGTGCACATACATACATACATCAAGACACTCATACACATAAAAAAAACAAAAACAGGCCTGTGTATGGACTAAATTGCGGAGCAAGGCTAAGTGAGCCCTTCAGGTTGTGTGTTGGGTTTTGGGTACACATTTCGGTGTATTTTAGAGATTGTTAGCATTAATTAGATCTTCTAGAGTGATTCATGACTTCTAAAAGGTTAAGAGCCCACATCATGTACATACATAAAAATTGTTATTTTAAACATTTTATTGTGGATAGCACATTTTTATCATGAGATAGAACCTGGCCTCTAAGATCAGACCCTCTGCTTTGGATCCTTTCCTTTCACACTTTTGCAGGCTTACTTTAAAAAATTTCTTTTAGCCAGGCAGTGGTGGCGCACGCCTTTGATCCCAGCACTTGGGAGGCAGAGGCAGGTGGATCTCTGTGAGTTCAAGGCCAGTCTGGGCTACCAAGTGAGTTCCAGGAAAGGCGCAAAGCTACACAGAGAAACCCTGCCTCGAAAAACCAAAAAAAAAAAAAAAAAAAAAAAAAAAATTCTTTTAGATTTATTTTATTTAAAAAGTTAACAGAATTAAGGGAGGTATGCCAATAGCAATTACTCAGGAGAGGGTGAAAATGGGGATGAAGACCAGAGAGCAGACAACTGTAAAGCAAGCCTGAGGACTGGAGCGATGGTGCTGTGTCATGAACTGCTTTCCACTCCATTCCCCTCCCCCTTTCCCATTAGAGCTCCTCCCAGGATGACTGTGCTTCCTTCCCACTGTCTTCATCTCATCCCAGTGGGACTTCCCTCACAGTAACACTGAAATGACTTTGCAAGTTCACTTGCTAAACCTAGTGGTTAAATATCTCTTCAGATGGAAGAGAGAGTGCTCAAGGGCGGAGGATTGGTTTAATCGTGGTTCTCCTTTCATATGTTCCTGTCACCGGCCTGTTTGGGGGCTCTGATTAATTTTGTTTTAAGTTTCTTTGTTCCCTGCATCTTCATTACCTTCCCTTCTCCTCTTAGGTGTCCACTCTAATATGGTCATCATATCATCCTAGAATATTTTTGGAAACCATAATGCAGTTTGGATGTGCGTGTGCTTTTAATTCATATCAATGCTATTTTGCTTTGGATTCCCTTCTGGTTTTTAACTGTTCTTATTCAAAACTAAATTTCCATTACATTTCTATTTCATAGTTTTGCTTGCTACATGATATTCATGATCTGCCACATTTTAAAATTATCCCTTTAATTACAGCTATCATGGTTTGTTTATTTATCGTTCAACAAATATTGAATGCTATTCATCAGGCACTGCTGTCAGTAGTGTACAGCAGAAAACTCCCAAACCTCAAAGAACTTTTACAATCTTGTGCAAAGAAAGAGAATAAAAAAATGTAGCAAATAAAATACATGGTATGCTGGATAATAGCTGAGAATAGGGGTACACGCCATTAATCCCAGCACTTAGGAGACAGAGGCAGGCGGATCTCTGTGAGTTCAGGTCCAACTTGGTCTACATAGCAAGTTCCAGGCCAACCAGGGCTACATAGTAAGACCCTGCCTCAAAAACAATATATGTAAAATGCTGGAGAATAAAACTGCTAAAATGAGAAAGTTAAGGAAAGAGAGAGTGTGTCATAAATATTCCAAGTTTAATATTTGCACTTCCTGTGACTCTGTAAGAGTACAAATGTATATGCTGACAGGGAAGTGGGTTTGGACTTAAGGTAGAGGGTTGCAAAACAGATGCACAGGTAGAGTCATCAAGTGGACATTTTGGATCTTAGTGTGGAATCATGGCTGCTGATATAAATTTGAGACTAAATACTTTATTAAACTAGTAGGTATTTGTCTCATGTTAGTCTTGTTATTAGTTTAATAGATACACTCTATTTAGGCCTGGGCTGGTTATCAGAATGTTTAGGAAGAATCACCTTTGAGCTGACAAGGTGGTTCAGCAGGTAAAGGTGCCTGCTACCAAGCTTGCAGGTCCCACATGGTGGAAGGAGAGAACTGACTTCTATAGTTGTTCTCAGACCTCCGCATGAGTGAGGTGGCATGAGCATATGCCCCACATATGCATACATATATACACACACTAACTAAAGAAAGAAAATGTAGGGTTTTGTTTGTTTGTTTGTGTTTTGACTCGCCTGTCCTCCCTAAGCTGATCTGAGGAGGCTGCAGCATCAAGAGATCTGGGAAAAGGAATTTCAGGCCATGCTCTGCTGCTGATGGTTTGTGCTGCTGTGCACATGTCAAATTAGCCTTCCTGGAATTTAATTTTCTCATTGAGCAAATGGTGAGATCAAACCAAAAGGTTGTAAAGGTTCTTCCCTTTAAGTTCTGAGTATAAAGGAATTTCTGTGACTCTTTTAAAGGAAATAGGATATAAATAATCTTTAAATAGTTTGATTTAAAAGTTTAAAAGTTT
Organism: Neotoma lepida; assembly: GCA_001675575.1. Taxonomy (NCBI): domain Eukaryota; kingdom Metazoa; phylum Chordata; class Mammalia; order Rodentia; family Cricetidae; genus Neotoma; species Neotoma lepida. The sequence continues at coordinate 457,780 of LZPO01054949.1, forward strand.
TGTGACAATTTTTTTCTTTATAAATTAGAAAAAAAATGCCTACTACAACTTCTTTTAAATTTCTTTCTCTCTCTGTCTGCCTGTCTGCCTTTCTTTCTCCCTTCCTTCCTTTCTTTTCTTGAGACAAAGTCTCACTATATAGCCATGGCTGGCTTAGAACTCACCATAAAGACCAGGTTGGACTGGAACTCACAGAAATGTCCCTGCCTCTGCCTTCTGAGTGTTGGGATCAAAGGTGTGTGCAATCACGACCAGCCTTCCTAATTTAAAACACACACACACACACACACACACACACACACGAGTGTGTCATCAGTATTTGTAGTCACTGGCTGTGTAATAGCACAGGAAAGCTTTTCTTCTTTTGTCTGACTATAATTTAATATCTATTGACCAGTTTTTCTTCACTGTCTCTTTCCCTTAGTTTCTCCCATAACTACTATCCTACTGTCAGGCTCTATGAAATCATCTAAAGAAAACTCTTTAACAGATAAACAAAAATAAAAATAATAAATAAAAATTAAAACAATGTTTTAACAGAATAAAATTCATTTGAAAAGTAAAATCACAGATGGACATGGTCCCTAGCACTAGGAAGGCTGAGGCAGGAGGATTGCCTCAAGGCCAGCTTGTATACAGAGTGAGAGACTCTGTCTCAAACAAACAAACAAACAAACAAACAAACAAACGGCAGGGCAGTGGTGGCCCATGCCTTTAATTCAAAGCAGGCAGAGGCAGGCAGATCTCTAAATTCAAGGCCAGCCTGATCTACAGAGTGAGTCCAGAACAGCCAAGGCTCCACAATGAAAACATGTCTTGAAAAACCAAACCAAACCAAACCAAACCAACCCCCCCAAAAATAATCAAATTAAAAAAAAAAAACAAAAAACAACAGCAACAAAAACCCAACCATAAAACCAACACCCCCACCCCCATCCAGCAAATCAGTTTATTTCAGAATATAAGAGAGGTCATTCTAATTCAGAGTGCTATTAACACTTGTCAAGTGTGCTCATTTTCCTATAACATCTCCAGCACTGGGCTTAATTGTTTTTTTTCATATTTGTTCAGTTTAATTTAGTACCCCAAAGTCTAATTCTTTGCAAGATTCATGGTTCTTCCAAGGATTTTAGTATTTGTATTTTTTCTGTTTTTTTAACAGTGTGTGGGTGTTTTGCCTGTATGTGTATCTGTGCACTTCATGCATGTCTAGTATCCACAGAGGCCAGACGAAGGCGTTGCATCCCTGGAACTAGAGTTGCAGACTTTTTAAATGGATGGCAACAGAATTGGAATCAAACCTGGGTCCTCTGAAATAGTAGCCAGTGCTCTTAACCATGCCATCTATCTAGTTCCTTTTTATTTCTTTTTAACATTATTTATTTGTACACGTGTATCTGTGCATGTGCCAAAGAGTATCTGTAGAGATCAGAGGAAGCTTATGGGAGTTTTCTCCTTTTACTGTGTGGGTCCTAGAGATGAAGTCAGGATTTTGTTTTTGTTTTTTTGGTTTTTCAAGATAAGGTTTCTCTGTAACAGCCCTGGCTGTCCTGGAATTCGATCTGTAGACCAGACTGGCCTCAAACTCACAGAGATCCACCTGCCTCGGCCTCCCAAGTGCTGGGATTAAAGGTGTGTGTCACCACTGCCTGGCTATTTTTTTTCTTTTTTTTGTGTGTGTGAGTAAGGGATTCTTGTAGCCCAAGCTGGTCTTAGACTCCCTATTTAGCCAAGGATGGCCTTCTGCCTCTCTCTGCTCCCCAATACACAGCTATCACAGGCATGTATGGATAAGATGCCTGGCTCTTAGTGAGTGGGATTCTGTTTGAAGTGTTTATTTTTAGTTTTTAATCATCTAATATGCCATATAAATTTTTAAAATTACATCAGTCATTAGTAGCTAGAAGGGTAAGAAAATTCTCAAAGCTGTTTTCAAGGATTAATTCTCCGAGTCCATTTCGTGTATCGTGTTTGTTACAGTGTATGTGGAAAATGGAGAGGATTTTTTAAAGTTTTAAAGCCTTTTTGAATGGATGGTGACAGATTGTTGGAAAATTAAAATGTTCAATATTGATCAAATGACAGAATTCTAAATTTATATTTTAAGGCAGAATCGGGCTTCTGCGTGGTTTGTTTACAGCTGTAAAAGAGAGGAGTGACCAGATACTGTACTATCTGACAGAAACAGATCATTCCGCTGTTGATGGCAGTTCACATTAGCTCCCAGTTAGCAAATGCAGATGCTTGTCCAAAGAGGAAGTAAAAAGTCAGAGATGTAGGAGTAGTGTGCAAGGGGGAAATTAAGTAAAAGAAGACTGTGCAAGAAAGGAAATTTAAAGTCAGACTTCCTGTTCATGCTGGTGAGCCCGACACTTGGATTTCACAGACAGTGCTGCTTGGAAACAGACTTTCAGTGTAAGACCTGTAGCTGATTTTTGTTATTTGCAAGTAATCTAGATTTCACAGTGGTAATAGTAAATTTCAGTAATCATAAGAGAATACATGTAGCATTAAAAATTCCCTAGATGCCTTTTCCTCATACCGCTGTAGTCACTTTTTACCTCTCTGCTTCCTCTTTTTTTTTTTTTAAAGATTTAATTAATTAACTATTTTGGGGGGATTGTGCTGGGCATCTATCTAACCCAGTGCTCTGTGTGTTAGCAAGTGCTCACTACCTGCAGAACTATGTTCCAGCCCTTTATTGTACCCTTTTATACCACCTCCCTCCTCTTCTTAATTCCTTTTTAAAAACTTTATTACATTTTTATTTTATTTACGTGCATGCATGCCATGGCCTAGAGTGGAGGTCAGAGGACAACTTGTGGAAGTCAGTTCTCTCCTTCTACCACGTGGGCCCTGGCAGTGGAATTCAAGTCATTAGCTTGGTGGCAGGCTTGCTGAGCCATCTCACTGCCCTCTTTTTTTTTGTTTGTTTTAAATTCTTCTTCTCCTATCTTTTTATTCAGCATCTTTCNTTTTTTCCATTTACTCTCTGATCTTATTTTTGTTATTCATTCCTTTTCTTTTCTTTTCTTTTGTCAAGTTTAACTTGAGCATTTATATACTAACTTTTTGACTGGCAAAGCTTAGGTTCACTAACATACAGTAATTTCCTCAAGGACTCTCTTCTCTTCTATCCTTGCATAGGAAGTATAGTGTAGTAGAACTGCAAAGTAAAAGTCATTGATTGATTTATTCGGTTACAGGCAGGCTACTATACTGTAATTAAAAAATTTCTTCAATTATAAAAGGAATAATTGAAACAAAATCACCATGGACNCTCCTTGCTCTAAAATCTTAAGATTCTGTGATGTTTCCACTTTCCTATGTTTCCTACTGCTTTGACCTCACTCATTACTAAATGTTCATACACCTGCCCTGTGTTTCTAACTGCTGTAATAGAAGACACAGAAATCATAGCAGTCTTTGAATTATCTGTAGTCTTATCTGGAGACAAGTGACTGTGCATTAAAACTCAGTATTTCCAGTCAGATCCTGTTCTGTGAAGAACAGATCCATATTCCCAAGACAATACTAGTTCCTTCTGCTCTGGTCTAATTACTAGCTGAGGGGCAAAATTGCCCTTGAACAAAGATGACTTCTCCAGTTCTTTCATACCTGGGTTCCCACTGTAGTTGTTCTGTAGCATCTTTTGTTGCCTGTTGGTTTCCAGTCTGTAGTTTCTCTATAATGGGAATATTTATCTTAAAACTGAGGAGGCTGGTCTTCATTGTGAGTGGCTAGATGATCACTGCCAGTGTGTAAGACGAATTTCTAACCAGTCTTATTAATAAACACACAGAACAAGAAATAGAGGTGAAAATCTGACAGAGATCAGAGGAATTAGGAGCAAGCCACCAGCTAGCCTCACCTCACCAACGCTGCNGTTACTTCCAAAGAGCAAAGAGAAGAGAAGAGAGCGACTTTCTCTCTAACCCGGCTTTTTATGTCTGTCCATTCTGGTAACTCATTTTTTTATCTTCACCAAGCTACAACACTTTTTGTCTGTTTGCACGGACCTCCAGAACTCTATGGCTGATGTTGGGATTAAAGGCGTGTGCTACCACCTCCTTCCGCTAGTTCCCAATGTGACCTTGGAGTCACAGAGAACCAAACNGATTAAGGGCGTGTGCTAACTTGCATGACTATTGTTTTACTACTAGTGGCTGGCTGCCCCATTTTTTCTCCGATCCTCAGATAAATTTTATTGGGGAACACAGATAAAATATCACCACACCAGTGATCTTTTGTGTGCATGTACATGCCTTTATATACGTTTGTAGAATCATAATCAAAAGGAATGGGCCCTAGCCTGTGTGAGTGTGACCCACAGAACTTTCTGTGTGTTTATTCCTTATACTTCGGTTTTTTTCTGCACAACTTTTGTAAGGAACTGTTGCTTTAGGAAACATCTTTTACTTTCATGGGCTGTATATAGTTTCTGATATATATGTATATACCTTGTATAATATTAAAGGACCAGCCTTATTAATATTATACTTCCCAGGGGCCCAGAAGAGAAACTACAAAACTGCTAGATTTATTTTCAGGAAAAGAATCTAAGTGCACTAAGCTCTTTTGTCCATCTACTTTATTCCTCTGGGATAAAATCCTATCTACACAGCTACAGTTCTGTACTCAAGCCTAGTTCTTTTCTTGCCTGTTTCTCTCTGCCTTTATCTGTTGTCCCCTCCAAGTTCTATTTAATTCTCTCATCTTAGTTCTGCCTCATCTTGGTCTTCTCTTGTTCTTCCCCATCTCGTTTTCCCCCATCTAGCTCTTTCCCATTTTCCATCTCATTCTGCTAGTTCTCCTGTTCTCTTCTCTCTTCTCCATCTCCTCTGGTTCTCCTGTCCTCTCTCTAGTTCTACCTCATGAGAATAAAACTGCCTTTTTATCCCTATGACCCGTATCTCTCCAAGCTATCTCTGCTCCTGCTGTTTCTGGCGAGTGTGTTCAGTTGCTAAGCAACTGAGCTAGGCAACTTCCATCACAGCTAGATGTACCTNTAAGTTGGAACCCTTTAGTTCTGAGTTAATTGTTAAGGGTGGATCTAAAACTAGAGATAAGACTTTGGAGAGGAGCAGGTTAAGCTTAATTAGCACATCCGCCAGGCCTTCTCAAACAGATAGTCTGGATGCTTAAGTCTGTTCTTGGAGTACAGAGGTATCTCTGATAAGATAACTTTTGTCCCTCCTGGGATGGTCTTGGCTGGATGCTGCTATTTGCAGAAAAGCTTGCATTACTGCTCAGAAGGTTATCAAAATATTCCTTAGTAGGGGAAATTGTGCCCAAAGAATGATGGAAAAGCTACAATAGCAAACGAGAAATTCATAGTAGAAAACAGCTAATAATCAAAAGCCAAATATCACCAAAGCTCCTTAAGCTTCAGTTTGACCTCTGGAAGGCCCTTGGCTTCTTCCAGGTATTAGCTTTGTCATAATCAGCTGAAATCCTACTTTATATATTTATGCAGCTTGCAGCATATATATATATATATATATATATATATCATGCTACAAAATTTAGGGATGGAAGTGGTGCCTAAGGAAAGTGCATGTAGTAAGGAGAGGGTGCCATGACATGTGTACTCCTTGTGCTGGAAGTGCATTGTGTCTTGACTAGTGACAGATACATGATACATATGCATTAAGTCTGTATAGACTTAAATATACACATATATAAATGAGTATTAGTCAAACCTAGGTAATAAGACAAGTTAGTTATTATCAGTGTCAGTGTCCCAATTCTGACATTGTGTTGATTGTGTAAGATTGTGCTAATGGGAAAAACTCAGTAAATTGAATTCCAGGTATTTTTCTTTCAACCAAATGTGTATCCAGTTATCTCAAGGGTAAAAATTTCAAGGGCTGGAGAGACGGCACAGTGGAGAGATAGCTCCTTGGTTAAGAGCACTGGCTGTTCTTGTGGAAGACTCAGATTCCATTCCCACATGGTAGCCCACAACTGACTATAAGCCCAGTCCCAAGGAATTCAATGCCTCCTCACTCACTGCATACACATGGTGAACAGACATGCATGCAGCCAAGCACTTATATTATAAAAATAAATCTCAAAAAATTTTAAGTAAAAATTTCAGTTAAAAAGAATAGCAATTTAAAGAAGTCTGTGCTGAAAAATAGTGGCTTAACATACATAGCTACTGGAAGCACATTGATGTATTTACACTGTGGAGCATGGCTCTTCCTTTACAACCATCCATGTGCTAGTAAACAGAGCTAACTCATTGCCTCTTTCTTATTTTCCTGTGCATGTATGGAAAGTAAAGGAGTGACTGTAATATGTTACTTCCACTAGCAGAATACTTTGCAAATATTTTTGTATTAAATAGAAAATCAGTTAATTCTAATAATATTTAAAGTGTTTGTTTTTTACATAATTTATGGAGTCAGTAAAGTTTTGAGAAGTTTATCAGTGGAAATATGTGAAAAATCAAACAATAAAAATCAAAAGCTAACAAGATGATACATTTATATTATTTTTCATTCATTCTTTTCATCCTTCCTTCTAAGAGATTGTATCAAAATTTTGACTGCAACATTTTAGGTCCTTTATCTTGTTCTCTCCCACTTCCCAAAGAGAATGGTAGACTGATATCTAGAACCAACTATGTCAAAATT
>LZPO01054949.1:487376-509995 GCA_001675575.1 Neotoma lepida
CTTGGGCTGGAGAGATGGCTTAGCCATTAAAGAATAGGCTTAACATAAAATTACTTGGGCTGGAGAGATGGCTTAGCCATTAAAGGCTAGGCTTACAACCAAAAGTATAAGGTTATTGGATTTATGCAGAGGCAACTTTAATGACACAAACAACTTTTTGTTGTTAATTTGTTTTCACAGTACTAGGGGCTTTGGAGTTGAAGTGTGCAGGGCCTTAATGAGCTTGAACTTGTGATGGCATGTTAACCTTTACAGCAAATGATACTCATTTTGGAATTAATTGAGTTTCTGTTTTTGTTTTTAAGGCATATTTCTCATTTTATGCATAAAGTTCCTTTTCCATCTCCTCAGAGGCCACGGATTTTAGTTCAGGTAAGGTTCTTTCCATATGAGGGCTCTGTCAGCATGTAACAAGACTAACAACTAAATGTGGAAAGTAGAATGAGCCCTGGGGAAAAGCAGATGTTCTTTCATGTTGCGATTCAGACCCTGATATTTTATTAAGTCTATCCATAGAAGGGGACTTTTCGTGCACTCATATGATACCAACACTTGGGAGGTAGAGGCAGGAGGGCTGAGAGTTTAATTTCAGTCTGGACTACATAGTCACTTCCAGGCCAGCCTTGTCTACATAGGGAGTCTTTCTCAAGAAAAGAAGAAAAGTATGCAAATTGTTTCTAAATATTGGAAAGTTTCTGCCCTTGATGATCACATAGTTGGTTAAATGTATTAGAATAGTTATCAGGACTAGGTGTATGTTTATATATTGCAGGAGGGAGGAAATGCAATGTCTTTAATACAACAGGGAAACTTAAATGACTATAAACATTTTCACAGTTGAATGCATTATATTTTGTTTGAGATCTTGATAATTTAAATTGCCTATTTAATTGTCTATGAAATGATTGATACAAAAGAAATTCTTTCATGTGTTGTCACCATGTGTGTTACTGGTTACTGCAGCCCTGAGGGTGGTATTATTAGAATTAGAAATCATTTGGCAAGTAGGTATTTACTTATTTTTAAAAATGTGCCTAAATTTGAAAATGCAGATGAAATTAATTACATTATTGTATTGATACAGATAAAATTTCTAGAACATACTTTTTGATGACTTTGACAATCAATCTACACATCCATGTTATTACTTCATGATACTTAGTGCCAGAGTGCTATATTGCACACTCTGCCTAAATACATATGGAATTTTGTTTTATAGCAGAAGCTCACAAATGTTTCCTGTTATGGATTTTATCTAAATATTTAATCTTTGCATGGTATCTGTTCTCTGTTACAGGGGCTCAGCTTGTTTCTTACATCCCAAAATTAGCTAGAGAGTATGAGAAAAAAAATCACATGGCTATATTCCATTAATTAATTAATGGACTGCTTACAGGCCATTAATTTACTGACCCTAAGTGTATGATATTGATTAAATAATTTAACCTGTTAACATAAATATGTTAAAATAGAATTGGGGAAANGTTGAAGACACAAGAGGTAGGATTCAGAGTAAGAAGTTGTTGGAAGGGGCCAGTGGTCAGGACATAACTGCTCTTATACTGGTGATCTGGGAAACTTCATGGGTAGCATCATTTAGTCCATGTCTATTGCAAGAGCATGACGTTTTAGAGTTCATCTTTATATTTCAAATGCTTTGTTTTAAATCTTCCAGTTATCACCACATGATAATTTGATTCTCAGTCAGCCTGTTTCTTCACCTCTTCCACTAAGGCAAGTAAAGCTTCATTTCTCTTTGTTTCTCTAAATCTATGTGTGCATAATCCCACATCCATGCAACAGAGTCCAGAAGAGGGTCTTAGTTTTCTTGGAAATGAGTTACAGGCTGTTGTGAGCTCCCCAACATGGACACTGGGAACTGAACTCAGGTCCTCCGGAAGAGCAATAGACACTCTTAACCACTCAGCCATCTTTCCAGCCCCAATTATTTCTCTAAATCTAGTGTGAACTAAAGTAATGTGTATGTATATTGTCTTTCCTAAAACATTGGTGGAAGTACTTTTCATGTAACTGTTTCTTAGCTGATTCTTTTTGCTTAATATTGGGGTTACAGTTTGCAAAAGAAATAAAAGCTTTTACAATAGTGTTTAGTATTTGTGTGTATGATTATTATCAATACTTATTGTTACATAATTGGGAATATATATAAATTATGAAGGTAATTCATTTTTAGCTTTAATTGTCCTCTAAAATACATTCAATACACCTTTAATTGTGCTCCAAAATACAAAATATATTTTTTTTTGAGACAGGGTTTCTCTGTGTAACTGTGGCTGTCCTGGAACTCATTCTGTAGACCAGGCTGGCCTCAAACTCAGAGATTTGCCTGCTCCTACTTCCCAAGGGCTGGGATTAAAGTCCTGTGCCACCACCATCCAACCTAATACAATTTTAAATTTAATCCCAAATAAAAAATGCTTATTAAACAACATATTTCATCATCCTAAAAGTTCAGAGAAGTTATAAAATATGCTTTCCCTATAGTATCATTTCTTGAAATTTAATTAGCTGTGTGATTTTTCTGTCAGAAATAGTTATGGTATAATTAAACTATTATATTGTACATACCTTAGGGAGACCAGTTGCCATCTTTGACACTAATTTTGTAAGAATTACAGATGATTTCATCATTAGCCCTTAGCTCAGAGTGACGAGTGTTTTCCAAGCTCTTATCTGAGCTGAAAATAAAATGAACACACTGATTACAAATGATTCTAAATTGCCAAAAGGACTTCATTGGAGGTAACAGCTCTGGTGAGATAAAATTTCCACATTACAAAATTCACCCAAGTAAAGTCAATGATTTTATTCACAGAATTCTGCAGTTATTATTGTAATAAAATTTAGAACACATCACTTATCCTATAAAACCAGCCTTATGTTCTTTGCTGTTAACCTTCATTCTGTCTGTCCCTACACATATGTGCTCAAACACATGCACTTGGGAATGCAGACACAAACACACACGTGTGCACACACACACAGGCATACCCCACATGCACACACAGCATAGGCACCTCTTAATCTACTTTTCTGTTCTATAGATTTGTCTCTTGTACATTTTATATAAATAAAATGATACTGTATTTAGCCTTTTTATTTCTGACTTCCTTCACTGAACCTGTTTCTAGGTTCATTCATGTTATAGCATATATTGCTACTTCATTCCTTTTATTCCAACTAATATTTCATTGTATGGATATACTGTATTTTATTTATCTGTCTGTTAGGAAGCTTCTTTAGTTTGGCTACTGTAAATAACTTTGCCTCGAATATACACAAGTTTTTTGCAGTCATGTTTTAATTTTTTTTCAAAAACTTATTATTAGTTTTGCTTTATCATAAAAAATTAACCCAGTGAAACCAGTTCTTTAGCTTTATACAGGCAAAATGTTCATTTTTTCTTCCTACATAGAGCATCAGGTTTATTGTTTATTAATTTGCTTTGTAGATGTATCTCACCATTCTGTAGCTCTTGATTTCCTAGTGCTGTTATCATTATAATAGTGAGGAGCTTCTGTTCATAAATCCAAATTTTTATGTTTGTATTTACTTAAAGAAGACAGTCCTGAAAAGGCATNGTTTCCTGGTAATCCCAGTGGAAAAAGCACCATAATAAAAACCTTCCATTAAAGTCATGCATGGTGATGTGCACCTTTAAAAAATCCCAGGGCTTAGGAGGGTGAGGTAGACACCCTTGAATATCTGTGAGTTCAAGGCCAGCCTGGTCTGCATAGTGAGCTCCAGGACAGCCAAGGCTATATAGTGACCCTTACTCAAAAGAAACAAGAAAAAAATCCTTCCATTAAAGGATTGTCTTCTAACCAAGCATTCTTTTAACTAATTGAATTCTTCTGAGGGGACATTATGTATGTGGCAGATCTTTTTACATAAAATGAAGCAAATTCACAGGTGTATTAGCGAATGCCGGTTATCCTAGCATTTAGGAGGCTAAGACAAAAAGATTTATAATTGGAGACCAGCTTGGACTACATAGCCAGACTCTGTCCCAACAACAACAACAACAAAAGAAAAATGAAAACCAACAGGACAAGCAAGAAGACTTCTCATTTTCCGTATTGAATGCAGTGCTGAAAAGTTCATGACTTTGAAAACTCATACAATTATATTTTTTCATATTGTTTGTGATACTGTGTTTTTCCTGCCCATGAACAGTAATTACATTTAAAGTTAAATATACACAGCCCCACTATTCTAGATAATTAGGAGTTTAAATAGTTTTTTGTTGTTGTTGTATTTGGGTTTGGTTTTTTTGTTTTTATTGTATATTTTTGCTTGGATTGACAGTGGTGGAAAGTTTTCAACACTACTTCAGAATCTTGGCCCCGAAAATGCTGTGACACTACTGGTGTTTGCTGTAACAGAACATAAGATCCTCATCCATTCCCTCCGGCCTTCTGTGCTTACTAGTGTGACAGAAGCGTTAGTGTCTGTAAGTATCTGCTTCCCACAGGCATCAGTTCAGTTGAAACTTAATTTATTCATGTAATTTAGAGTCATTTTAGGGCTTAACTGTATTTCCAAAAATAATGGATTTTACATTGTTGAAGCAGTTTTAATTTACTTACTTTTAATTTTAGTTACAATTATTTAATTCATTATCAAACATTAAACTTTAGGTAATAATCTAAAAGATAATTTTGTGTATGTGCTGATAAGTTATGCTTCAATGTCAAAATGCTTACTATTCTCCCTTCCTTTGTTTATCCAAGATGATTTTCCCTTTCCACTGGCCATGCCCGTATGTTCCTCTCTGCCCACTGGCTCTAGCGGATGTCCTCAGTGCACCATGTCCATTCATAGTCGGGATTGACTCCAGATACTTTGATCTTTATGACCCTCCACCAGATGTCAGTTGTGTTGACCTAGACACCAACACCATTTCTCAGTAAGTACACTTTAAATTTTACACCTTATAACTCCATCATATCTGTATGTGCATTTGTACTTTATAATTGCTGAGTAGTGTTCTTTTGAGACAGATTATTTTTTGTATTTGGAGTTATTACTATTTCCTTGTCAGCTCTTGCTGTGCTTCAGTGGAGTATATTTAGGATTTGCAGGTGGTTTTATTGGAAAGAAAATATACTTTTAATCCTCAGGCTTTAAATATTTAAGAAACATAATATTATGCTTACTTAAAAACTTAGCACAAATGCACGCACGCACATAAAATCTTAGCACAAGAGGAATCAAGGCAGAAATAGAAGAAGTTGGGGCCTGGAGAGTTAGCTCAGAGGTTAAGAGCACTTGCTGCTCTGCAGAGGACATGGATTCAGTTCCCAGCACCTACATGGCTGCTAACAACTGTCTGGAACTCCAGTTCCAGGGGATCTGGTGCCCTCTTCTGGCCTCTGTGGACACTGCACAGAACATTGCACACTTACATATATATAAAATAAAATAAATCTTTTCAGATGATGATTGAGAAGCTAATAAAAATGGTGCCAGGGATCACAATGTTTTAAAAGTTTCTTTCTTTGCCAGATGAGTATGGGAGAATCACAATTGAATTAAAACACTATTCCTGTATTAAGACTTCAGTATTATTTCTAGTCTAACACTTTCAGAATACTAGTGCATCATAGCAAAATTAGCATGTTAGAGATTTAAAATAATCTATAAATTTATACATAATTTTGCCTCNTTACATTCTAAGAACGTAGCTTTAAAAATGTTTCATAATTTCTTTGTATCCACATTTTCAGATTAGTTTTCCATCAGCCAGGAAGGAAGGAAGAAATGGATGCAACAAGATGGCATCCACAGGGTCTGGCTAATGTAACTGTTATTTAGTCCATTGGTGAATCACAAAAGCTAGTTTAGTTTTGCACTTAATAAGGAGATATGAAATAGAGTTTCCTCTGTTTACTTACTGGTATTGGGGAATGAGCCCAGAGCTCATGCAGGCTAAGCATGTGCTATGTCACTATGGTACACTCCTAGTCTTTCCATGTTTTAATAATAGAATTATACTGTAAAGCCTTGCAGTTCAATTCCAGAATTTTAGATTGACTCTCCATCTTTGCCATGTATCAGAACCTCAGTTGCTTAAACCATTAGAAAAGTTGGAGGAAATTTTTTTGTTTGGAAGTATATGCACAGTCAAAAAGCTTTTATTCTTAAAAAATATAAATGAATAAAATATGGGACATATTTTATACATGAAGGCCTTTTTAATATGGGATTACTAAAAGCAAAGATTTTTTTATGAGCAGCACTGTGTTCTTTAGCAGAAATGTTTCATTCTTTGAAACAGTAAACTTGTACTCGGCTTTTTCACTTGATAAATGTTAGATGAGATGATAATTTNTAAACCTGAACTAAGTACCATAAGTAAGTTTACACTGTGTTTATTATGATATGCAAATTTTCCTGGTCGTAATTTGCTGAATTAATCTTTTCTTGCACATCCTTTTACTCACACTCGGGAGGCAGAGGCAGGCAGATCTCTCTGAGTTCAAGGCCAGCCTGGNCTACATAGAGAGTTCCAGGCCAGCCAGGCTACTTAGTGAGATCCTGTCTGAACAACAACAACAACAACAACAACAATAATCGTACTTGCTATTTTCTTTCTACTTTGATTATTAATTAACTGAAGAGTCAAAATGATATGAGTTGTTTGCACTTCTTCAATAGTACCACCCTTCCAGCCTTGGGAAGACCCTACAAGTGAACTAAAGCCCTCTGCTTTCCTTCATTCAGAGTTCTGAAACTCCAACCTGACATTTGAAAGAAAAGCAAATTCCAAGTATAGGATTTTTAGTTTCCTTTTGCTATTCCAGGTACATACAATACAGATTAAGTTCTGAATATCAAGAAATTTCTGAAGAAGGGGTAATAACTTCATATTTATAATGTAATTTTGCAAAAAGTTGCATGTATAGGCTAGGTGACCCCATTTTAGTCTGTATACTTTATGAGGAATTTCAGAATTCCTCTTTCAGATAAGGAAGCACAAGTTTAGATTTTTAAGCAGTTAAATGGACATATTGCTTACTCTGTTAGCACTTGCTTTTTAAACTGTTGATCTCACACTGTGACACTAAGACTTCTGCCACTAATAATGAGGTAATTGTTTGTGTTATAGTANTTATGTATACAGAAGAGGGCACCAGATCTCATTACAGATGGTTGTGAGCCACCATGTGGTTGCTGGGAATTGAACTCAGGACCTCTGGAAGAGCAGTCAGTGCTCTTAGCCTCTGAGCCATCTCTCCAGCCCTTGGTAATCTTGTTAATGGGAGACACCATGAGTAAAAATGCAGAAGGCTATCAGATAAAAACTCAGAGAAAAGCTAGGTAAAGTTTCCCTACTTGCCACATTTCACAGAAACAATATCCAAGGCAAGAGGAGGAAATTAGGAGAGTAAATGACAATTAGATATTTTTCTATCCATCTATGCCAAAAACATATCTTGAATGTCTTCTTCTATAGATTGGTAACAAAAAGGCAAACAAATAAATATACTCCTTTCTCTGAGTTCCTCCAACTCTAGTGTAAAATAGGTGTGCACGTCCTTTCTCTGAGTTCCTCCAACTCTGGTGTAAAATAGGTGTGCATGCAGTGAATGAGGACCAGAGGATGCTATTTGACAACACGTTATCAAGATAGTCATGTAAAAAGTTTCTACATTGTAGTCTTCCTGTACCATGCTCTTAGTCACGTTATAAATGTAAAAACTGTTCTTTTACAACAGAACATCTGCAATTTTACCCTACTCTGCCTTTATTTTTATTCTCATTTGTGGAAAAGAGGATAAATTCCAAGGTCATTAACTTTTATAAGTTTAGGCTTTCTTGTCTATTCTTTTTGCTTATTTTTCAAAATGATATTTGTTCTATGAGAAGTTTAAGGGACATTTAAAAACTAAAACACCATCTTGGGAAGGTCTACTCCCTACTTGTACTGCATTGTTCTTTGGTACATAGAACTTGATGGGTTTGCTTTTCTTCTCTTTCTCTCTTTATTTTTCAATTTTCAAAGTGAATATTCATTACTTTTTAAATGAATAAAAGATTAAATAAGAGCTAGACTAAACAAAACTATAGTTAAGTTCAAAGGCTTTGGTTCCTTATGCCTCCTAGCCCATAGTAAGAGACCACCTGTGTTGTAATGGTTATAATAAAGGAGATTGTAGATGATTCTTATAGACAGAGATATTAGTTTATAGCAGATAACCTCTTTTAGAGTTATAAAATGTTTTGTAACGTTTTACTTTGTTCAAGGACTTTAATATTTTAGAATATTTCTTTTCTGAAAAACAAATAATTTTTATTTATAGTAAGCATATAACAGCGTATTTTAATAAGGTCTGTAGATCATAGGTTCATTGAAAGTTTTCAGTAATACTTTTTCTTCTATTAGGAAAAACTGTTACAGTTAGATTTTCCTGCTGTTTGGGTGTCTAAGACCTCATGAATGAAAGAGAAGAGTCTGAATCACCTTGTAACGCCTCTGTGATGAGCACAGTCCCCACAAAATGTAATAGATGCTGTACAGACATAACTGTAAATTCTGAAATATATTAAATAGAGCATTCCACCTTCATGCAAATTAATTTTATATAGTCACTATCCCATTCTGCCTCTGTCAGATTTCTCCATTAGCCTGACTGTTCTGAATGTGTTCCTTTTTTGTTGTTGTTGTGTAATGACTGTTTTCCCTTCATGNATAAATATGGCAGGAATATACCCCCTCCAAAGGTCCATTTAACAAATGTATTGGTGTTGTCATTTAATCTCAGAACTGGTGACAGAAAGAATGTAGCCTGGAAGATTCTTCCAAAGAAGCCATGTAAAAATCTGATGACTACACTGAATAATTTACACCAGCAGTTGGCAAAATGTAAGTGAGTAATCTAGTTAAGGGATGTAACTTAATCTGAGAAAATGACTGACTTTGTTTGAATTATTTTTCTTTTTTTAGCTTAGGAAATAAGGAAAATAGGGAATGTTTGCCTGGCATCCTTGCTCAGGGCCCATCTGCTCTGAGTAAATTCCAGTTTTTATAACTATGCTGTTAAAGTGAGTATAATAATTTAACTGATACTCATTTTATTTTAAAGAAAGTTGTAGCTGGATATTATGACTCATACATGTAATCACAGCACTTGGGAAACTGAGGTAGGATAATCACCAAAAATTCAAAGCCAGCCTGAGTTACATAATAAGTTTCAGGCCAGCCAAGCTACTGGATAAGACTGTATCTTAAAATAAATAAATAAGTAAAAAGCTATTTTAGTCTGACATATTGAACATGTTGACAGAAGCCTGCAACCCCAGCAGCACTCTGGAGTCAGAGGCAAAAAAGTTGTTGCAAGGTCAAAGCCAGCCTTTTGTACATGAGTTCCAGGCCAGTCAGGACTACACAGCAAGACCCTGTCACTAAAAAAATTTAAAGAAAATGTTTATAGCTGGGACTGGTGACACATACCTTTAATCCTAGCACTTGGAGGCAGAGCCAGGCAGTTCCAGGCTAGCCTGGTCTACGTGGTGAGTTCCAGCCAGAGCTACGTAGTAAAGACCCTGTCTCCAAAAAGAAAAGAAATACTTATGGTCTTTAAGGCAAATAAATATTAAAGCAAAATTTGTTATAAGCTAAATGAGTGATTTATAAATAAGCATTTTACAACTTTTAGTTTTTTTTTTCTTTCTGAGACAGGGTCTCTCGTGTAGCTTTGGAGCATGTCTGAGAACTCGCTCTGTAGACCAGGCTGGCCTCAAACTCACAGAGATCTAAGTGCCTCTGCCTCTGAGTACTGAGATTAAAGGTGTGTGCTACCACTGCCCGACTATCTTTTAGGTTTTCATAAGGCCATCTTAGGATAATAAAATTCGAAAGGGCATTAAAGTGGTTATTTTCTTGAATTTTGCCATTACTTAAATAACATGAAGAAATAAGGCTTGCCACTGGTATGTTTTCTTCATATATAAAACAGAAAGCTCTAGAAATCTAAGACAAATGATTTAAAGTACATTAGAAAAGGCTGATGTCAGTGAAGTAAGTCAGCTCTTGACCTCATCACCTAACATCTATCTTGAAACTATCTGTCGTTTGCTAAAACAAAGAAATTAACCAAAATGAAAGTTGATTTTAGGATGTAAAATGTTTTAGGAAAAAAGCTTATGTAAGAACATATCTTGACAGTGATCCAGAATTACTGATAAGAATTTAGCTTTTATTTCTTGAATTTTCTCAGTATTGTAACAATGGTCCACTCCATGTTTGTGGTTTAATACTTACTTTGTGAAATATAGCCAGTGGTGAGATGGCAACANACACGGGTCTCNTGTATTTGTTATGAAATGTAAACATAGGAAATAGCCTATTCCTGTAAAGGTTCAAGGTACTTAGACTATAGTTTGAAATAGCGTAGAAAAAAACAGTGTTGATAAAGTTTAAAAGCAACTAGCCAATTCCAGGGCAGCTCAAAAGTGTTGGGATTTTTTTTAAATGCCATAAAATAGAGTAAGATTTAATCTTATGGACTAGATAAATTGTTTGCATATTTTTGTTATCTAAATAGTTTGCTTTCTGGAAGTGTTCTTACTCCTTTGGGAAAATGCAAAGTCCAACAGCTATTGTAGCAGTGTGTAAATCACTAAACTCAATTAAGTAGTCTGTTCATCTCTAGTGAAGGACAGAATGCAGAAGAGATAGCCATGGATACCAAGGACAAGATTTCTGCTTTTTAAAAAATGTGTGTGTGTGTGTGTCTGTGTGTCTGTGTGTCTGTGTGTGCGCACGCACGCTCATGTGCATGTGGAGGCCAAAGGTTGATATCATGTGTATTCCTTGATTACTCTCCAACTTATCTTTTTAAGTTTTGTGTGTGTATGTGCTTATGTATCGTGTGTGTGGATGATGTGTATGTGTGTGCAATTGCACACATGCTCTGGCCATGTATGTGGAGGTTAAAGGGCAACTTTCAGGAATTAGTCCTTACTTTCCACCCTGTTTGAGTCAGGCTCTCTCTTTTTGTCTGCCACTGCCCTGCATACTCTAGGCTCCCCTTTTTCTGCCTCCCAAGGTAGGAGCACTGGGATCACTGATGCAGG
Source organism: Neotoma lepida (assembly GCA_001675575.1). Taxonomy (NCBI): domain Eukaryota; kingdom Metazoa; phylum Chordata; class Mammalia; order Rodentia; family Cricetidae; genus Neotoma; species Neotoma lepida. Next base: position 498,480 of record LZPO01054949.1, read on the forward strand.
CTACTGCATCTGGCTTTTTATGTGTGCTCTAGAAATCCAAACTCAGGTTGTCAAATTTGCATTCCAAGGGCTTTCACCCACTGAGCCTCTTCCCCTACCTTATGAACTACTCTTAAAGCTTCAAGCTATAGGTGCTTAAGTAATACTGATCATTTAGACGATTAACTGTTCCTTATATTTGAAAAGGTCTTTACATTTTTGAACCAGTTAGGAACTTTTGTCTTGACCCTTGAGAGTAGGAGCCCTATTACATCTAAATGGAATGCATTTCTTACCAGCAGGGCATTCTTTCTCAGCACTACAACACAATTATGGAACTCAGGAAAGTAACATTGAGCACCCTAATTTCCAGACCAAGGTCAAGTTTTACCATGTTTTGTTTTGTTTTGGTGTGTATATAAATGCACTCATCTGGTGTGTACATGTGGAGGTTTTCCTCTCTCATTGTCCACCTTACTTTTTGAGATAAGTTCTCTCAGTGAACCAAGCATTTGCCGTTTTGGCTAGCCTGGCTTTGAAATCCTGAGATCTTCATGCGTCTTTCCCTCTTCCTCCAGCATGAGGTTACAGATGCATGCCACTATGCCTGGCTTTTATGTGGGTGGGATCCAAATATAGGTCCTCATGTGTGTACAGTAAACACTCATGAGTCCATGTTGTTGATTTTTTAGTCTTAGCTCTTTGGCTCTTGGACTTTTGGGGGCCCACCACCCAGCTCCCCAATAAATCACACACGGAGGCTTATTCTTAATTATAAATGCCTGGCCTTAGCTTAGCTCATTTCTAGCCAGCTTTTCTTTCTTTCTTTTTTCATTATTATTATTATTGCTAAGAGATTTTCTATTCATTTTACATACCAACCACAGATTCCCCTCCCCTCCCTCCTTCCATCCCCCAGCCTTCCCCCTCAAACCACCCCCATTCCCATCTCCTCCAAGGCAAGGTCTCCCATGGGGAGTCAGCCGAACCTGGTACATTGAGTTGAGGCAGGTCCAAGCCACTCCTCCCTGCACCAAGGCTGCGCAAAGTGACCTACCATAGGCACTAGGCTCCAGAAAGCCAGCTCATGCACCAAGGATGGGTCCTGATCCCACTGCCTTTCTGGGGGCCCCCCTAAACAGTTCAAGCTAAACAACTGTCTTGCCTATCCAGAGGGCCTAGTCCAGTACCATGGGGGCTCCTCAGCTATTGGTCCACAGTTCATGCGTTTCCACTAGTTTGGCTGTCCGTCTCTGTACATTTTCCCATCATGATCTCGATGTCCCTCTAGCCAGCTTTTCTTAACTTAAATTAGCCCATCTACCTTTTGCCTCTGGATTTTTACCTTTCTCTATTTCTGTGTATCTTACTTTCACTCTTACTCCATGGCTAGCTGTGTGGCTGGGTGGCTGGCCCTGGAGTCCTCCTCTTTCTCTGGCTACTTCTTCCTATCCTTCCAGATTTCTTCTATTAATTCTTTCTGCCTGCCAGCCCCGCCTATCCTTTCTCCTGCCTTGCTATTGGCAAGGATTGGAGGCATTCTTGTTTTTCATGGCCTCTATTCTAAAAGGTTATAGATCANACTTAAGGCCAATAACACAAGCCCCATCTGAGACAGCGACAGATGCAACTTCTCTTTTTGCTCTCCAAGGTGAGTGGTGATATAATTTTACAGCTTTCATGTTGTTAAGCTTCAACTTGTGACAAATCACTTGTTCCCTGAATTAATAGCTCCTTATTAGACCATCAGGTGTTTAGACAGGCACAGTAACACAGCTTCACAGAGTTTAAAAAAATGCAACATAAACAAAAGTAACACACCTTAAAATAATATTCTATAATACACCCACCAAGCCTTCTCCAGCCCAAGTTTTACCGTTTGGTAAATAATTTTCTTTATAGCAAGAGGATCCAGTTCCAAACCAGAGGCAGGTAGTTTCAAGTCTTTTCTATCTCTTTTTCTCTAGAACAGTTCTTCAGTTCTATTATTTTCATAATACTGCTCTTGCAGAGGACCCAGATTTGATTCCTAGCAACCAGATGGTGGCTCACACCATCTGTAATCCCAGTTCTGGGAGAGTCAACAGACCTGGCGCACATACATACATGCAGGCAAAACATAGAGTAAAATAAATAAATCTTTTTAAAATTATACTTATATATCCAAATGGTCCCTGGTTTTATTTTTGTCCAGGAGTCTTCATGTAAAATTAGGGCACACATCATTGGCATGAGAGCCTCAGACATGGTAACGCCCTTCTTCACCATTTCTCCTCAGTGTGCTCTCTCATTTCTCCTGTTATTGAGAGGAGCTCTGATGTTTATTAGGGTTTTCACTTGACCTTAGTCAGAAGGTTAGTATTCAACCAGGATTCTCTAACATAAACTTACTCCTTACCACCAGTTGGCTTTATCATTGAGTTGTCTAGGAAGAGGCTTTTTGTTTTTTTTTAAATCCTTCTGTTTTTATCCTGAAGGCTCTTGTATTTTATGAAGAAAGGGGTGGAAAAGGACTGTGTATTATATGTATCCAGTGTCATGGTTGTTAAGAACTTTCTTTACTAGTGTGTGTATACACATACATACACACACATACATACATAGTTATGTTAGAGCATGAACTCATTCTGATGATAGACTTGCAAGAATAATTTTATATGTAACTTAGATAAAATATGCTCAACAGAGCCTAATAATGATAGAGAAGGTTTTCTTGAGGGTTACCTTCTATGAAGCAGTGTAAGTAGTTATGATTATATGAACAATTTCAAAAAAAGGTAAATTTGCATTAAAATCAGTATATGAGCCTTATTTTTCATAGACCTCAAAATTCCAACCCTGTATTTCTTCACAGTGCAGCAGAGACCGAGAGATGATGGACTAATGGACTTGGCAATGAATGATTATGATTTTAATTCTGGAAAAAGGTTGCACATGATAGATTTGGAAATCCAGGAGGCATTCTTGTTTTTCATGGCCTCTATTCTAAAAGGTTATAGATCATACTTAAGGCCAATAACACAAGCCCCATCTGAGACAGCGACAGATGCAGCCTCTCTTTTTGCTCTCCAAGGTAAGTGGTGATATAATTTTATAGCTTTCAGGTTGTTAAGATTCAACTTGTGACAAATCACTTGTTCCCTGAATTAATAGTCCATATTTAACAAGGCATATATCTGCTCTTAAGAGTGTGTGAGGGCCAACTCTGGTGATCCATTTCTATAGGACAAATTCTTTATCTGGTGCATTAACTGGAGTCCTAGTAGAAAGATACAGAAGAAACTGAAAACTCCAGACCCTCCTGAGCATTTTCATTCCACTTTGTTGGGTCACATACGTGTTGAGGTATTGATGGNTACAGTTCTCAGGGCTACCAGGCAGTACTGGGGATCTGAGGTACCCCTGGGATGATTACCTCCAGGCTTGTACAGCCTCATTTGTTTTATTTCAGAATGGTTTATAACTATTATTTTCTGTCTATACTGCAAAGGGGGAAAAAGGAAGTTGGGAAGCCCAGAAAACAATTGGTTTCATGCTATATATTTACTTTCTCTTGTAGTATTTAATATTTGAAAGAGAAATTCATCTAGTAAATATGTACTCAGTGCTGTGAAATGTTGGGCATTCGGTATATATTAGTAAGCAAAAGAGATACAGCCATGAAAATAAAAAAGAGACCATGGTCACTTCTTTCATAGAGCTTGTACTCAAAAAGATGAACAATTAGAAAATAATAAACAAATTTAGTTAAAACTTTAGTGTATATGCAGAGAGAGAGAAAACANTGAGCAGAGAAAGCATTCACACAACATGCAAAGTATTGTGCAAAAGTAGCAATTGCAGATATTGAGATATACTAGTTTAAGTGTAATCATCAAGACAGTGAGATAACTAGGTGAAAGCTTGAACTGTGTGTGTGTGTCTCTTTTCTATTGCTTCTCCTATTTCTTCCCCATTTATCAAGGAGCTTAAGTTTTGCTTTGTTTTTCTGTAAGGTAGTGAACAAAATGAGAATATAGATGACATTGTTGATCAAGTTTCTTATAGCAGAAAATTTTTCTGAACCTATTCTCACATTATCTATTTATATTGAATAGCTTTCTTAAGAAGCCGGGATCGATCACATCAAAAATTCTATAATATGATGACCAAAACACAAATGTTTATTCGCTTCATTGAGGAATGTTCTTTTGTCAGCGATAAAGATGCAAGCCTGGCTTTTTTTGATGATTGTGTAGATAAAGTAAGTAGTCTACTGTAGTCTACAGTGCCCTGGCTTATTTTGTGTGACTGCTATAAATGTTATGTTAATTGTTTCTATTTGTAGCTTATAACAAAATCTAAAAAAAAATTTATTTTCATAATTGACCACTTACAACGAAAGTTTGGGCAGCCTGCTAGAAATTACAGCACATATTTTTGTTATCTTTTATTTGATTTATTATTATTAGTAGTGTATGGGCATGCACATGTATGGAGGGCAGAAAATGACTTTGAAGAGTCAATTCTCTTTTCCTACCATGGGTTCCAGAGATAGAATCAGGTTGTTAGTCTTGTGTGGCGAGCACTTTTATCTGATGAGCCATCTTTCTTAAAGAATGCTTTTTTTNAAATTACTGATTAGTTATATGCATATGTGGTGGTGGTGGGGTATACATAAGTGCAGTACCTCGAGAGGCCAGAAGAGGATATTGGATCCCNTGGCATTGGAATTATAGACAGTTGTTTTGCTGCCTGACCTATATTCTGGGAACCAAACTCCAGTCCTCTGCAAAAGCAGTAAGAGCTTTTAACCACTGAGCCATCTCTCTAGCCCCAAGATTATACTTCTTAAAGAGGTTTTGTAGGAATTTTATCTTAACAAGGCTAAGGTTAGGTTCCTAACTCAATCTTTGCACTTACAGAGTAGGACATTTTTCCAAGCCCATGAACCTCCAACCTACTGAGATATCATATGCTAAGAGTAGAGGGCATAACATAATAGAAGTCATATAACTATTTTTACATTGATAGTGAATTTATACCTTATGTTAATTCTATTTTGAATTCACACATGAAAATTATCGATTTTCTGCTCAGTCCTTTTGTATTATTAGGTGAGATGGAGCTGGGTTCATGCTGGAAACAAAGGAAGCAGGATAACAGTGGCCCTTGCCACAGTGTCTAATCTTAAGTAGGATGGGGAAAGTCGAGTTACCTAGAATAGGCACCTGAGCCCAGCCATGAGCAAAGAGCTTCCATTCAGAGATCTAGCTTGAGGTGGGACTCAGAACAAGAAGAAAAGAACATCCTTCCTGGGGCAGTCAGCCTCAGGATATCAGGACTTAACCAGGAGGAGAAGGGTATGATGGTGATGGTGATGTGAAGCTCAGGAGCCTGCACAGGATCAACAGAGTGAGAGTTAGACTTTGACTTGGATAAAGGAGATGCCAGCATGGTAGGCATGAAATTCGAGTTAGGTAAGGAAGTCATCTGCGTGGGAGCAGAGCAGTGAAGAGGGGAAAATGATACATAAAGGTAGGGAAAATGGTCAAATAAGTAAATGTGTTCAAAAGATGAAGATTCTCATGGTCAGGAAATTTACACATACAAACTTAGAGAGAAGAAGAACAAACCCTGAATTTGGAAATACACCATTGGCTTTCAATGATAGATAGACATAGAAATAACTATAGGCAAAGTGCATATATCTGTGCACATATACATATATTCTGTAGCTTTGTATATTGAGAGAACTTGGGAACAGCCACACTTTAATAACAGTGTAGTATAATATAAGACTTTGTCTTCTAGATAACAAAAGCCATCAGGACTCTTTGGAGAAATGATTGGTTACAAATTTAAGGCAAAGAAAAGTCCAAGATAAACTCTAAGTGTCCTGTATTTTAGGAAGTAAGAAATTACCTCAAGAATAATACAGGCATATAAGACATGCACAGAACCCATTTGAAGGGGTTACCACTCTCAGATCTGAAGCAATTCAAGCATCAAATGTTAGTAACAAGTAATTAACCTGTTGAATAAATAGGAAATCATAAGTATATGCAGACATCAATTAATAATTCAAAATCTCATAAGAAGCAAGACCTAGACATAGTTCACTCTATCTCCCTACAAAATAAATATGAATTGAACTGTATAGTGGAAAAGCCTGCAGACACCACATTAAAATTAAGTGATCAAAGTGGACATTATCAATAATAGAACACAGTCTCATGTGTTCCTAAAAGATGATATCTTTCTTTTCCTGCTACTAGGATAAATACTTTGACAAAAACTACTTAAGGGATAAAGGGGTTATTTTAGCTCACATTATCATGTCAAAGAAGTCAAGGCATCAGGAGCTTGAGAGAGCTGCTCCATAGTCAGAAGACAAGAGCAGTGAATGTGTGTATGTGGTTCTCAGCTTGCTTTCTCTTACACAGTCCAGCATCCTCTGCCTAAGGAATGGTGCCACCATAGTGGTATGGATCTTCCCACCTTAATTAGTCGAGATAACCACCCACAGACATACCTAGAGGCCCATCTGTGAGATGATTCTAGATTCTGTTAAGTTGAAAGTTGACACTAGCCATCACAATTCCATCTTCTGATTTGTGAGCCACTCATTTGGGTTCTGGGAATTGAACTCCTGTCCTCTGCAAAAGCAGGAAGTGCAGTTAACTGTTGAGCTATCCCTCTCCAGCCCCATTTTTCAATATTTTAATAAATATTTTAAGTAGGCATTATAAAAAAAAGTATTAAAGAAATAGGAGGGCATAGCTATAAGGTTTTCTCTAGACCCCTTTTTACAGAAATAATTGTGTGCACACTCAAGAGAGAGGGAAATCCCATATGGTACTAGGTCTCCACTAGTCATAGGTATGTACTTCCTTTATGAACAATGACATGCATCTGTATATTCCCATGCCAAGCTAACTGAACCATATGAGACCAAATTAGTGGCCAGTGCTTAGCTAATAACACGCAGTAGTGAATAAGTTCCTTAATCCACTTGGGGACACTGAACTACTTTGCAAGACTCCAGTTAACAGTCTAAAAGGGAGAATTTTTACTTTTTGTAAAAGAATTGTTTTCTTTTTGACCCATTCACTGTATTTTATTCACAAGTCTGTGTTTTACTTAAACTTACACTGTAATGTCACATGGTCTACTGAGATAAATACAATATTAATATTGTAAGCTGTATAAGACTTGTAATTTTATTCCATTTCTAGGACATCTTGTCCTAAGGCGATCTCTCAGTACTGGTAGTTAATACTTTAGATTGTCTAGGGTTTTCTGTAGGTCACTTGAGATTTATGGGAGTCACTGTGGTGGATTTTTTGAACATTTCCTTTTGAAATATAAATCCCAAGTGGCTGAGGAGATGGCTCGACGGTTAAGAGCACTTGAGTCTCTTACAAAGGACCTGAGTCTACATTCCCACATGCTTTTTTTTTAACCTATTTAAAAAGTCTAGAGCCTATGAAAGATTTCTTTATATACATACATTGAACTAACATACTTAAAGATTTTGCTGACTAAACAGGAATGAAAGCTGAGAGCTGTGGTGGGGTGTAGCTTAGCAACAGAGCCCAGCAAAAAAAAAAAAAAGAAAGAAAGAAAAAGAAAAAGAAATTAACATAATCTCGAGAATTGCCATGATAAAACCTAGTTTTTCTATTTCTTTTGTTATAATTCAAGGGACATTTTATTGGAGAAAATGTATCGAAAGGCCTAGTGTGTATGTTAATCAGCTTCATGTGTTGTTGGAGCAGAGGTTAGTTGTCCTGGTGTTATAGAGCAGAACTCACTGAAATGTAAGTGCAGTGTTCCTGCCATTCATAGTCTTCTACCCCAGTAAGAACACTGAGCATAAACACTCAATAAATACTTGTAATCTGCACGCATTTTCAGAGTGTCGTACATCCAGAATAATCATTTATGTGGAAGCTGGTCCTTAGCCGGATATGTTTGAGCTCATGTTTTTTTAAGTGAACAATTCTTTTTACCTCTGGAAGCTTAGCTATGGAAAATAAATAAATTAGATACGTATTAATTCATTCCATGCCTGTGCTTGAATTAAATCAGACATACTCCTTTTGTGATCTTAGCATATCCAAACTGAACATATCTGACTCAATTTTGAAATAAAAATGAGTAATACTGAATAGAAATAATAAAAACAACACATAAGAGCTACTTGCATTTCATTTATGACTAATTTAGAGCCATACGTCTTTGTTCTTCACATGGTTAATTTTAAATCCATGCAGTCTGTTCCTGTAGGAAGGTGCTTAGCCAAGGGCAGTGTGTAGCAGACAGTCAGCTAGGATGCTTTTCTTCTTTCTTCAAGCGCTCATTTACAGTGTTTTCTGAGCATACCAATGTCTTCTGGGAGAATTAGTAAAAAGAATATGAAAATTCCTTAATTTTATCCTGCCGTGGGTGTTGGATTTCTTTTTCTCTCAATTGAGACAGATATCATTTTACTTTCCAAAGACAGAGAGATGTCCAACTGAAGAATGTAGGATTTATGGTATTGCTATATTTACAATACAATGCAATTTTTAAATGTACAATTAAAGAACATTTTTGTACATTTAATGTCTTACCAAGATATTATGTCTTACCAAGGTATAGAATCTATAGGTCCAAGTTTCAAACTATATTTGCTTTTTTAGTGCTAAAAAATACAGAAGCACATTATTTTACTTTTCTTGAAATGAACAGTTACTCTACTTCTGTGTTCTGTCTGTTACTAATTCATCTGGAAACTTACAAAGAACGAAACACTCTTTGAGTACATCAAGTTATCCATTTAAGTGTTAAAGACGTTTTGCTGGCACTCTCCATTTTACTTGTTTTAATATGAACTGACTGCCTTCTAGTCTGTGATCTATCGTTTTTCTCCTCCTGCACCTTGGTAATTGTTTTAACATCTCGCTAGAGTTGAATGCCTGCTTTGAACTCCTGCTTAGTAACTACTTACTTTGTGTAGTTCCTTGTTATGGTGAAGCCTGTCTGAAAATAGCTTCTCCTCTACTACTTGATCACTAACTTGTTCTGATCAGTATTTGAAATTCATTTCTGCATTGTCTTTTACTGCCCCGTGAGATATTAGCAAAAAGTCTAATACTGTATTTCTAGACATTTGTGTCTGATCTCTTTCTCTCTCAGGATGCAAAAAAGTTCCTTGATATCCTGGAATTTCAGGGAATGTGGCAATATGCCTTATGTAGGCATTTCTTTATTCAGTGAATTAGATGGGTGTAGATACTTTTAATTTAGGAATTCACTTCCTTCACTTCTAGAAATTTTTCTTTACTTCCATCCTGCCCCATTCTCATTCATATTATCTGTCTCTCTCTGTCTCTCTCTCTCTCTCCTTTCTGGAAATACCTAGCCTGATCCTCTTTTTTTCCCCAACATAATATATTTATTGATTATTTGGGAATTTCACATAATGCACCCCAATCACACTCACTTCCCACCCCCACAATTATGACCTCCCCCCACAAAAAAAGAAGAAAAAAGAAAAAAATACATATCAAGTCCAATTTGTGTTGCCCGTACTTACAGTGGCTAGCCCCTTAAAGAAAACTGAGTCCTTCCCTACCCCATCCCCTAGCCTGATCCTCTTAATTTTTCCCTTTTCATCTCATTTTCTGTCTTTCTCCTTTAAGAAAATAGAGAGATTATAGTATAATTAATCATTTCTGCCTTCCCTTTCCTCCAAACCCTTCCATGTATATCATCTGCTTTCTTTCAAATTCGTGTCCCTTTTTCTTTAATTATTGTTGTTGTTGGTGGTGTGTGTGTGTTCCTAAATACATAATTATATCCTGCTCAGTCCATATAATGTCAGTTGTGTATACATGTTTTCAGGGCTGACTATTTGGTATTGGATAACTAGTCAGTGTTCTTTCCTAGGTAAGATTATTTCTCCTGCTCTCAACTTTCCTTAGTTTCCTCTAGTTCTTTGTCTAGGGTTGGGATCTCGTGAGCATCCCCACTTCCACTTTATCATGTCAAAAACACCACTTTTTTGGTGTTGTCCTTGTTCCAGTCATATTTAGGAAGACGTGTTGGTGAGATTTCATTCATGAGTATAGCTTCTGACATTTCTAGGAGACAGTCTCACCGCAAGTTCTCTGTTCCTCTGGCCTGTGAGTCTTTCCACTCACTCTTCCATGTTAGTCTCTGAGCCTTAGGTGCAGGAGCTGCACTGTAGACGTGTCAGTTGGGACTGGGCTCTACCTTGGCATTTTGATTAGTTATGGTTTTCTGTAATGGTCTCCATCTGTTGCAAAGAGAGGTTTCCTTTATGGGGGCTGGAAACTACACTTACCTGTGAGCATAGGACTGATATTTAGAAGATAGTTGGGGTTATGCTGTTTTAATAGTATGGAGGTTTCAGGTTCTCCACCAGGGTCCATGACTTCACCAGCCCTGTGGAGTTGGCTAGGTTTCCAGTACCAGGCACAATTTCCCTCGTTTCTGGGTCTTAACTACAATTAGAGAGCTGTTGGTTACTGCTAAGATGTGCATGCAACTATTGTACCCTTTGTGTTGTCTTGTCATGCTGGTCATTGTTGGGTTCATAGGTATCATAGCTGGGTAGGACTGTTGGTTGCTTCTCTCCTTTGGAAGCTTGCATGGCCCCTTCTAGTACCATGATAGCTAGTCTTCAGAGAGGAGGCTTTGTTGGAGCCCACCTAGGTTTCCTAGTGGCTTTACCCAGCAGGACTGCATAAGAGGATGATTAGACCACGGGCCTGAGTGTCAGGTGTTTGTAAGAGTCTACTCTTGGCATTGTTACAAAAAGCCCTTTTGAATAAAGTTCTGGGCCGGTGGATAAGGATCCAGGCCCACCCGAGGCTATCCTGCATTTCTATCTGTTTCTCTCCCCTCTATTTCTATTTAAGTCTCTTATCCTCACTCCTCAAAAGTCCCTGGGGTAAATAAATGTGGGAGCTGGGCTCCCACAAAGCTTTCAGGTCATATCCAGCTCTAGGCTTCTGGGACCTCTGTTCAAAGTATTTTCAGCAGTAGGGACTTACCTTCCACCTCTGGAGAACAACCAAGAGCAATAGCAATAGCCTATAATGTTTTGTGAGTATCTTAGATAACCCTGACCAACAATTCTAAGGAGAGTGTCTCATGCCTGGTGTTGGAATTTTTGTTAGATGGTCTATAGCTCTTGGGGGTAGTATTGTTAGCCTATATGGGAAATTTTCTCTTAAACTATATGCCCATATTTATATAGCAACTTAAGTGTATTATAGGTATTTTAGGTGGATAGTTAATAGTATGATTCCTTATGACTTATTCAGGTTTCCTTATTATTACTTTATACTCTGCCCTCCTTCATCTGTACTTATTTTCCCCTCCCTCCCTAATTAGAGTCTCTCTTTTCCTGCTTCCCTCCTCAGATCACTTAGGACCTGCTGTTCTCCTCCTCATTGCCCTCCTTCCACTTTTTGACTAATCTCTTCAATTTCATCTTCCAGTCCTTATACTTTTATTTCTGGTGTCATGTTTGCAGTTTTTTT
>LZPO01054949.1:571720-592727 GCA_001675575.1 Neotoma lepida
TTTTTTCTGACAATTAGAAGGAAGGCAACATCTAGTTAAACAAAGGTCATTCCTCAGCCCAGCTAAGATGAGCTCTTTTGCAGCACAGTGGCTTCTCTGGAGCCTAACATGGGTGAGACCCACAGAAGTAGGAAGAGCCAAGATGGCTGTTTCTTGTCCATAGCCTCCCAACTCTACAGCGAGCAGCTGGCTATTCAGGCTGCTGATACGACCCTTAAAGCTAACTATCAACCCTGACAAGAAATGGGAAGACCAGCCTCTACAGGTATGCCTGCTTTGCCTGTGTGGAGTCTTGCTGGTTAAATAAGAAAATTCCTGCTGGGGAAAAAATAGGCCCCAGTGTATTCAGGACCAAGTACCAAGCTTTCCCCCAGAACTTCACATCCTGAGGAATTCTTTGGTGCAGAGTATAGAGGTGGAGTTTCCACAAGGACTCATATCCTTATGCCCCTGTTTGCTATTGGCACTCCACAGGGCTGCTCTTCTGTCCATGGCTGGTTCATCTAGCTAAGCTCCTCACTCCACATGTGATGAGGGGTTCATCATCCTTGGATGGCAGTGAGTTCTCTGATGAATGTTGGCTCTTTGTGACTATACATGGACAAGAAAGTCCAGAGATTTGTCATCTGGGGCCAGAAACAATACATGGAGAGCTTCAACATGCAGTATAAAGCTTTAAAGAGAGCTAAGTGAGGTTGTTGATAGCCGTGCACATTTACTATTGCCTTACTGGGGTCATAAAAGGCACCTTACACCAGTTGATATGAATCTGACAGTGTTGTCCTAGGTGTTTTTAGCTTTGAAATCTTCAGCTAGTGTCCAAAGAGACACTCTAAAATACTGTATAATATGGGCTGCTGAGATGGCTCAGAGGGGGAAAGCCTGGTGACCTGAGCTTTATTTCCTAGGTCCCACATGACAGAGAACCAACTCCTCAGACCTCCACACATGTCCTGTGGTATGTGGAAGCATGGGACAGATACAATAGATAGATGTAAAGATTTAAAAACTAAAGATGTGTGAGAGGGGGGCTGGAGAGGTGGCTCAGTGGTTAAGAATCCAGACTGCTCTTCCCGAGGTCCTGAGTTCAATTCCCAGCAACCACATGGTGGCTCACAACCATCTGTATATGAGATCTGGTGCCCTCTTCTGGCATGCAGGGACACATGCAGACAGAACACTGTATACGTAATAAATAAATAAATCTTTAAAAAAATAAAGAAAGAAAAGATGTGTGAGAGAGAGAGAGAGAGAGAGAGAGAGAGAGAGAGAGAGAGAAATACTAAATATATTTTCTGGAAATAATCTTAAATGCATTTTATTAGAATCACAGCCCCCAAGAAACTCCTTCATTCTGATTTGAGATACTCCAGATAGAGTGTGACACTCATAAAATGAAAAGACTGCCCAGCTCAGAAACCTGGCTGCACCCATTGGCTGAATGCTCAAGGCTTTCTGGTGGGAGAGGAAAACCACGTNGCCACTCCCACTTACTCACTGTGTAACTATTTACTTTCTAGCTACAGGGATGACATTGAACTGTGAAAGTGGGGTGTAGCTTGCAAAGCAGGAGGTTTTCGCTGCCTGGCCTTAACAGAGTTTGCTAGTGCCTGCGCGATCTCATCCCATTCACAGCAACTGAAGGCCTACAGGAACAACAACATGATTTGTGGTTCCAGCGCAAGATTCCCTTCCTTGAAGTTAACTTTATTCCTCACACTGCTTTTTGTTCAGGTAATTACTAATAAACAGTGTATAGAGTTGCCTTGACTTGCTCATGGAGCAGGGGATAGTTAACAGGGCATCTAAGTTAAAACTCAAATATACTGATTCACTATCATCACTAAGTATCACTGACTGGCTGTGTGACTTGGGACAGATGAAGTGTCCACTCTGTGCCCCTGTCTCCTCATATGTAAGATATGGATTACGATCTAGTTTTTTAGCGTTTAATAAGAAATTGTTGCCAGGCAGCGGTGGTACACCTTTAATCCCAAGACTCGGAAGGCAGAAGCAGGTGGATCCCTCTGAATTCAAGGCCAGATTGGTCTACAGAGTAAGTTCCAGGACAGCCAAGGCTACACAGAGAAACTCTGTCTTGAAAACTCAAAAGAAGAAAGAAAGAAAGAAAGAAAGAAAGAAAGAAAGAAAGAAAGAAAGAAAGAAAGAAATCGTTCAGACAGTTGTATGGGGAATGGACCCTCATAAACATGGATTTCCTCCCTGGCTCCTACCTTTCAGTAAACTGGAGTCCCTGAAACTGTTGGCTGTCCTGAAGAGACTGAGTCAAACACTCACAGACTAAGACTCTGGGCTCAGACTTTGGGACACAGATTGCTTCCCGGCTCAGTGGCAATGATGACACTGATCTTGCTGTCACTCAGAGGAAGGAGGAGGACCTCTTTGTTTCTCCATTGTGTTTCTCTNCTTGCCTGGCTCCTACTTCTCAAGATGCTCTGGCCTGGAGGACGTCACCTCCCCAGCTCTGCTCCTTGGCTCCCAGCCTGCCTTGCCCCATTTCTCTCTGCTTTCTCCACGTCAGAGCCATGGCTGATGGAGGAAGCCCAGTTTCTCTGAACCCTGCCTTCTTCAGTGATGTGTAACTAAGGGACCCACTGATCCAGGAGAGAACCACAGTCCAATGATAAGTGGTGGGTGGAGGGGAGGTTGTTCTCAAAATATTTTATAGGTAAGGGAAAGCGCTTTGCAGGGCAGACGCAGACTTCACATTGAACCACAGAAATTGAAAGCCAGCATGGTTTGCTAGACCAAAGACTGAGTTTGCACAGAACTGCCTCATGGATTCAATTCAGTGACTTGTCCTCATGCTGCCAGTGAAATATAGTACAACTTACATCCCTCTGATCAGATTATATATCTTGGCCAGTTAAATCCAGACACAAAGGAGGGTAGTTTGCTCTCTCTGCAGCCAAAAGTCATCCCAGAATGGAAATATATATATATATATATATATATATATATATACCATTTTTAAAAGCTATAGTTGAGTTACTTATTCTTACACGGTAGATATTATTCAAGGCAAGTCCAGCATATGCATTCTAATTTTAAATAATGTTGGATTTACCTTCAAGTATAGTTAGTAATTCAACTTTTCTTTAATAATACTGTCAATTAAAAATCCTACTGAGGGGCTGGAGAGTTGGCTCTACAGTCAAGACCCAAGTTTAATTCCCAGCGCCCATATGGCAGCTCAACAACTGTCTGTAACTCTAGTTCCAGGGAGCTGACACCCTCACACAGACATATATGCAGGCAAAAAAAACCAATGCACATAAAATAAAAATAAATAATTTTTTTTAAAAATATCCTACTGAATTAGCTTCAACACAGAGTAAGAAAACAGTTGGAATCAACCCCTGCTTACTGGTTGGCAAAGAACTGCTACTATTTGCCTTGGACAGCCTCTTAAGTAGGACAAATTCCTGGGTTTTTGCCTCACTTGCTTAGCAAGCTTTGCTTTGATGACCTTGCTCAGGTGCAGCAGAAATTTCAGAATGTATTGAGTTTCAATGAAAGCAAAATTACTACAAAGAACCAGGAGGCGGGTCAGAGGGGTTTTGAACACTGCTGTCCTGATACACACCAAGGATTTTCTCAGAGAAGCCAGGGCTCCGAATGAATCCTGGCCTAGGAGGCTCCTGCTTCCTCGGCTTCAATTCTGCAACAAGGAGTCACCCTCTCCCCAAACCTGTGGCTTTAGAGCAGCAGCCTGGCAGGAAACTGTGGTGATTAGGGAGTCAGGGGGCTGCATCTCTCCAGTGTTGACCCCATCCGGCCATGTTACCCAGAGCAGCACTGTCCCCCTTTCTGTGCCCTGTGTAAATGGTAAATGGTTGCCCAGGTCAGACAAATAATCACTGTGCTGAGTCCTGCCAGAACTGAACTCATCTGGACTCAGACGTCATCATAAAAGTTGGAGTTAGACAGGACCTTTCAGTGATGAACTGGACTGTTATTTCTTTCTCCTAGAGACTGGGAAAGGGTCCAGAAGAGACTCATCCGGGTCATGTCATTAATTGAAAAGGAGCATTGGATTAGAACTCAGGGGGTCTGGCTCTTGTTTCCATGCTCTGACCAGAACACTGTGTTATTTCAAAAATTCTAAAGGAAGCAATTTAATCTCTTGTCTCCTGTTCCTGAGGTTGGTAGCTGTCCTGCCCACTCATCAAAACTGCTCGGGATTAAGTAGCTAAGTCTTATGCTCTTTGCACGCAAAATTCTGCTCCTACCAACAGCCTCTCTGAGACCAGAGAAACAGGCTATGAGCCAATCGTTGCCCAAGCTCATCCTCCAGGAACAGGAAAGAAAGGAGTCCCTATTTGGGATTGTTTTCAGGGATGACCTCCCCAATCAAGTCACTGAATCATCCAATGAATTTAAGCAGGAAAGCCTCTCACAGGGGTAGAAAAACTCCAGGATCAGTATGTCTGGTATCAGGCCTCCAGTAGACACAAAGTGAGGTCTATGCCTGAGGTCTGGCCTGTCAGTGAGTGGAGCTCTCCTCGTCTCCAACATTAAGGGGGGAAATATCTCCTTCCCCAGACCCCATCCAAGTCACACTCTTCTCCAAGTCCAGCCTGTGAACAAACAAACTTAAAAATGATAGCGCTGCCTAAACTCTGGACTCTGTGTGCATGAAAGAGAGTATCATTCCCCACCCCCACATCCCCTGCCTGATATCTCTTCTTTTTCCAAAGCTGACTCAAATGGCATTTCCACACATCCAATCAGGCCAATCTGACTCCACTGCCTGCTGTGTGACCCTGGATGCATGCTTTAACTTCTCTTCCTGCTTTCACTTCTTTTCTGAAAATAAAGATCACAGTCACAACCAGTGTCGAGGATGACTGGGGAAGAGCCACAGTCACACTTGCTGATTACAGAGCCTAGGCACGCTGTAAATGAATGGACAGCCAGGGAAGCAGAGCAGCTCCCTCTTGCAATCTTGCCCTTTCTACTCTTCTTAGCTTCCCCCCGTCCTTCCACACCCAAGAGGCCCAGGAAAGCTGGAGCCAGACTGCCTTACCTTGCTGAGGTCCCCCAGGGCCATGACCTTGGCTACTGGCCTCCTGCTGAGCTGCTCTTTCACCCAAAGCTCAATCTGCTTGTTCCACTTCATGGTGAACACATAGAGGGCGTAGGCCAGCAGCAGCAGCAGGCTCTCCCACCAGGCAATGAGACTATCCAGGAAGAAGACAATGAGCATGGACAAGTCAAGAATATAGAAGGAGACATCACGGAACAAGGGCCACCAGGTGAGATTGAGGATCTCCCGGGAGAAGAGGGCACAGGTGCCAATGACAAAAAGGATGTTGAACACAGCCGAGCCCACAATGGTCCCAATACCCACATTGCTGTGGGAGATAAAGACACCAATGAGAGAGGTGAAGAGCTCAGGGGCTGAGCCTCCTGCGGCCATGAATGTGGCCCCTGCCACATCCTCAGAGATTTGCAGCTTGTCTGTGATAACTCCCAGGGCTGGGACAAAGTACTCATCACACACAATGGCCAAGGCCACAAACACATACATCATGCCAAAGATGTGCAGGGCCACCCAGCCCTGTCGCCGATCCTCCACACTAAACAGGTCTGGGGGGTACTCTGCCTTGGAGTGGAGGTTTGGCCAGCCAGGTGGTAAAGCTGAGGGACTGGACCTAGGTGCCTCTGGGAACAGAATATTTGTCATGCTCGGAGATGGGGTCATGGGTACAGCTGGGGCTGGCTCCACAACGACACAGCGGTGGACCTGTGTGGTGAGGATTGCCTTGACTTTGGGAGTTACTGGAGCACTGTGCACCATGGAAGATCTCTTTGCCAGCTCCCTGTTGGTGGCTGAGGCAATTCTATTTGTTGGTGCACTGGTTCTGGACAAGGGATTGCTAATTTTCCAGGCAGCAGTAGAAGCTTCGATGGTTGCTGGGGTACGACTCATCCTGGTGCCTATTGTCACTTGCTCCTCGGAAGTGACTGGGGTGTGCTGTGGGACTGCTCCCTGGGGACTGGTAGAGCTGTTTTGTTCCTCTCTTCTAGGAGTGCCCAGGTTGTTCTCTTCCACCAAACTTGGAGAAGTCAAGAGACTTGCTTCTACTTCACGTGTTAAGAAAGTCGAGGTGTTCAGAACTACTCTCTTGAAAGAAGCTGTGGTGGTTTCTTCCACTGTTCTCTCTGGAGGTCTGGTCTCCAACAGCCTATAGGTTGCCATGGTTTTGCTGTCTTTCTCGGTTGTTGTGGGGGTGGTAGCAGATGGTGCACCTGCTGGAGATAAGGTCTTCCTTCCCTTTTCCCTGGAGTGAGTTGGGATGGAGTTCCTCCTTTCTCCCCTGGGTATTGGGGTATAGCTTTTTAGTCTTTCTCTGCCTGACGTTGAGATGAAATGGTTTGATGCTCTGTTAGGTGTAAGTGGGCCGTTTTCCTTTTGTCTTCCTGTGCCAGCTGCTGTAGGGCTATAATTATTCTTGGGTGATGTTGGGGTGATCTTGGTTGTTCTGGGTGGGTTGGGGGTGTCTTCCATTGTTATGCTAGGTGTTGCTTCATCCCTGATCACTGTGTTTTGGGGTGCCAGCATCTCACCATCCACTTCAGAACTAGCTTCCAGAGGGTCACTGCCCACCACCATCATCTCATCACTGGGGAGGTCCCTGCTGGCCAATTTAATAGGCTGCTGGGAAGAGACTTTTGTCCACACTGAGGGGGAGTTCTGGGGTCTCCTCAGGTGCTGATAGGTGGAACCGATAATCAACATTCCCAGGAGGAAAAGGAGGCGACTCCAATGAAGCCTCTTTGGTCGTCGGAATAACCGCCTCTCCTGTGTCCCCATCCTGAGCAGTTTCCCCATGATGGCCCCTTATGTCTGGCTACAGTTGGCCTTTCATTCTGTCCAGGGAGAGGCAGAGGCTGCTCTGGGATTCATGTTGGTAATCAGGAAAGATTTCTCCATGAAACCCAGCCAGGGGTATCCACAAACCTAGAGGGGAAGAGAAGTTATTTGCCTTCTTCTGGGATCTAGAAATCTCTAGAAAAGTGTCCCAAGGACACAAAGTGTCACTCAGAGAGCCTTGTGGTGGAAGAACTTATTCTGCAGGAGCTAAGCGCCCTTGCCCTCCATTCCAGGGTGCAATGCCTGCTCCCAGGAGAGAGTATTCTCACTCTGTGGACATGCCAGCGGTTCAAGTTTCTGAGTGAGTTCAGGTGGGCTTTGTGAATTCTCCCACCTCTTTCTTGGGCTCCCTTCGAAGAGTCTCCCTGCACCCCTCAGGTCCAAGTCAAAATTACTGGGAGCTCNGTCATCCATAACTGGGGCCCAGGCCATAGATCTCAGCTTCTCCAAAGCTAGGGAGGCATGACTTTAAAGTATAGATAGCAAGAGAAAGCCGTGAATGGCATCACCGTGGATAGTAGGTTAAGTACGGCTCTATATGCTTGTGTATGTTATTTTTTGCTGTTGGGGTGGTTGGGATTTGGGACTCTTTAAAAATGTTTGCGGTGTCTCATCCAGAGAGGACAAAGTTTGAAAGTCATGGGACTTCTTACAGAATGGTGTGGGATGGTGGCAGAAATATGAGCAATGGAGCCAAAGACTGGGACTCTCCTCTCTGCTGCCTGCCAGCTGTGTTATCCTGGACCTTAGTGCCTCAGCTGTGACATGGATATGAGTGGATCATGCAAAATTGAGCTCTCTAAGGACATCCGCAGAAGGGAAGCTCAGGACCACTGGTAAAAGGGAGACAATTTTCACTGTACATTCAACTAGATTGTTTTACTCTGTGTATGCTGTAACACTTTAAACATAATTTTCGTTTGTTTTGCTTTTCAAGACAGGGTTTCTTTGCATAGCTCGGGCTGTCCTGGAACTCACGTGGTAGACCAGGCTGGCNTCAAACTCACAGAGATCCACCTTCCTCTGCCTCCCAAGTGCTGGGATTATAGGCCTGTGCCACCATGCTGACTTTGTGTGATTTGGGGGGATTGAACCCAGAGCTTTGTGTACTCTAAGCAAGCACTCCACCAACTGAACTATATCTCAGTACACTTAAACTTAATTTAATTGTAAGACTATTGCCCATATAACTAGTAATGCCATTTAGGTTACAGGAATCCTGAGAGACCAAACACACGAAGTCTATGAGAAGTATTAGACAGAATCGGGAGCCCTTGGGGTTAGCTTTATACAAGGATACAGGAGGAAAGACCCTCAGGGAAACCTTATTTTATAAAGGGCCTTGAGACCCAGACCCAGAAAATACCCGTTAAAACTCTATCCTATGTCCAACTGCACTATCCAACAATTACTAGAAATGCCTGGTTTTGTAAAGGGTAATAATATATTAGAAGTGGGCTGAGTAACACATAGGATCTGTCCACTACAACGCCCCTTGTGAGGCACAAAGACACTAAGAGGAGAAGAGATGTGATTCACTGAACTTCCCACAGCTCCAAGGGACCCAGGCATGAGCCTGCAGTGAATCTCCCAGGATTTTGGTAAACAACACTAACTGGCAGTGCCAATGTGCCATCCTGCAATATAACAGCAGAACCATCAAAGTGGTAGGAATAAGTGAGCTCCCACCTTTGTCCTGGATTACCCTCACCTTTCCCTGTCTCCCTCCAGCACCTGCCCCTTGCCTTGAACTCAGCACTTTGCAGCTAGCCCACATGCACTTCCTACAGAAAGCCTGGAGGGTCTCTCTCTTTTCCCTATGCATGTGGAGGAGAGCTGAGCTGGTACACCAGCTAAACCCTCCTACCTAAGCGCAGCATTTACCTTCAGACGTTGACATCTGCGTCTTCCAAGTTCTGGAAACTTGTCAGAATCCAGGGTCTCGGAGAGTGGGTCTGAAGCTGGACCACAGGGAACACCCCATTCTCCTACCCCCAGCTCCCTAGGGTCGAGTATGAAGGGCATGTCAGGGGAAGAATATCCAATCCTGCCTAATACCAGCCTCCTCTAAGAAGCTTATGGGGCATTGTACAAGTTCTGGGTCCCAGAGCCTCAGAAGAAGCCCGAGGGGGTAGATCTTTTACCAGGGACACAGAACAGACTCTCCATGGGACCCCCCCAGAGTCAGTGGGGGAGCTTCTCAAATTTATTACTAAGCTATGGGAATTTGAGGCCCTTTAAGCTTCCATGCTTAGGTGGGAGGAAAGACACGGATAGAAGCAGAAAGTTCTCTGAGGAAACCAAGGGAAAGTGCCTGGGGCTTAAGAGATCAGAAGACATTGGCACCAGGCTCCACTCTGCGAGTCTAACCATAATCTAGGTGTCTGTGTGGAGACAACACCACCAGTCCTACCTATGTGTAGGGAGAATGTTAAAACCAAAGGTGAAACTGAGGGACTGGAACAAAAATACTTGGCAAACTTGAAAGCATTTTGCAAGTGGAATGTATTTTATTAAGCCAAAAGGAAATCCTCAGGGGATCATGCCGGGACATCACAAGGTACCTAAGATGTTGGCTCCCAAGCCTCTTGTAAATCTAGCCGGCCACTTGGAACTGATCACAGTGGGATGTGGGTAAAACAGTGGGGGTCCTGTGCCTACAGCCATGTCATTTCAGCTAACTCTGCCTAGTATTTGCTGACTGTCTACCCCTCCTTTCTGTGTTTTCTACAAGTACCTGAGTAGCTTCTGCTTTAATCTGAAATAGCAGGTAATCCCTCCCAGCCTCACCTCTGCCCCATGTCACCCTGAGTAGCCCAGAAGAGTGAAAGGTAAGCTGCTTCCTCTCCCAAACCCTGTGGTGGCACCGCTGCTGCTGGAAGAGCTAGAGATCTTTGTGTCCCGCAGTGACCCTGGGTGCCTATGCCTAGGGAAGGAAGGTGACCTCTGACCGTCACACTCCATTTTGCCTTTATGCCGCCGAGGGCAGAACCTGGTTCACTTTTCCTCTCTTCAGTGTTCCTCCTGGCCCACAGAGACAAAGACAAGAACACAATTGATGAACTGATTTCTTTTTGTCTTCTGGAAACTTCTATCTTCAAGTTTTACTTACACAACACAGAACATTCAGTGGAGAAGAAAACCCCCAGAAAAGAGAAGCCTCTCTCTCATATGTTCAACATACTACTTGATAGAGATGACTCTAGTTTCTTCTGTCTTCGTCTCGTGGAAATGAAACATCTTTTGAAAGTCAATGAACCGCAGGAAAGTTCGCTGTTCACCTAGGAATGCAGTCATCATGTTCACTAGACTGAGAACTTGGACTGACTTCTCTGAGCAGAGCTGTAAGTAGAGCTCCCATCTGCAGGAGGAGGCTGATAGACACTACCTGACTGATAGGGTTATCCTGAGGATTAAGCAATGTAAAGCATGCTCACAGTGCCTGGTGTGCAGTGGTTATCTACTTGTAGAGCTCGAAGGCTCTGCCAGCTGCTAGGGATCATAGACAGGTATAGAGAGGGCAGCGGATCCCCATGCATTCCATTATTACAACTTTGTGTATTGTGTACTTGTTGGTCTGATCAATACCTGCCTCTATTAATAGTGCAGGAGCTCCAAGAGAACGGGACCTCGACTGTCTTATCTATTGCTGAATCCCAGGAATTTAGAACAATGCCTGCCACTCAGTATACTATTTTGTTTTTGGTTTTTCGAGACAGGGTTTCTCTGTGTAGCTTTGCGCCTTTTTCTGGAACTCACTCAGTAGCCCAGGCTGGCCTTGAACTCACGGAGATCTGCCTGCCTCTGCCTCCCAAGTGCTGGGATTAAAGGCGTGCGCCACCACCACCCGGCTCAGTGTACTTATTTTGAGACTTAAAAAAAAAAAATCTATATCCCCACCAGAGGCATGACTATAATTCCAGCATTAGAGAGGCAGAGGCAGGAGGATCAGGAGTTTGAAGTCAGCCTTGGTTACACAGTGAGTTGAAGGCCAGCCTGGGTCACGTGGTGGTGAGCTATCTCAAAAGACAAAAAGTATATCATAAGATGAGGAATGCTGAGATGGGGCTCACNGGCCTGACCTAGGCGGAGAGAGGACTGCATACTCAAAAGGCTTTGTGGCCTTTCAGAAAACAAGTGAGTAGGTAAAGGCCAGCACCCCTAGGAAGGGGAAATTTACCCACTTTGCTCTACAGTTACCTCATCTTGTCCTCTCCTCTGGAACAGGATGACAGGACAGGCAAGGGAGCACTGGCTCTAACCCTCACAGTAAACTCGAGATAACCTCACCAGCTGGAGAAGCCAAGGCTTCAAGGCTTGGCAGGGCAGCAAGTCTTGTCCTTCAAAGTGTCTTTTTCCTTGTCCTTTCCTACCTTATGCTAGAACAGAGGAGGGATCTGATGTGGACAGGGTTAGTTGTCTATTTCTGAGCCTACCTCAAGAATTGAGGTTGTGGTGGTTTGAATGAGAATGGCCTCTATAGGCTCGTGTATTTGAGTGCTTGGTTCCTAGCTGGTGGAACCGTTTAGGAAGGATTAGGAAGGAGGTGTGGTATTACTGGAGGGGGTGTGTCACTGGTTGGAGGGAGTTTTGAGGTTTAAAAAGCCCATGCCGTTACCAGTTTTCTCTCTCTCTCTCTCTCTCTCTCTCTCTCTCTCGGATTTAAGCTTTCATCTACTGCGCCAGCATCATGCCTGCCTATAGCTGCCCTGCTCCTTGCCATGATCATCATGGACTCTAACCAACACTCTGAAATGGTGAGCACCCAATAAACTCTTTTCTAAGTTGCCTTGGTCATGGTGTCTTCACAGCAATAGAAGAGTAACTAAGACAGATTCCAACTGTATAATCAGTCATCCTGTGGAGAGTGGACACAATTCATCAAGGCCTGCAATTTCAAATGCCTTTAGGCCTGGGCAATAAAAATGACTTCTAGTAGCTCTAGTCAGCATTTGTGGAGATTGCCCAGGATGTGGCTGCCCAGAGGACGGATGACACATTGAGAAATGTCCCAGCATCAAACCACTCAAAAGTATTAAGAGACTGAACTTAATCTAAGGGGCACTGTGTAACCACTAACAAAGTAATGAGTCTGACCAGAGCCTTGCATGCTCGAGTTCCTCATTCATAAGACCAGGAAGACAAGTTTCCCATGAGATCATTGTGGTACAGTGAGGGAGCCATGGAAAAAGCATACACATCAGTCAGACCCTGATGCCCCACCTTGGGCCTTTGGGTTATTTTTTTTTAACGTTATTGTGTGGGGGGATTTAAAATGGGGATGAAGAGATGGCTCATCAGTTTAGAGCAAGTATTGCTTTCACAGAGAACCGGAGTTCAATTTCAAGGAACTATGTTGCAACTGGTTACCAGCTACCTGTAAGGCTAGCTCCAGGGGCATCTCCTCTGGCCTTTGTGGNACATGCAGGTACCCACACATAGATACACATATGCATAATTAAAATAAATAAACAAAAATGTAAAGATTGAATATTACATCTATTTATTTGTTTGTCTGTATGTGTGTGGGCGGGAGCAAGAGTGACACAGCATATTTGTGGAGGTCAGAGGGCAACTGTGGGAGTCTGTTCTCTCCTTCCACTGTGGGGGTCCTTGGGGTTGTACTCAGGTTGCTGGGCTCCATGGCAAGAGCCTTTTACCCACAAAGCCATCTCACTGGCGCACAAAAATTAGAATGTAAAAACATTGTGTGCTGGCTAGTTTTATGTCAACTTGACACAAACTAGAGTCATCAGAGAGGAGGGAGCCTCAGTTGAGAAAATGCCTCCAAAATAGGGCTGTAGTCAGGCCTGTAGGGCAGTTTCTTAATTAGTGATTGATGGGGAAGGGCCCAGCCCACTGTGGGTGGTGCCTTGCCTGAGCTAGTGATCCTGGGCTCTGTAAGAAAGCAGGCTGAGCAAGCCATGAGGAGCAAGCCAGTAAGCAGCACCCCTCAATGGCCTCTACATCAGCTCCTGCCTCCAGGTTCCTTCGTTGCTTAACTCCCTATTCTAACTTTCTTCAGTAATGGACTATGGATGTGGAAGTGTAAGCCAATAAACCTTTTCCTCCTCAAGTTGCTTTGGTTGTGGTGTTTCATCACAGCAATAGTGACCCTAAGATACCTGGTTAGATAAATGATAGCANAGCTTCCAGCAGCCAATTATATTCAGCAGGGAACAGGAATAAAGCAAGTGCCCAACATATTAATTAATAATAATTAATGCAAAGTGCAGAACAATATATACTGTATTGTTGCATCTAGTTAGAAAATATTATTTATAGTGCTCATATATAGTCATGTGTAAATACACACATAAACATGCACACATACAGTTTTGCAAAGATTACATAAAAAGGGCTGGAGAGATGACTCAGAGGTTAAAAGCACTGGCTGCTCTTCCAGAAGTCCTGAGTTCAGTTCCCAGCAACCACATGGTGGCTCACAACCATCTGTAATGAGATCTGGTGCCCTCTTCAGGCCTGCAGGGATACATGCAGGCAGAACACTGTATACATAATAAATAAATAAATCGTTTTTTAAAAGAATCACATAATAATAGGTAGAGAATGAACAAAACAAACACTTCTCTGGCATTTCATCTTTCCACATCAGTGGGTAGGAGCATATCTGAGGCAGGGAGACACATGTATGGTTGCTACTAAGAAAAGAAATGCCTTTTTTTGTCTTATCTAGTTTGAAACTTTAAATTTTTCCCCAAAGGCATAAATTATTTTA
This sequence comes from Neotoma lepida, assembly GCA_001675575.1. Taxonomy (NCBI): domain Eukaryota; kingdom Metazoa; phylum Chordata; class Mammalia; order Rodentia; family Cricetidae; genus Neotoma; species Neotoma lepida. The sequence goes on from LZPO01054949.1 coordinate 585,361, forward strand.
ACAGTAGGTGTCAAGTATGGTGGCTTACACCTGTTATCCCAGCACTCGAGAGGCAGAAGCAGGCAGATGTCTGTGAGTTCCAGACCATCCCAGTCTACAGAGTGAGTTCCAGGCCAGCCCTGGAACATAGTGAGACCCTGTCTCAAAAAAATAGAGGCTGGAGAGATGGCTCGGTGCTTAAGAGCTGTAGCTGCTCTCGCAAAGAACCTAGGTTCACTTCGCAGCATCTACATGGTGGCTAGAGACCACCAGTAACTCCACTTCCAGGAGATTTGGTGCCCTCTTCTGACCTCTGGAGGCACCAGGCAGGCTCCAGGTGCACAGACATACATGCAGGCTAAATACTCATACACATAAAATAAAATAAATCTTTAAAACAGTTTTGTTTATTTTACTTTAAAAATTTTAAAAGACTTTCTTTGTTTTTAATCATGTGTATGTGTGAATGTATGCCACATGTGTGTTGGTGCTGGANGAGGACAGAAGGGCTCCAAATTCCCTGGAGCTGAACTTACAGGAGGTTGTGAGCTGCCTGATGTGAGTGCTGGGAANTGAACCCAGGTCCTCTGGAAGAGCAGCCAGTGCTCTTAACCACTGAGATATCTACCTAGCCCCTTATTTTGCTTTATGTACTTTTTCTCTTAAAGATGCTATCCAGGTTTTACAAGACTGAGTAATGAGACTGACTAGGTGGGTAGGAGCCAAGATCACAAGGGTCTTTAAAAATGTAGACTTTAAGATACTTTTCAGAAAAGAGTGTCCCTGGGAAAGAAATTCATTTCCTTTTCTTACAGAAACGTATCCACCGATTTTCTCTGCTTTTCCCTTTGACTTTACCCCCAAAAGACCCCTCTACTTCCTGCCTGTCTTATTTCCATATCCAGCATCACATGAGACTGGGGGTGGGGGGTGGGGAAGCATCCAGTGGTGGATAAGGCAAGCTCCTGTTTGCAAAGCAAAGAAGTTCATTGGAATTGAAAATGTATACAAGCTTTTCTTTGTTCAGTGAGTCTTTTTATGACTTTAGAATAGAGAGAAGCTTTGTCACTTTCTCAAATGCTCTGAAAGAGGATTTGAGAGCAATTAAAAGAAAGAGGCCACAGTTTCTTCGTGAAGCACGTTGCACGGGAAAGGAGACATAGAGGGGAAACCTGGAGTTAGAGTCTCCAGAGGCATAGCAACAATCAGTGTTTGGGGGCTGGGTAGATGGCTGTAAAGTGCTTGCTGTACATGGCTCCAGATTTGGAGCCCCAGCACCAATATAAAAATACAGTGTGATAATACAAGTCTGTGACTNCAGAGCTGGAGAGACCTCNACAGGTTTTGTCTTCTGGGAGCTCATTAATCAGTCAGCCTTGCCAACCAGTGAGCTCCTGGTAACTGAGGAAGACATCCTATATCAACCTCTGACCTCCACCCATGTGTGCACTCACACACAAACATGTACATTTATCATGCACACAAAGATGTCAATATTTAGGTATTAATCAGATCATGATTCGAAGAAACAAAACATTTAAAAAATGAAATGCATGAGATTACTGGATATTTGAAAGTTGACTTAAGGATATTAGAGATTTATTGTTAGTTATTTTAAATTTGATAGCAGTAGTATAATTATACTTTTTAAAAAGTTTTTATTTGGGGGGATCTGGAGAGATGGCTCAGCAGTTAAGAACGCTGGCTGGTCTTCCAGAGAACAGGGATTGGTTCTCAACACCCACATGGCAGCTCACAACCTTCTGTAACTCCAGTCCCCAGGGATCTGATGCACCCTGCTGGTCTCTGCAGTCTCTTCTCTCCTCTGTAAGATCAAAATGGGATCCCCTGAGCAAGCTGCCTAGCAGACTAGCCAAATGGTGAGCTCGTGCTTGATTGAGAGACCATGCCTCAAAAAGAATAAGGCGGAGACCAACTGAGGAAGATTCCTGACATCACCCTTGGGCCTCAACTCTATATGCACTCATAAGAACATGCATACAACACACACACACACACACACACACACACACACACACACACACACGATAAAAAACAAAAGTTCCTATGTTTTAGAGATAGATACCAAAATGTTTCTGGAAAAAATGTTATGCTATCTGAGTCTACCAAAATATTATGTAGGGAAGAGGTAGGTTGAGATGTAAATGAGATTGAAGATTAAGAATAGACACTGGGTGAAGAGGGATTTGTTATGCTATTCCTCCATCTTTTTCTTTTTTGGGGGGGGTGTCTCACTATGTATCCCTGGCTAGCCTGAACTCAACATGTAGACTAGGCTGTCTTGGAAACCAGAGATCTGTGTGTTCTGCCTCCCAAGTGCTAGGATTAAAGGTGTATACAGCACCATGCTGGATTATTTTTAAAGATGGGTTTCATGTAGACCAGACTGGCCTTGAAGTTAAGAAGTCCACATGTAGTTGAATTTCTGATCCCCCTGCCTTCACTTCTGGAGTACTGGGATTGCAGGAGAGCACCCCAAGCCTTGTTTATGAGGACCATTGTGCCCCGAACCCAGGGCTTTGTGCACACCAAGCAAGCACTCTACTAGCTGAGCTACATCTCTGCCTCCAGAAAACTGCTTGAATAGTTTTTTTTTTTAAGGGAAGGGTCATACTCATATTTCACTAGACTTCTGCTTTGGGAAAACAGTGGGATAAAGAACTGGACAGAAGGGGCAGGCATGGAGCTCAGACAAGACTTAAAAGTGGGTTGGGGCCGGGCTGGAAGCAGCAGGAATGAAGATAAAGGGTATGGGCTGGCCCTGATGTGTGAGAGAAAGGGAGAATGGGAGAGGGCCTCTCCTTTCTTTCCACTTTCTCTATACTTACTACTTACCCTTCTCTCTGTAGATGAAAAACTCATCTNGGGAACTTAGTGAACAAAACATGAAATTCCAGTTCAGTCCACACGGTACAGAAAACTACATTTTCAACAAGTGCTCCTAGAAAACTGGAAAACCCCCTGAGAGCCCTAAAACCTAGTCCCTGAGAGCGGCTCAGTATTTGTCACTAACGTCCTCTTTACCACACTATGACCAAACCACTCTACCTTTCAAAGTCTGTGTCACAGCAGTTTACCGTCTCAAATCAGGAAATACGGAGGCGAGGTATTACAAAAGGGATGCTATTTGTTGATTTCCTTTAAAGTATGTGTGGGAACGTGTAAAGACTGTGGACATTTAGGATGGGAAAAAGAGACTTATCAGTCAGCTAAAGCTTGAAAGGCATCTCTGTGACTCATGCTGACCCTTTCCATCAATGGTCTCTGATTTTACATTCACGGAAAAACCTTCTGATTTTTAATGGGACTCCACCAAAAAGAAAAATTTCCAAAACATGTAATGGTTGTCATGAGTTACCTGGTCTCCTCTTGATAGTTCTTTTATCATCAATTTTAATAAACTGATCTTTTCCTTTCTAAGTCTCTGAAAAGCCAGTTTTTCAACACAACTAAGCCAGCAAAAATCTGATCACCCATCAGATCATTATTAATGAGCAAACTGATAAACTTAAGTTTAGACTTTAACGTAATAAACCAGACCATGGTTCTAAGCTGGCCTAGAACAGTAACCCATAGTGAATCATCACCACACTGGGGCAACTAGACAGATGATTCCTCTGCCTGCAAAGTCTTGGCCAGATCTCTCCCAAAAAGGGGAGCTTAGAAAATATGGCTAAATAATCAGGCTGTAGTCTTACTTACCTAGAACCTCATGCCTGCTTAAACATAACAAGGTCTTCGAGCGGTTGAGACTAGCCACATTGAGGCAAGATGTTCTGAAGCAAACAGGAGCTAAGTCTATCCGCAGGCCGTGTGCCTTGATATTGGTAAAGATATTCACAGAGCCTGACGTTGCTTTCTCTGCCACCTCTAACATAAAGAGGAAACAGGAAAGAACAACAAGCAACTAGACCCACACTCTCCCACAGAACAAGTTGTGACAAGTCAGTTCTAAGAGTTTTCCTTCCTTATTCCACTGGCAACCCACAAGCTAAAAAGAAAAAGTCATATGCCTAAGGCCTTCTAGGGAGCTCTGTGTTCCCACTTGTAATTGATGTTGTAAAGTATTGCTCTTTGAACCATAACTCTCTAGGGACTTGTTGGCATCCATTCAGGCCTACCACTAACTGGCATTCCCTGGGCTCCAGCAAGTCACCTTTTGCCCACCTCACCCTCCAATTCCCCAAGGACCTCCCTGAGGCATATACTATGCTGGGGACATCCAGTGAACAGAGGAGCAGGCAGGGGCCCACAAACCTTAAAAGGAAGCCTAAAAGCAAAATCCCTCAGCACACCTTAGGCATGGAAGCAATAACTAACTGAGCCACGCCTCTGCCTGTCTCAAAGACAGGATAGGGAAATAACATGGCCATATGTCCTGAGGGGGACCAAGATCTCAACGCAAATTAGGCTTATGTTAGCCAGGTGCTTACAGTCTGAGCACCTGGGAATTACAGTTTTTGAGAGTAGGAAGAGCATTCTGTCTACCGTGCAGAGGATGTGCTTGAGAATTCTGAAGAAAAAAAGCTATGACAGAAAAAGTCAGAGACTGGCCAGGAGGGGTCTACAGAGAAAGCGAGGCCGAGGTAAATTCCAGAAACTGGCAAGGCTCAGCCTCAGCGGAAATTGGACTCTGTGGGCAAGAGGCGAGGAAGACGCGCCCCTTAGCGTCCCAGCCGAGCTACAGCCCAGCTCCGGCTGTCTGGAAGCCCCGCCCAGCCCGCGCTGTCCGGGTTCCCTTGTGTGGCGCGGCCCTTAAGTTCTGGCTGTGGCGCGCGGGCGGAAGGTTTAAGCGGACGGACCGAGGCTGGCGATGAGCTCCGGGTAAGTCCGGGAAGCAGCGGCGGGAGGCTTGTGTTTAGTTGCTGGTTGGGGTTACGGGGGAAGGGGTGAAGGAGAAGCAACAGCGGGCGAGCGACGGGCCTTCGCTGCGACCTCCGCGGGGTGGCCGTTTCTGGACGCAGGCTCCAGGGCCTGCTCCCGGCCTCCCTTCCGTGTGGCCCGGGGCTTCAGCGCGGCTCTTGGAAACAGCGGGATTTCGCACCCGGGCCAAGCCTCTTGTGTTCCCTCTTTCCCTGACAGACTTCCGTCGCTGGCCTCTGAGAGTTCCGTCTCCTCTTTCCCCAACAAATGTTTGGGCTCGTTTTAAAGGTAAAAGTCTGTTCTCCCGTTGCAATCCGTATGAAAGATGCTGTATTTCAGGCCGTTCATTCAGAGATTGATCGATCACCTGAGAACTCAGAGGAAATCGTAGGGCAACTCAGAGGAACTCATAGGGCAAGTCAGAGTGACAGGAAAACTGAGGTGGAGTCACATTTTGGGATGGAGACTCCTGAGAACGAATTATCCCCTTCAGGGTAGAACTATAAATATAGTTGGTGGCTCTCAGGTATCGAGGGTGTAATCATTGGGAGTAGACTGTCCGAAAGAAAGAAGACCCTTAGTTTTCTGAAACGTCTGTAAAATTGTACTTATCGGAAAGGCGTAGGGCTGTGTGGGGAAACTTGAAGATCAGAGTCAATCCAAGTGAGAAATATTGTATTATCTCAAAATGCTAGGCTAGTAGACAGAGGTTTAATTTTTTTTTTAATTTTTAACTAGGTCCAGACTACTTGAGTGAACCAACCTTCAGGAACATTCCACTCTTTCGTTTATCCCAGTGCTTACAACCTGAGTACAAAATTGGATTGCCACAAGTTGGCCACCGCTGAGGAAGTGCACTTGGGACCTGACACAAATGCATCAGTCAGGAGAAAGAGCCAACTTCTCAGGTGTCTTCAGAGAAGGCAAGACTGACAGCTGTGGTCACCCATTGCAATACTAACAGCAGATTTCATGGGCTGGAAGTGCTTGTCCATACCTGATCGAGTAAACTGTTTCCCATTCTCTTAAGAGGTGAGGGCAGTATTCTCCATGATCTTCAACTTTTAAAAAGCATAAAGGTCTATGTGCATAAATATGACCACAAGAGCTNGTCACACANGTATAAACTATACCTCAACAAAGTGCAAGAATCCCTGGTGTCTCTGCTAAAATAAGAAAGGAAATGTAACTCTGTGTCCAGAGTTAAAATTTATAATGTGTTTTGCTAATGAATTAATGTTGTATGTTGTGATTAGGAGTAGTTCATTAGTTATGATCAGATATTTGTTGAGCACCTACTATGTGCCAGATGTAACTGAGTAGACATTGGTAAGCAAACTATTGTGGTCCTTGCCCTTAGCTCATTAATGCAGTTCTGAACTCATTTTTTCTTGGAGCTTCCCTTCAGAACAGAGTTCTGCAGCATGGACTTAGAAAAATGCTAGAATGTAGCAAAACAGGGCAGTAATGTGCTGGGTGGTGAGGCCATGTCATCTCCCAAAGGATGACTATGTTTAACACACATTGTTTAGTGAGGCAGAGAAAGGGATGCATATTTAATTTTTCTTTCAGGGGCTGGAGTGGCTCATGTGTTAAAAGCACTTCTAGAGACCTGAGTTAAGTTCTCAGCACCCACATTAGGCAGCTCCCAAGCACCTGGAACTCCAACTCCAGGGAGTTCAACGCCCTCCTCTGGATTCTACTGGCACCTGCTCCTATATCNCATGCACTCACACAGACACATACATGGAGTAAAACTAAATGAATTTTTCTTTTAATTTTCTTTCAGACTGTCTTAACACTTTGGATGCCTAGGAGAGTCTGAAAAAGTAATTCTTTTCTCTGGATTAACTTTATTGGTATTGGATACATGAGATGTTACAATATTTGAGATGTATCTATGGCCATTATGTGGTAAAAAAGGCTTTTCCTGTTTGATCTGAGTCCCTAACCCTTACATATAACATTGTTTCCAGGACCCAATATGTGCTGAGTTTCCAACAACCTGCGTAGAAAGGAATTCTAGAATGTCACACATTTATAGTTGGGCATGTACCTAACAGGAAGTCTGCCTCTTGTTAAATTAGTGAACACTAAATTTTGAACCTGTTGAGTCTGCCCTAATTGTGTATAATATATGCAATGTGATTTTTCTTATTTTAGTCTTTTGAGACAGAGTTTCATATAGCTCAGGTTGGCCTCACACACCTTAGTAGCTAATAATGACCTTGGAATTCTGATCCTCCTGTCTCCACCTCTTAAGGGCCAGGATTACAGGCATGTGCAACCATGGCTTACAATGTAATTTTAANTTTTTATTATTTGAGACAGAGTCTTACTATATAGCCCTGGAACTATATGGCCTTGGAACTCACTATGTAGTCCAAACTGGCCTGGAACTCACAAATATCTCTCAGGTGCTTGGATTAAAGCCTGGGTTAATGTCACCATGCCCGACCTACAGTGTGATGTTTATGAATACACATGCATTCAGGCAGGCACAT
>LZPO01054949.1:599574-610623 GCA_001675575.1 Neotoma lepida
AAAAAAGCAAAATTCAGATTTGGGGGCTGTTTCCTCTAGGGACACATATCAATGTGTCTTACCATTTCTTAGACCAGTGCCTTAAGTACTAATTCCTTATTTTTTAAGTGAAAATTGGCTATGATTCCTTTTTTCCTTTAAATGTTCAAAGGTAGATTCAAAAAATAACTAGAGTTGAATGTGGTAGTGCACACCTTTATTCCCAGCACACAGGAGGCAGAGGCAGGCAGATCTTTGTGAATTAGAGGCTAGCCTGGTCTACATAATGAATTCTAAGCCAGACAGAGCTAAAAAGTGAAGCCCTGTCTTTAAAAAACAAAACAAAAATAATTAAATGAAATAAAGTGTGTATGTTTTAGATACACAGTTCATTGACTTCACAAATGCATATACCTATGTAAACACCACTTTAATGAAGGTATGTTTCCAGCCTGCCTCCCACTCCAGGTTGAGGAAACCTTGGGGAAGAGGCTGAAGAAAGAATGTAAGAGCTGGAGGATAGGGAGGATGCTGTGACATGCTGTCCTCTGGACATGCTGTGCCATCCTCCCACTCGGGAACTCAGTAGCTGTTGTCACTTGCACAGGATCAAGCTAGTAAAATTGCACTGGGTATCAAGNAGAGGCTCAGGAGGCCCCATCCATAGCTGAGGGGATATTGGCAGTTGATGACTCTTGAAGGAAGGAAAGGAATTTGTGCTTGGAGATGTAGCCCCTTGTAGGTTGCTGTGCTCCAGGGGTAGCCCCACACTCATGAATAAAGGTAGCACTAATTGTACTCAACAGGTGATTTTAAAACATATAGAAGCCGGGCGGTGGTGGCGCACGCCTTTAGTCCCAGCACTCGGGAGGCAGAGGCAGGCGGATCTCTGTGAGTTCAAGGTCAGCCTGGGCTACCGGGTGAGTTCCAGGAAAGGNNCCAAAGCTACACAGAGAAACCNTGTCTTGAAAAACAAAACAAAACAAAAATATATAGAAAAGAGAAGGAGGAAATAAAGTTGAGAATGTTTTGGGGGTAGCCTGGGGAGAAATGGAAAAGGAGAGAGAGTGGATATGTCTGAACTTGTCAAAGAATAAAAGATACTTCATACATGTATAAAACATATAGAATGTTTCCATCACCCTACAGAGCCTCCCATGCTTCTTTCTAGCAAGAGTAGAGCTGCTTTAAGTATATACTTTAATCAGAAATAATTTNAAAGGAAGAAAATAATAACTATGACATTTAACATACAAGCCTCCTGTCTTTACAAACAGGTTGTTCTGGTGACTGATGGNTGTCTTGGCATTGGCAGAGGGTCACTGCGACATTCCCTAGCTACTCAGAATCAAAGAAGTGAGAGCAACAGATTTCCACTCCCCTTTCCTTTCCCGTCTAAGTTGTATGTCATGTGCATGGCAAACTTGGAGGAGGTAATACTTTTTACTCAGCTTTTTAGTTTGATTAAATTTTAGGACTTGATCTCTTTGTTGATACATTTGATGAATGCTGTATTATATACACACCATAACATTGTCTCCACCGGTTTCAAATGAAGCTGGTCATAATTTNAAAAGATTCTGCATCTCAAATGCTCATTGACATTCAGAGGTNCCCAACTTGGGAACATAGCTGGGGTTGTCTTTCTTCCTGCTGGTGGGTTGTGGAGGATCCAGGTGTTTTGGAGGGTGTTAATTATGTCTTTCATCCAGGAATTCTTATATCCATTCCAGCAGAAATGTTGAAAGAGTATATGTGCCTTAATTTTGGGAGTAAAATAATGTTACTCTCAGACATGTTTTATTAAATGCTAGACTTCCTAGTTTTGCCATTTGAGAAAGTTATTTAACTTTTCTCCACTTCAGTTTTTTCTATTGTAAAATGTAGATGAGAGGCAAATGGCTCTCTGAGTTTGAAGCCAGTCCAGTATTCATAGCAAGTTCCAGGCCAGCCAGGGCTACGTAGTGAAACCCCGTACCAAAAGAAGAGAAAGGAAAACTATAGATGATGGTTGGAACACCTTCCTGGGGAGAGACTAGCCAGGCTTCTCTGGGGTGTTTATGATTCTCCTGTCTGAAGTAGTGCCACTGGTGTCATTTCTTTATTACTTTACTCTTGTGTAGCTTTGAGTCAAATTGTTGTTATTTCTTTGTCATTTTCTGTTAAGAAAATCATCTCAAGTCAATTCCTGCTGGTGTCATGATGGTGTCAGCCTTGGTGTACTGAGTGATTGGTAATTTGTACCNTGTTAAAGGAGTCATCTCTTTTGTTTGGCAGCTTCAGAGCACCGATTCTTTGGAGTGCCTTGAACGACTCATAGATTTAAACAATGGTGAAGGGCAAATTTTTACTATTGATGGCCCCCTGTGTTTGAAAAATGTACAGTCTATGTTTGGGTAAGTATATGTGTAAAGCTTCTCCACCTTTATATCTAATCCAGACTANAATGACAGCCAGGAAGAGTGTCTGTTTTATCATTGCTGGTTGTGTGATTACATTTTCCTCAGGGGCCCATTTCTCAGATACAGTGATTAGAAGCAGTAGTTTCAAAGTTGGCTCTCTTTTCAGTTAGGTATGACTAAGTCTATAATGCCTGCCAAACTGACTTCCTTCATAATGCCTCAGCAGTTTCAAAGGTTAAATTGTTTGGGCTGTCTCTGAATTGAAATCTTCTCACAGATGTCAGCTTGTATTCTGTGTCACAGATACTCAGGTTTAGTCTTAGAATCAGTGGGAAAGAATAACAAAATTTGAATGTTTAAAGATTTCTTGTAGGGCTGGAGAAATGACTCAGTGGTTAAGAGCACTGACTGCTCTTCCAGAGGACCCGGGTTCAACTCCCAGCACCCACAAAGCAGCTCACAACTGTCTGAAACTCCAGTTTCAGGGAACCTGACACCCATGGCAAAACACCAATGCATATAAAATAAAAATAAATAAATTTTAAAAAAGATTTCTTGTATATGTGTCTTATCACTGTTCCTATAACATATTCTAGGAAACTGATAGATCTGGCGTACACGCCTTTCCATGCTGTTCTCAAGTGTGGCCATCTAACGGCTGATGTACAAGTCTTCCCCAGGCCAGAGCCTTTTGTTATAGATGAAGAAATTGATCCTATCCCTAAAGTCATTAACACAGGTAACTTTTTTGAAACTTCCTTCTTAATTTTCCTGTTATCTTTATCTTAACTAAGAGGTGGCTGGTTATTGTCTTTCATGGTGAGATCTTAAGTTAATCTCAAATCTCCAGTCACTATAACTACATATTACTAGAGTTAGAAATAATGACTGATTGACTTAACATGATAAGGTGTTTCTTCAGTCTAGTGTTCTTCCAGCTGAGCTATTTTAGCNACCTGGGATGATTTTTAGTAAAGATACTGAGATTAGTTAGCATCATAACTAAGGTGTATGAAGAGTTGTCTTCCAGACTTGGCTCTTTGACTTTTGCTGTGACCCTGGAAGTTGCTTCTTCCAGTCCTTATTGACGAGGTGTGGAGAATGAAGCAGTCAGTTGTTAAACTCTTCATTCTGATAGTCTGAACCATTCCAGCCCTGCTTCTTGTATTACAACTAAAACAAAATGTTCTTGCGTCCTACTGCTTTCCTCTAGTACATGTTTCTTGATGCCATGCTTAGCTGAATTTAACACCCTTAATAGTGAAAAATAGCAGGCAGGAAAGGGATTGTCTGCCAGTGGTTGGAGGACTCCTTGAGTGTTGAGTGCATGCTAAAGCTCTTAGGGATGGATGTCACCACTGTTAGTCTTGTTGATACCTGGTCTAATATATAGTCTGACACTTACTGGATGCTCAGTGGGTAATTGCCCAGTCAATAAATGATTAAAAATAAGTGTGTAGTAAATNAATGTTTGTTGTTTGGGGTGTAGAAATTTTAGATTGAAAAACTGTGAGCAGACTTTTTGCTTTAGCTTTTGGCTGTCTGGAAGTAACATACCCATGTGCGTTAATTGTAACAGTATACTAATGCTTAACTAATGGTTTGTTGCCTTCAAACCAATTAAATTCTACTTCCTTCCTGCCCTTTACTTGAATATTTCTTTTCTTTCCAATATAAGCTTTTAATCTTAAGATACTTGTGTAATTTCTACCTAAATCACCACTGTGTTTGTTGTAGACCCGTTTATGCTCAAGTGAAAGCTGTCAGCTATTAGATNCTTAGCTAGGGAGGTGNTGACAGCAGGTCTCCAGGGAAGTACATACCCTGGTGTATGTAGAAGAGTGATTACTTGGCATGATTCTGGTATTTTAAAATTGTTTTGCTAATATGGCTGTGCTGTTGATATACTTAGAGGAAAAATTGAAAACTCAATAAATACTGTTAGAGGTTTCCTTCTAATAGAATAGTGAATGAGTCTGTTTTCTTTACAATTTTTAGTGTTTTCAAAGTTTTGTGTTAATTACTTATATATAAAATCAAACATTTTATTAAAAATTTGGTTTAGCCGGTGGTGGTGGTGGCACATGCCTTTAATCCTAGCACTGGGAGGCAAAGACAGGCAGATCTCTGAATTCGAGGCCAGCCTGGTCTACAGAGTGAGTTCCAGGGCAGCTAGGCAAGGCTCCATAATGAAACCCTGTCTCAAAAAAAAAATTCTGTTTAACTTTTTAATTTTATTTTTAAGACAGGGTCTCACTAGGTAGCTCTGGCTGGCCTAGAACTCACCACACGAACTAGGCCAGCCTTGAGCTCACAGAGATCNACCAATCTCTGCCTCCAGGGTACTAGGATTAAAGGCGTGTACTACCATGCCCACCCATGAGCTTTTATTTGTTTTAGGATTTCAGGAAATAATTTGGGGCTGTAGTATAGCTGTTATAAAGGGAAGAAATCATTATTATATTTAACTTGTATAGAATATATTTCTCTCTCAAGGAAATGTTCTTTTTGGATGTGGATGTGGTATATACACTTAAGTGTGCAGGTGCATGGACCCATGCAGGTGAATATAGAGGCCAGAGGAAGACATTGAGGGGTCTTCTCTATCACGCCTGCCTTATTGCCTTGAGACAGGGTCTCACTCAACTAGAAGCTCCCATTTCATTGGCTCTGCTGGCTGGCCAGCAGTCTCCCAGGATCTCCCTATCAACTCCCCCAATCCTGGAGTTACAGGCACAGTTATACCCTGTTTTTTTGTTTTTGATTTTGTTTTGTTTTGTGGATTCTAACAGAGTCTCAGTGTTCAATCACTCTTAACCACGAGGCCCATCTCCCACCCCAAAGGAATGTTCTTTAAGTGATGGCTTTACTTTCCAAAGGCTGAATAAGGGTGTTGTAAGTGCTTAATTTTCTACCCACTGTGACCCACTACCCTTGATTGTACAGAGGAATTTGACCTTTATGCTTTTGCCTTGGTTAAGGTCCTAGCCTCATAAAAATAAAGTTTACCTAGCTTTGTTTTAAAACTTGAATTCATTAAATAAAAGAGTCATTATTGTTTGAGCTACTTAAAATGGAAATTATTCATGGTCCTCAGAAAAGCTTAACAATTTCCCCAGGTTTCATATTTGAAATCTTCACCTTAAAACAGTGTTTATAGGATCTAATACATGGAAACAGTGTAGTCACCCTACTGTGAATAATTCTGTGTTGATTCCTCCCTTACAGATTTGGAAATAGTGGGCTTTATTGATATAGCTGATATTTCCAGCCCCCCAGTTTTGTCCAGGCATTTGGTCTTGCCCATAGCACTTAACAAAGGTGAGTTCTCTTCTCATACCTTTGGTTCACATGAAGCATTATGTTCTCTAAAGTCATTCTTCAGTGTTAGATGGTAAGCTGGCCCGTTGTATGGAATTTAAAGGGAAAGAAATTAATTGGATTTTAGAAATTTAATGTTGCCTCAGATCCCAAACTAGATAACCTGCTGCCTTACACTGTGGAAACTTTTGACACATTACATTGTGCCCTGGTTTGTGGATTCATGGTGAAAGGCCTCTTTAGAAGTGACAGCTCTGGGGTCCCCATCCAGGGCTTTCCTAATAGAAACAGAGAGGGAAGGGAGAAGGGACAGACCTGCTTTGTTCTGCTACTGCCACGTGTGTCGGAAATACGATACAAAATGTTATGAATGTGTCCTGACTCCATTGTGAGGCTTCATTGCAGATTGTGCCCCACTAAGAACTATCACGTCACGTCCCCAAATTCAGCATCCCTCTGAAATATGCCAACCTCTAGCTTTTTGAAATGTTCATTTTCTGTGTTCTGAGTTGACCATCTATCTTATATTTACCAGCTCTCTTCAAGAAATATATGTAGCAAGTCAAACTTCCACCTACTGAATCATATGTTTTGTTAATGCCTCATTATCTCAGTCACACATTCACAGCAAGAATCATTGAATGTTCTTTTGCTTGTTTTTTGAGACAAGGTCTCACTCTGTACCTTAGGCTGGCCTCAAACTCAGAACATTGTCTGCCTGAGCCTCCTGAGTGCTGGGATACAGGCACAAGCCACCATGTCCAGTTCACAAGCAAAATCTTGATATACACGCACAGCAGCTTATTGGGATCATTGTGTTTATGAACNGATGTTCTAAGAGAACATCCAGATTGCTCTAATTGTCAGGTATGCCTATATAATTGCTTAGACAGAAAATAAGCAAAGTATTGGGGGCAGGGAACAGGACAAGGACAAATAAGGGAAGGCAGAATAGGGCAGTATTTTAGGGAGCATTGAATACCAACCTATACTGGAAGATTCTTCCTATTGAAGCAAAGAGTCTGTGAACAAAAGAGCAGAAGGCTGTTCCTAGAGGAAAGATTCACCTACAGCAGTGTGGGAAAGAACCTGCAGTTGGAAAGTTCAGTCAAGAAGCTCATGGAGGAACCACTGTGTACTTAGCTTGTGTCTGCTGTGCGAGGGCTGTCAGCTTAGGCCACACCTAGTACTTCTTTGTCTGATTCTGGTTAGATTGATGCCTCAAGCCTCCAAATGGCATCTCATTGAATTTCCTACAGGAATGGTACAAAATCGTTTTTATATACAGCTCCCCTGGGCTGTAATTCATAAACCATAGGTTCCCCTGTTTAAAGTTTGTATAATTAGAGTGAGGAAATGAGCCCAGTAGTAAAGCATTTGTCAATCAAATCTAAAGCCCTAAATTTGGTACCCAGCACCCCCCAAAAAAGAAAAGTTTTTTTGTTTTTTAAATGGGCTGGGAAATGGTGTCATTGACGAAGATGTGAGTTCAGTCCCCTGTGTTGAAAAGCTGAGGAGGTACAAACTCTTAAGCCAGCTACCCCGGGGTGGGTCAGTCTCACAAACAGACAAACAAACAAACAAACAAATGTTTTTGAAGAGAAAAATCCAGATGGAAGAGAAAAATCCAGATGGGGTGGCAAAAACTTGTAATCCCAAGGCTAAGGAGGCAAGAGACAGGAGGAGCTCTGAGGTTCATTGGCCAGCGTTTGTAGCCTGGTTGGTGAGCTCCAAGCCAATTAAAAACCTGCTTGGAATGGGTACATTTCTGAAAATAACACTGAAATTGTCCTCTGGCCTCCACACACATGTGCACACATGTACATGCATCTGCACACAGTGGGCATGTACATGTGCATTTTTTAAAAAGAGAAGAAAATATTATTTTGTTTTTCAAGACAGGGATTCTCTATGTGATAACCCTGACTGTTCTGGAACTCACTTTGTAGTCCATGCTGACCCCAAATTTACAGAGACTTACCTGTCTCTGTCTCCCAAGTGGAATTAGAGGTGTGCACCACCACACTCAGCCCAAGTGGTGTCTTTTGAAAGTGTATTTACAGAGTTTAAACAGCCATCATCACCATCTATTTCTGATCATTCTCATCATCCACCAAAGAGACCCTGTTAGCCATGGACCCTAATAGCCCTTTTCTCTGTAGGTTGCCTGTTCTATATGTTTCATATACCTGGGGTTAATATATTATTTGAAAAGTTTTTATATGGACATGTATTGGAAAACTGTATAGAAAAACTAGGTTTTTCTAACCTGTTATAATATTCCTTTACAGCTCCATGTATTTTTCCCTTCAAGGTAAGAAACAGTCAAGAGTTTAGAGTTTTGTAGCTAATCTCTTGCTCACCTGTTTTACAGAAGGTGATGAGGTGGGTACTGGCATCACTGATGATAATGAAGATGAAAATTCAGCCAATCAGATTGCTGGCAAAATACCCAACTTCTGTGTGCTGCTCCATGGCAGCCTGAAGGTGGAAGGAATGGTGGCAATTGTACAACTAGGGTAGGAAGATTTCATTTGTGTTTGGTTGACCCAAAGGGAACTACAGGGTAAAATGTTTCACAGACATTAATGAAAGAAATGGAAGATCCTGGTCACCTTTTCCTTTCCCTGCCATACCCTTCCTACCTCCTTTACCTTCTGCTCCTTTATCATCTTGAAAAGTATGAAACGACATTTGTAGTTACACTGATTTTATGGTATATGCTTTCTCTCTTTTCCTCTTAATTTTTTTATTCATATATTTACTGTATTTTTTGAGAGAGGATTTTGCTCTGTGACCCAAGCTAATCTCACACCCATGATCCACCTGCCTCAGCNTCCAAAGTGCTAGGATTACAGCTATACCAACCATACTTGGCAAGTTTTCCTCTTTTTAAATCCTGTCTGGCTTGTCTGGGTTTTGGTTATAGGACTCTGTTAACTTTAATACCTTAGGACTCAGGTTCCTCATCTATAAAATGGGAAGATAGAATTAAATGGGGAGAAAGATGCTGCTAACATTGAGCATTTGCCATGTGCCAGGCATTCCTCCTGAGTATGTCATGTATGTTAACAAATGTCATCCCAACACTGCATGAGGTGAGGAGACCAAAGCTTAGAGAGACAGAAGAAATTGCCTACGGTCACAAAGATAAAAAACTGAAGATCCAGAGTTCTTAACCTGCATGCTTAATCCAGAACTCATGCAGCCATTCTGTTAAATTCCTTCCCTGTAAGGAAAGAACTAGCTTTCATATTCTCTGTAGTCATGAAATCTGCACAGCTTTCTGCTTCCCTTCCTGTATCACCTATGGTTGGGAAAGAGGAGGTAGCCTTCTGGCCATGGATTGACAGATATCTGGATTGACAGATACAAAAGGTCAAAAGGTTAAGATTAATCACAGGAAGTATGTCTCCATCTCTGCTTGAGTGAAAATTCCAAAAAGAAGAATACAGTTATTTTCTTTCTTAGATTTGTTTTATTTTTAATTGTGTATGTGTGCATGTGTGTGTATATGGGTGAGTTCAGGTGCCCATGGAGGACACAGGCTGGAACTGGAGTTACAAAGGGTTGGTGAGCTGCCAAACATGGGTGCTCAGAACCAAACCCTGGTCCTCTGCAAGTGCAACACGTGCCCTTAACAATTCCCTAATCTATTTCTTGGCACCCAGCTACTGTTGACTCTGAATATGAGAGTCTCCTAGGGCCCTTTCAGAAGCTGGAGGCCAGAGTTATTTCCTAAGTATGTTGAAACACCTTGCCTCTGGTGTCACTGCTGCGACATCAGGAGGCAGCTGGAAGGACCTGTAGGCCTCAGCTTTACTCCTCTACACCTGGACTACTACTTCCTGTACTTTGCAAGTGTTTTCTCTTTTAAACTGCTTTCACGTACATGCACAATTTTGTCTGGCTAGTATGTACCTCAGGGAATTGGAAATACTATGTGCATTTTTGGGGTTTAAGATTTGACTTTGGTAAAAGTAATATGTCTGACTTAAAAACGTAAATTTGTGTCTCCAGAAAAGCAGACCTAGACTTCTTTAACTTGACGCTCTGCTCTCCATCTTCTCCCCATCTAGTCCTGAATGGCATGGAATGCTCTACTCACAAGCTGACAGCAAGAAGAAATCAAACCTCATGATGTCTCTCTTTGAGCCTGGCCCAGAACCTCTCCCATGGCTGGGGAAAATGGCACAATTGGGTCCCATTTCAGGTATAACCCAGACCAGATTCTACTTATTTGACTTGGTTGTCTCCATGATGTTCTGAATGTCTTTGAGTGTTGTTGGAGCATGCCTGAGCTCTCTGGTGCTGGGTGCGGACATGGAGGACCTCAGAGTGTTTGAGGCTTGCACCCAACTTTCTCAGCTCAGGGAAAACAAACATTTATATTGACTAAAGTAAATATCTTCATTTATATTTATATTGACTATTTTATACTGAATATTATATGTATATTTATATTGACTAAAGTAGTGTTGTTAGCTGCTCTGAGTGGAAAACTCCATGTTTTTCCTTTGAACAATCAGTCATTCTTAGGCCATGGAGTCCTCTTCCTTCTGGAAATGCATTTCCCCTGACTTCAGAGGTGTTGCCTGAGTTTTATCTGGCTTTTCTCTGGCAGCTTTTTTATTTCTTGTCACCTTGTCTTCCTCTTGCCTCAGTTTCCAAAATGCTCTTTGTTTTCTCCTGTTATTTGTGCTTTTCTTGGTTCTTCCTTCAGCTATAGTAGGTTCAGACTCCCAGATCTGTATGTACACTAAGTCTCAACTGGTGTCCCTCACATTTGCATTTTGTATTTCCAGTTCTCGGCTATATTGCCAGCATTAAGCTCAGCATATGTACAGAGACCATTGTCTCCTACTCCTCACTACTTCCACTGTTCCTCCTTCTCCCTTTGCTGTTCCTTTTGTTTGAAGCCTTTGTCCTTGGCCTCCAACTCTGTACTTACCCTTGACCCTGTAGATTCCATTTCCATTTCAGAGACATCTATCTGTTCTGTGCCATGTGGATAAAAAGAGGTAGCTGGAGTTTTCAAAGTCTGATGGGAAGTGGACTCAACAGAGAGCATGAGGTCAGGTCAGGCAGGAGGACAAAGTGATCAGATCAGCTGTCTGTGACCCAGGAGATCTTCACGGGGCAGAAGCACACTGGCTGAGTTTTGAAAAAAAAAGTTTGCTGATGAAGAAAGGGCTGTAGCCGAGTGGTGGTGGCGCACGCCTTTAATCCCCAGCACTCGGGAGGCAGAGGCAGGCGGATCTCTGTGAGTTCGAGGCCAGCCTGGGCTACCGAGTGAGTTCCAGGAAAGGAGCAAAGCTACACAGAGAAACCCTGTCTCGAAAAACCA
>LZPO01054949.1:611802-632910 GCA_001675575.1 Neotoma lepida
AAAGATCATCCCAGCTGGGTTTGATGACTGTTGACCTTCCCTCATAAAATGAGGGGCAGAAAGGTCATGGGACTCAAATCTGAGTATCTGTCAGTATATCCACACACACACATCAGTTTTATGTAATTCTGCCCTGATTGCATGTGGCCTCCAGGGACAAGCTAGAGCATGTAAGCAGGAAAGGACTAAAGGAAGGGCTCCATCTATGCAGCTAAGGGAAGCCAACATATATGCTGGTAAAGACACGAGTCTGGCCTTCTGGGGCGGGGGAAGTCCTACACTCCCATAAGTAGCCTCTTCCCCATGCTCTATAAGTAAGATCAGTAAACTTACTGGTTACCCAGGGTGAATTTAGGTGGCATTGTATCTTGGTTTGTTATATGGACTTTCAGGACAGGAGAAGGCATTGTTTACAGCTCCCCCAAGAAAAGACTTGGCAACAGCTAGAAATTGTGAAATTTCCCATTTTGTTTACTATCAAATTGGGATTGGTGTGATTACAGTGACAATTAAGAAGGCCTACACTAAGGGCTGTTGAGGCAGTGGAGCAGTTCTCATCACTGGGATAGGATACAGGCTCAGGTGTTAGAGGATGCACTCCATGATGATGAAGAAAGTATGACAGCTGGAGTCTATCCACCTGTGGCACTAAGGACGTAAGGCAAACCTCGTTCCAACTCCGTGGATCAAGAAGTAGAGTTGAAGCTGGTAGAATTGACCTGTTACCCTCGAGTCCCATTCCTATAGAGCCCAACCTTTCTTGGTTTTTGTCCTGTCCAAAAGGTTCCCCAGANGACATTTCCCATTCAGACCTCAACAGAAAAGTATGTGTAAAGTGCATGATACACAGTAGGCATAGAGCTGCAAATGCTTTTTTTATTGTTTTTCAGAGCAGAACATACAAATACATTGCTTATATCAATCCTTCCTAGTTTTGCCCCAGAGANAGTCATTTGTTTCTGTTGGTATTTTTACCTCCATCCCTAAGCAACGCAAGTACATAGCTAATTCTTGATTTATTCCCATTTTTACATGGGGTAGGTGTGTATGTTGCTAGGACATACATGACTTTTGAAGGATGATACTTAGTCTCTCGTTCTCTGGGTCTGAAGGATCTTCTGTTTCGTGACTGGCTGAGGAAAGGGTGCCGGTGACATAAATATTTTGAAATCTTGCACATTTGGAAACATCTCATTTCTTCTTTTATACTTGATTGGCAGTTTGGTCTGCTAGTATCTTTGTATCTCTGGTATTCTGAGTTTTCAGAGTGAGAGCCGTAGCTATTGGTTTCTACATTCATTTGCCTTAGTTCATGCTCTTCAGTGCTGGGCACATAGTTCTTTGGTTTTCCTCCCTCTCCATTCTCCTCCCTTCTGGGGCAGTGTGTGTATGTACGTCTTTGATTTTCCTGTTTTCTCTCTTGTTGTCTCCTCTATCTTCAACTTTACTGTGCACCTACGTTTTTGTTTTTATTCCTACTATCATATCTCCTCTAAGATTTTCTTGTTCTTTTTCATAAGTGCAGTATTTCCTGTGAGTGCAAGTTTCTGCTAATGAAATTGCCATATATAAGCTCCAAACAAAGTTCAGAGAGCCTGTGGGTAGATGTTGGCATATTTGGTACTGACCTTGAATGCTATAGAATAACAGGATGCAAAGGAATCACTGTCAGAAAAACTTGGGCCACTGTCACGGATGAGTAGATTAGCATCCAGACCTGGAATATAGACAGGTGAGTGGGGTAGGATGAGTAGATTAGCATCCAGACCTGGAATATAGACAGGTGAGTGGGGTAGGTGGAGAACAGCAGTGTTAAATGATGAGGAAACCAGTGTACTGAATCACTATGAAACCTTGGGTATGCCCACCATTCTGAGCCTTACTTTACTCGTTTTTAATAGCTATTACTATTGCTTCCTGGGTGGCTCTATGGAGAGACACCTAATTGGAATTTAGTAATTCTTCTTTTGTTTTAAATAATTATTCTGTGTATTCCTTAAANCTGAAATAATACCTTCTCTAGGCACAATTCCTAGCACAGTATGTGTTCTACACAGAGATCATACTGTAGGTGATGAATAGATGAATGGATGGGAGGAGGAGAGCATTCTGTGCAAGGCAGACCATGGTCATGAATGAGGACAAGGGAGCTGGAAATAAGGATGCTGTGTGGGACAGGACTAGGGGGACGGTNGCCTGACTTAAAGGGGTTTATATATTGATAAGTACTAATGGAAATACATCTGAAAAATTGGAGCAGTGCTTTTTGTGGAGTAGAAGAGGGTTGATGGAGGTACTCTGGTCCAGTATTAAGGTGTTGGTTAGTTGGCTGGTTGGTTTTGAGGTTGAATCCACTCAGCACAGACTAGCCTTGGGCTCACAGCAGTCCTACTTTAGTCTCCTGAGTGCTATGTTAGCAGATGTGGTGACTCACACCTGCAAGGTGTTTTGATTAATGACCAAATAAAGAATTTGGGGCTCACAGTGGGAGCGGAGGCTGTCTCTGACTCTTGACTGCTTTGGGGACCCTTTCCTCCTACCAGGTTGCCTCATCCAGCCTTAAATATGTGGGGAGGTACCTAGTCTTATTGCCACTTTGATATGCCATGTTGTTGATATCCTGGGAGGCCTGCCCTTTTCTGAAAGGAAACAGAGGAGTGGACCCAGGAGAGAGGGGAGATGGGGCCGGGGGCCGGGGGTGGGGGGAGAGAGAAGAGGGAGGGGAACTGTGGTTGGGATGTAATAGATGAGAATCAAAAAAATAGAATTTGGGGCTCAGCTGGGCATGATGGCCCACACCTTTAATCCTAGCACTGGGGTGGGGGAGCGGGGTAGAGACAGGCAGATCAGAGTTCGAGGCCAGCCTAGTCTACAGAGCAAGTTCCGGGGCTACACAGAGAAACCTTGCCTTAGGGAGTGGGGGAGCAGAATTGGTCTAATTCCACTTTGACAAATTGGCCTAATTCCAGTTTTCAACATGAGTATTTGGGCAAAGAACTTCCAGAACTGGTAGGAAAGATTTCCTGCTCTGTCCAGCCCAAACCATGGTAACAAAAAAGCAAAGGAAGCTTCTAGATGTATGTTTTGTAAATTTGTGGCAGTTCCATTGACTCGGGAAGCAAGGTCAAATACTAAAACCTGTTGATCTGCATACTACAGAACAGCAGTGGCTTTAAGGAATGTGGCTGTCAAAAATTTGTGTATATGTTAGTGTTTTGAAACAAGGTCTTACACTACAACCCTGGCTTTTTTTCCTACCTCAACTATGAATTGTGTGATTCCATAGCCACTAGCCACATAGTGGCTAGCCACATTTAAATTTAAAATTAAAGAACATATAAAATTGAATTCTAAGTCAAGTGCCCAGTGGCTGGTAGCTGTGATGTTAGCACAGGTGTAGATGTTTCTCGAACCATAGAAAGTTTGGGTGAAACGTCCTGGGCTGAAATATAAAAGTGNGTGTGTGATGGTGCTTTAAGTAAGTCTTCCCAGTGTGGTGCTTGTTTTGTCTGCTTTGGCATTTATGTATAAAGCTAATGTGAAGCTAATTTCTTTAAGGACATTAAGCTGGTTTCACTTAGCTAGGTCCCTGCTGATTGATCTTCTATTTCAGTGACTTGCCTATTGAGAACAAGTTCTCCAACGTGCCTGAAGTTAATGTAATTTCTTGAATAATGATAGAGTGATTCAAAAAGCTAATTGCCTAATTGGAAATGTAATTGTGTTTGCCAGGTGTCATTTTTGAAATTGTTTTTTTTCTTTAAGATGCTAAAGAAAACCCATATGGGGAGGACGACAACAAGAGCCCATTTCCCCTGCAGCCCAAAAACAAACGCAGTTATGCCCAGAATGTGACTGTCTGGATCAAACCCAGCGGCCTGCAGGTAATGACAGTGTTCNCATTGGTTTCTGCTGGGGGCAGTGGAGGCGTTTGATTCTTCTCTCCTATGTAATTCATTTACTTCTAATGTCTGTCCTTATTTCCCAAAAGGATATGAGATGGCCTACAGTGAGACATATATATAACAAAATCATTTTTTACAAAGTTTAGAGCAAAAACAAAACCAGAGAAAGAATGGAAACAATTGTGCCTGGAACCAGAGGCAAAATGGTAATAGTATTTGAGGACTTTGGTTCTGGGCTTCCTGCTATCATGGTCACAAAAGAAGCAAATGGCTTGTATAGTTTTTCTTGTCTAATAACAGAGAGCATGGCAACATTTCCAGAGAAGTGTATTTTCCCAGCATTGGATTTTATTTTTATTTATTTTGTATTTTTGAGGCAGTCTCATACAGTCCAGGCTGGCCCCAAACTCACTGTATATTCTAGACTGGCCTTGAATGCCTAATCCTCCTGCATCCACTTCCTAAGTGCTGGGACTGCAGACATACGCCATCACACCTAGTTTACCAGCACTAGATTTTTAAAAATATTTTTTGAGAATTTTGTACATCATCAGTACAATGTATTTTGATCACATCCACCCCTGTCCTTTCCAACTCCTCCCAGGCCCTCCCCAACATAATTCATGTATTTTTTAATCTTTTTAAAAAACAACCTACCAAATCCAATTAGTACTGCCCACATCACACATGGGTGCAGAGCCATGCACCAAACCAGAAGTAACCTACCAGAGGCCATGTCCCTTAAAAAACTGGCTCTTCCTCACCAAATGGTGATCAACTGCTAATAGATCTTCAGTTAGGTGTGAAGATGGCCTCGTGGGCCAGCATTGGACTCTGGTTTAAAAATCTGCACATGCTAAGGCAGTGGGGTTTTTCCTTGGGGTGCAGGGTGAGACAGGGTCTCACTCCACTGTAGCCTTAGCTGTCCTGGAACTGGCTATGTAAACCAGGCTGGCCTTAAACTCATAAAGATCCCCAGCCTCTGCCTCCCGAGTGCTGGGACTAAAGGCCTTCACTACCACACTTGGCTGTTATTTTTGTTTGTTTTTTTTAAATGAAGCAGAGTTAGGATTTAATAATTTTAGTATAGGCTTGAGGGTTACAAGAAAGGGGTGTGCATAGAGAAAAGACAGGCCTAAGAGCATGAGTATGGGTTTCTCTAAGAGTTACAAAATGTCAGATAGACCCAANTGTGGGTGGGGCTTCTCAAGGGAAAGTTCCCCACAACAGTGTTCAAAAAAGGCCTAAATCTTCTGATTATTTCTTCTATTCCTACTGTAAAATCCAAGCCTGTGTGTGTGTAGTTTATAAACAGAAAAAGTTTGTTTGGGCTCATGGGTTTGGGAGTCTCCAGAGCTTTGGGCCTGTGATATCATTATGTCAGAAATTGATGGAGGAGCAAAATTGCTTCTCTCAAGAGGCAAAATAGAGACCAGAGAAAGGCCAGGGTCCCTCAGTTCCCTTAATGGTTGTGCCCTCCTAGGAGATGCCAGCCACATTACATTATAATTTACAAGTCAGTTCCACAGGGAGTTATAATTGTTATCTAGGAATGCTGCATTCAGGCAAGGCCCTCGAGGACCTTTCTTCTTCCACTAACACGGTCACTTATTTCTACTTGTACAGTTACCTGGGAAACCCNCTTTTCCTTTGGGTACCTTTTTCACTTGTAAAAGTTACTGTAACCTCAGTGCACTGAGAAGAGGCATTCTGGCTGACAACATGGTGCTTCTGTTGACTGCATTGGCTCCTTGAGACCTTTGCCTAGAGATTGAAGCAATCCTGCCTTGACTAAGGGGGCTGTGGCCTCTTCTCTGTGTTCCTTCCTTGTCTATCCCTGACCCCAGCACTTCCTGGTCAGGAGGCTCAGAACTATTTTGACTGAACTGCACTATTTTAGCCCTGGATTTTTGCTTGTTTTCTTATTTTAGTAAGGTGCACATTAAATTTACCATTTCAACCATTTAAAAATGTACAGGTTCAGCAGTGTTTATATTGTTAGGTGGTCACTGGCATCACCTACTTCCTGACAAGAAACTTAACCACTGAACCATCCCTCCAGCCCCATTTTGGGCTGATCTTTTTTTTAATATCCTGTGAGCTAAGGATCCAACTTCATTTTTTTTGCACTCATTCACTTATCTCAACAGCAGTTGTTCTTCCCCATCAGTGTCTAGCTATAGATATGTGGTATACTGGGTCTGTTTCTATGAGACACTTGATTTCAATACCATCAAGCCTTTTAAAGGTGTTTTTGCCATTGTTGAGCAGAATACTAACATCATCTCAGAAGGAATCTTCATGTTCACACTAAGTCTGTTCTTATTTCCATGTCTTTAGACACTTAAACCTACTGGGGTGGGTTTTTTCTTCAAAGCCACAGAATTCCAATGTTGGATTTTTTTTATGTCTCATAGACAGATGTACAGAAGATCTTAAGAAATGCAAGGAAGCTCCCTGAAAAAACCCAGACATTCTATAAGGTGAGACTGTCAGAACTATAGTAGAAAAAGGTGTCCTGAGGGGATGTGCCCTCTTCAGTGATTCATGGTGTTACAGTGTGTACCGCGTGAGGTACTCCTGCCTCAGTTTCCCCATCAGTGAGATCAGAAAGGGCTGGTCTGTACCTCCCTCACAATCTAGTTGAAGTGCTTAAATGACCCAGTCCTGTGCAGTTAGAAGGCTGCTGTGAGTGGCTCAGGCAAGCAGCTTGAAGGGACCTGTGTCTGACTGTCCTCACCACTGCATTGTGGGTATTATTAGGGCTAACCTAGGCAAGCACTGCATGTGATTCCTAGGGACTTTCACAGAACATTCTTATTGGTGAACAGAGGCCTCCAAGGAATGACCAACACTGTTAGTGTTAGAAAATGGATGTGCTTTGTAATCATTCCTAGCTAATCCAGAACCACACNGGTGGAGGGACTAAAGTGACAGGGGGTGGGGTAGAGTAGGGACATTNAGGCTCACAGGGTCTCTAGCTTGCTATGTAGATCACGCTAGCCTGTAATTCACAGAGATACAGCTAGACTCATTTACCTCTTGTCCTTTTGGAGTTTGGCTGAATTAGATTAAGTACAGTGTGAGATGGGCCCTAGCCTGTCAATTTTAAAATACAGTATATAGAGGCTGGAGAGAGGGCTCAGAAGTTAAAGAGCACTTTCTGTTCTAAAGGACCTAGGTTCAACTCCCAGTAGCTCACAACCATCTGTAACTCTGGTTCCAGAGGATCTGACACCCTCGGAGCACACCAGGCATGCAGCCAAAACACCTATATACATTTAAAAATGTAAAATGCTGAGTATACTAGCCACGCCTTTAATCCCACCAGGACAGCCAGGGCTACATAGTGAGACCCTGTCTTGAAAATAGATAGATAGATAGATAGATAGATAGATAGATAGATAGATAGATAGATAGATAGACAGACAGACAGATAGATAGGTAGGTAGATAGGTAGATAGAAAGACAGACAGATTAGATAGACAGATTAGATAGATAGATAGGTGGGTGGGTGGGTGGATGGATGGATGGATGGATGGATGGACAGACAGACAGATGAGAGAGATAAAGTGCAGCTGTAGCCTCGGGTGAGCATCTCTTCTGGATATCACACCTACCTTCTTGTCTGGGTATTATCTTACTGCCTTTATCAATATTGTCTTTAAAACTAGTTACTAGCAATCTGGGGACATTGGACAAAATACAGTTTTAATCAGAGTTCAACTAGAAAGCTTCCAGCCAGCAAGACCCCCAAAGCATGCACATAGACCCTTGACCTATCTCAGCTCATCTCTGCAGTTTGTATACATGCCTCTGGTAGTCTATTCAAGAAGGCATGCGGTGGTCATTTACTTTCCCTGATACAGTATAACCAGCACCATTTCTGGGAAACAGAAAAGGCCGCTTCAGTTCCTCAGGTAGATGAGGAAGGGGTCTCCTTGCTGTGTAAACAAGGCCTGAGACCAGAGCAGCTACCCAGCTTGCCCACAACATGCCCTAGTGGTTAATAGGGTGCTCTGTATTTCTCTGGTCTTTCTCCTGCAAATGTGTTCACTGTCACTCACACTCCAAGTCTACATCAGAGAGGCACCAGGTTATGAGGCTTCCATACCTGATTAAGAGATGGAAACTAGTTCCCAGAGTCAGCATGAATGCTGTATGCAAGATGCTTTCNGTGTTTGGCATAACTGTGCATTAACTGTGATCAGCTTGCTGACTAATCCAGCTGCTGAGCACCCTGCAGACACCACTGCCACTTACTCATCATACTGTTGTCCCTGGTTCTTGTTTAAAGAAATGCTTCCTAAGTTGAGGGTCAAAAAGAACTAACTTTAAGCAGAATGCTTGGAAATTGTGTGAAGAAAACTGTCCATCTGTTTCAGGAGCTGAACAGGTTACGGAAAGCTGCCTTAGCCTTTGGTTTCCTGGACCTGCTTAAAGGGGTGGCTGACATGCTGGAGAGGGAGTGCACCCTGCTGCCTGACACAGCCCACCCAGACGCCGCATTCCAGCTCACCCACGCTGCCCAGCAGCTCAAGCTGGCCAGCACCGGCACCTCTGAGTACGCTGCGTATGACCACAACATCACACCCCTGCACACAGACTTCTCAGGGAGCAGCACTGAACGACTGTGACACTGACCTCTGGAGCTTTCCTTCTCTGTTCATTTTGTCTGAAAATGATTTAGAGTTCAAACCTTTCCAGGTCACTCAGCTCCAAATAGCCACCCAATGACCTTGAGCTGTCTCAGAAGCAGCATTGCTAACTTGAATGTCTCTACTGCAGTCTGAGAAAGGTCCCAAGGGTGGTTGGTTGTCTAGGGCTTTAACACTAGCTGTATGGGGCCCAGTCTTGAAGTCCAAAACAGCTTTTGTTCCATGTTGAGCACAGCTACTGAAAAGCTTGGACAGATGAGGACACAGCTCCACTGCCGCCCTCAGGAAGCCTGCCCAGCAAGGGCCTCCCACATCCAGAAAGCAACTTTTTTACAGGTTTATGTCTCAATTATAAGGACATTCTTAAACTACTATGCTTAGAATGAGCAATCCAGACATCCAGAACTTGCCTAAGTATAAACCTGATGCCACTGAGTTTCAAATTTTTTCTTAGAACTTGTTACAATACAGTGGCAATGCTCAGGTGCTTCTGGTATATCTCAAGGTACAAATTTTTAGACAGTAACCACATATGTATAAAATGACTCCTGTTCATGTTTTTAAAAGAAAATTAAATATTTGATTTTCTATAAAATTTCATTTAGAAACACATGTTGTTTTGCTCTATCTTGTCCCTTGAATATAATTCAGCTTCTAAAACGTCAGATTCCTAAAGTCCTGACATTTCTTGGGTTCCATATTAACTTCCTAGTTTCTGACAACAATCAAGATTTGCACCTCAGCTGGGTTCTGGCCAGTGGTTCTGAGCACTAACAGGAGAGTCAGGCTTCCAAAAGCTGTGTTTCTGTAGTGCTCACCCAGCCGCTTTGTGACTGCTTCAGCACCCCCTCGGGCTTCCACCAGAGTCACTGCTTATGGTTTGGCCTGCTGAAGTACTATGCAATACTTTGCCTACACAAAGATTTTATCCATTTGAAAACCATTAGACTAAATAATCTTTAAACACAAATTATTAGGATTTTGACTGTAAATGTTTTAATAGAAATACACAATCTTTCACTTTCTCAGACAGCAACAAAGGGGATGCTAACAGCAACTAGAACATGAGATTTTGCACAAGGATGTGGCACAGTTGACTGCAAAGCTGACCTGCCCNGTCGGTGCCACAGTCAGTGGAAGGAACGCCAGAAGGCAATACCAACAAATGTTGACAGAAGCTGCAGACCTGGAAAACACTCTTCCGTGAGATGAGGTGTGTCAAACCAGACAGTTTAATGCTAATCCACTTTGGGCTCATTGAGACAACACAAGTCTCCTTTCCCCAAGAACAGTGGGAGTGGCAGATCTGGATGCTGCCAGCCCATAAGCTCTTGTTTCTAGTGTTACCTCAGCACTGTTTCCATGGAATGTGGTAGGAAGACTGTAAATGACCAACCCTAAGGTCTAGATTTTGTTCAGTTCCCCTTTTGAGGGGTTTCCTGCAGGAATCCTGGTCATTTCCCAGCTCAAGTTCCTACCGGTTAAGAAACAAACAAAAAAAAAAACAACAGGAGTTTGAAGTTCAAAAAAGTAGTTTCACTGATCACTCATGGAAATACACAAGTAAATGGACTGAGTTAGTCCAAGAGTTGTAGACTGACTGTGTGTGCAGCCCAAGACAGCTTGTACGTGTGTCTGGCCTACTTCAGTGTGTACATTTGCCACAGGCTCCATTATAACAGCTGATTGCTATCTAGCTCCCAAATCTATGTTCCCTTCTGACCCCTGCAGCCATTCATTCACATTTAGAACTTACAGTATCAGTGTTTTGCAAGTAATGCTCCCTTTCTCCAGTGTTGCAGACAGTTCTGATTTAGCTAGGAATGATGTATTCATGGTGTTCCCAGGTTCTGATTGCGTTCTTTAAATCACTCAGCCTCTTCGATGCCCATGCTGGTAAGTGCTGTAGAATGAATGTCTTTAGGCCAAAAGACATCAAATACAAAGTGTTCTCCAGCCCTACTCTGACTCGAAAATGTTTAATCAATGACCAAGTTTACCTGATTTTCAAAAAGTCAGTTCTACCCCCTACACAAGTAACTTGGGTATAATATGTATTAGGTCCTGCCTGGGTCACTTTTGACAATCTTCAATGGAGAAATGTAGTCTTGTTTTTTTATTGTTGTTTTTCACAAGCAATAGCAGAAAGACCAAGTCCTAACTGTAAAGATAGACAGTACCTGTAGGGAAGAGCAGACTGACATGAGAAGGTGTAGGGCCAGTCTAGCTGTCATTAAATACATAAGAATGAACCTGTTGTCAGATGAAATCCATGTCATGCAAGTACAACACTAAGGTAAAATACAGTAAATTCAGGAATGTTACTGAGGAAAGGAGATAGCCTTACTTAAAAAAAAAGAAAATAACTTTTACATCAGTACAAGAAGGTAAAACCGTAAGAATCATAGAGTCAGCTCAAACCACCACAAAGCTACCAAATTTCTCTTTAGTGGAGCTTTTTCTTTTTTTGTCCATACCGCCGCCTGCGCTGTTTATAAAGGTGACGAAAATTAATATATAATCCTGTAAAAAAAGAAAACACTGATTAGAAATGTCTTTGTAACTAGAAGTGGAGGTATCTGTGGTTCTTTCCAGTGCCTCACAGCACTGAATGTATTGCTCAGATACACCTTAAGAACCCACCAGCAGTACTGCACTGAGCTGTCCAACCNAAGCCGTCGGGNGCTTACAGCAAGCATCATTCCTCATGCTCTGTCATGCAGGTTTAGAAAAGGATAAATCCTATAGTGAACAACCTCTACATTTCACTTTTTATCATACTTTATCTCCTATAATCTGTTCATCTGCTGCCTATCTCATTTTTTGAGGCATTTTAATATTGACATGATCATCAATATAGTTTCTTGAACTTTATCATTTATGTAGGAGTAAACATTTTTGCCTGTTTTTCCTCTTACGCATTTAATGAAATGTGCAAATCAAAAAATACAAGGCTCTTCAAGAACACGTTTAGTCTGGAAGTGCAACGCAGTAAGTGAGGAAACAGGAGTTCAGAGTCAACAGTAAGTTCTGGAGCTTTAGCCTCACTTCAGTTCCCTCCTCTGTACAACAGGGATTAAAAACACTTCACAGACTTACTGTGAAAGAATGGTGTATAAAAAATTCCTTGACCTATGAACATACACTACCTGGTTAACACCTGATATTGTGAATTTGGGATTTACTTAATTTTGAAGAAGAACAAATTAAGCAATAGTAACACGAAGTAAAGAGAATAGTCAGTGCATATTAAAATATTTCTACCTTTTCTTGGAGATAGGGTCTTACTCTATTGCCCAGGCTAGCCTTGAACTTGAGACCATCCTGCTGCCTCAGTCTCCCTACTGCTGTGATTACAAACGTGAGCCACCACACAGGACTCCAACCTTTTTAATAGATCCTGGGGGCATTCTAAGGGATATAGGTCTCCCACACTAAGTGGCAGATCACTAGGCTTTCTAACTTTTCTGGGCACTTGTACTGTTCATCTTGCCATCAGGGTGGCAGCCTCGAAGAGGTCTTTCTGATGCCTCTCCTCCAGGTATTTCATACCGTGCTGGTTTGGACAATGGCATGCATTTCTGCTATCAGGTTACAAAAGGTGCTAGGACTTCTGAGTATCTCTCTAATCACCTCTTCTCGCTNAGTAAAGATATGTCAGGAGCAGCCACATGGAGAGGGTCTTGGAGAGAGTCTGTGGCAACCACAAGAATAAGCTCAGAACTAATGCTCCGGCCTATGAAGGTCTAATCTACAGAAGCTACAGCCCCAGCAGGCCTCAGTCTATGAGACCTGGAACCAAAAGCACCTCCTAGGCCACTTTCTAGCTCTCCGAAATTGATAAAATACTTGCTTTTCAGCTTCTAAGTCTTAATAATTTGTTACACACCAAGAGAACTAATACACTGCCAGTGGCTGAACCTGCTGTTACCAGCAACGTAGACAGCTATGCTTATTTAAGTCAAATATAGCAGGTGTGGTGGTTTTAATGTAACTGGCCCCTATAATCTCATAGAGAGTGGCACTATTAGAAGGTGTAGCTTTGTTGGAGTGGGTATGACATTGTTGGAGGAAGTGTGTCACTGGGGGCAGACTTTGAGGTCTCTTTTGCTCAAACGTCCCTCAGTATAAGAGTTGCCATGGTCATGGTGTCTCTGCACAAAGATAGAAACCCTAGCTAAGACAGCAGGTATATACATAACCTAAACAGACATTTAAAAGGAATCCTTTGTTACAATGGCTTTCAAATAATTAAGTTTTTTTTTAATATTTGTTTCTTTTTTTAAGATTTATTTATTTATTTTATGTATAGGAGTGTTTTATCTGCATGTATGCCTTTATGCCAGAAGGGGGCATCAGATCCCACTATAGATGGTTGTGAGATACCGGATGGTTGCTGGGAATTGAACTCAGGACCTCTGATAGAACAGCCAGTGCTCTTAACCACTGAGCCATCTCTCCAGCCCCCTAAGAGTTATTTCTTGTTCCCATTAGTTCTTAACTTGTATGAATTAATCTAGAATTTGTGTTTTATACAAACCTAAATTACTAAGTAGGTGGTCATGATGAGCAGGAAGCTTTCCAACAACCTCAGAGGCCATCACTACC
The DNA here is from genome assembly GCA_001675575.1 of Neotoma lepida. Taxonomy (NCBI): domain Eukaryota; kingdom Metazoa; phylum Chordata; class Mammalia; order Rodentia; family Cricetidae; genus Neotoma; species Neotoma lepida. The sequence continues at coordinate 624,974 of LZPO01054949.1, forward strand.
TCCTTCCTTTGCCACCAGCTGTATTTCCACCTCTTTTTTTAATCCCTCCAGGAGACAGGGTTTCTCTGTGTAGCTCTGGCTGTCCTCGAATTCACTCACAGCCTCAAACTCAGAGATCTCCTGCCTCTACCTCCCGAGTGCTGGGATTAGTAGTGGCAGCAGTGCCACTACTGCCCAGCTTATATTTCCACCTCTTAACGTGGATTAGGAATTACTGTACTATTCAAGTAAATGTGACAGGAGCTGTATTTCAATTGTTTATTTTGAGACTGGGCTCAAATTCCTGTGCTTAAGCAACCCTGCCTCAGCTCCTAAGCAGGTCAGAATTCATGCAGCATAACTGCTATCTCCTACTGTTCTAGAAGAGCTCCTTAGCTGCTCATCAAGAGATAACCTGTGCTATTTCCCCAATATCCATATTTAGCACAGACTCCAAGTGACCAAGATCAGTCATAGTTCAGCTACAGTAGACCTGAAAGAAAAGCTCTCCATATGCAGCATACTCTCCTACCTGATCTGTTTTCACAAAGAAAACATTCCCCCACCACTCTTTCAGAAGTAGAATTGTAACAAGGATGCTGGAAACTGAACCGCTTAGCTACCCTGTCTAAAACATGACAGGAATGTGTACATGTAGCTAGTACTTACCTAAGAATAACATTACAAGATAAACCTGAAGGAAGAAGGAAAATCTGACTTTCATCTTCACTGGATACGGCAAAGTAAAACTGAACCTTCCTGACTCGTTGAATACTGGAATGGACTGGATCACTGCCACGGCTGGAAACAAACAGATAGTGAGAAGCAAATGGAACAGGTGCATGAAGCAACAGCCTCCAGGAGCTCAGGCCTCAGTTCCAGCCTGAGGCTTCAGGAGATGTTTCCTCTTCCCTCAACCTGACACTGCCTCTACGCTGTCAATAGAGACTGATGAGAACAGCCCTGGGCTTCTGTTTTCTCACCTACAAAGTGAGGGAAAAAAATCCTTGTATGGGGTTGTCAGAATAAAATGAAGTTACTAATAAGATCTCACTCTGGAATACTAAGAATAGCATGCAAATAAAGAGCATGTAGCACATGGGCACCCTGCTTCCAAACCTTATGAAATGAGCCCCTGTCTCTGGAACAGAACAAAAAGGATGGAAAGAAGCCATTGGAAAGAAATCCCTCACAGTTTTAACACCACCCTGATTAGACTAAGGCTGGCAGAAGCAGAAAGCTGGCCTTTTAACCCCTTGGTCACCCCTGGGAGCTATACTATGAGACCTAAAGTCTCTAAAAATACCTTCTGACAAGCATCCCAGAGGGTATAAGGGGATCCACACAGTGTAACGGAGCCACGTGAGCACCTTCCAGTCCATGTCGATGCAGGAAAGCATGTAGAAGGGATACCTATGGAGAACAGAGTTCAGGGGTGACAGTCACTGCAGGTTCTGAATTTGACCCTAGAGGAGCATTCACAAATAGCAAAGAGTTTGCCACCTGCAGCATGTGGCTTCAGAACAGAATTACAGTCCTGTGTTAGCTATTCACAAACGCCCATCAGACTCCGTTCCAACTCCACGAAGGATGTGAACTCTACTGGCAGGTTCAGTGTATTCTTCAAGGAACCCTCTTTGTTCAGCTACATGCTGGATGCCTAGAACCTAACTGGCTTTATTCCCAGTTCTCACCTGTGTTCCCAGTGGGTGGAGACACCAAACTCTGCCTCGGAATAAATGAATGGTTCTAAAAAATTACAGAAAAAGCCTCTAATACAGAGTCTGAAATGCTCAGTCTTAAAGGAGACATCATACTAGGCATGTAGCACACACCTTTAGTCCCAGCACAGAGGAGGTAGAGGCATGCAGATCTCCGAGTTCAAGGATAGCCTGATCTATAAGGGGAAAATTTTTTAAAGAAACATCACAAAAAATTCATTTCTTCCCAAGTAGGAAATGTTAAAATCAAGGACTGTGAATGTGTTTCACACTTTTGTATCCATCATGCCTGAGGGTACAGACCTAAGCACAGGTAAGATGGTTCAAGCACCCCTGCCTCTTTCCACTGCACCGTGACCTCTGTCCAACTGTCACTATACAAACCCAGAAGTGAGGAGGCAATCTGCAAAAGCCGCACTGCGTATGACTCAAGCAGACAATGTGTATGATGTGGTTACAAAAGGAACACAATTGGAGAGATTTTTGTTTTTGAGTCTCAGTCTATAGGTCAGCTGACCTCAAATTCATGGCAATCCTCCTGCCTCAGCCTTTGAGTTCTGGAATTACAGGTGTATGCCACTATACTGGGCATTGAATCAATTTTTCAAAAAGGGTATTTTTTACTGACAATTCAGAGTGGTAAAAAGAGCTAAGCTCAGCTCCAGATCTGAGTGCTCTTGAGTTGCTTGCCATGCCTCAGGAAGGCTCTCTCCACTAACCCATCCACAGGGACTGCTGCTTCAGCTGTGTGCTCCCCCAGCCTTTTCAAGTGTTTCCCTCCAGGATGGGCCTTGGGTGTTTGCAACCCAACAGTGAGACTCTGAAGTTGTAGTAAGATGGGTCTTTCACTCTCTGGTTCTCCTTGTTCCCTACAGCCTGGGCTCTAATCAATGCAGAGTTCACTGATGTAGCTAGAATTCTCACATGTATAATCCTAGTCCCAACCAAATGAAACTTCCAGCCAAGGCAACAACATCCACTCTAGAGAGGGGCAAGCATTTCTACCTACCTGAAAATTTCAATTGTGCTCCATGCATAAAACACGAAGAAAACCACAGCTTTGTTTTGCATTTCTTCCATGGTGCCAAAGATGATAAACAGAATAAAATTTCTTCCAAGAAACTATTAAAAAGACCCCAAAGAGAGAGAAAATTTAAATATTGTATCTATGTGTGCATATACCTATATATCTGTCTGCAAACCCACAGCCCCCTTTTTAAAGTCTTTTTTTTTTAAACTTATTTTTTTTAAAAAAAAAAGCAAAACATTAATCACACATCACAATTTGAGCAAACCTTCAGAAATATCATTAATAATCTGCCCCTGTCTCTTATACACATCTAGATGTGTATAAGAGACAGCTCTTAACCTCTGAGCCATCTCTCCAGCCCCTTAAAGTCTTTTTTTTTAACGTTTTATTGTGGGGACGGTGGAAATGAGTATGCTTGCAAGAGTCAGTTCTCTCTTACTACATGAGTTGTTAGGCTTGGAGCTTTTACCCATTGAGCCATTTCATGGTCCCTTGTTACAATATTAGAAAAATTATCCAAACGAGTCTTTGTAGATAAATAGGTACTTTTCTGTGTACATAAATATATCATCTATATAATGTGTACATTAAAGTGATATGGATATGCCTTCCCAGTGAGAAATCACACCACCACTTAGAGATTAATAAAGGAAAAACCCTTTAATAGCAGTGCAAAATTGGTTCTGGCTAACGCACAAAGGAGACCCAGTCCTGAGCAGAAATCTCCATTAGCTTATAGTTTCAGGGACCCAAGTTACACTTTGAGCAATTAAACATGTTTCACAGAGAGAAATCTCAAAGTTCAATTGTTTGGACAAATGGGGAGATTTCCAATGTAAAAAGACAACTGTCAGAGTTGTCTCCAGACAAATCAGGGCTGCTTTACCAAGCCAGCTGTTACCCAGGGTCATCTGCCTGCCTGGCAGAAGCATGCTATTCCTGATAAGAGAACCAGGGGCAGTCCTTTAGCTAGATTCTACTCTGTGTAACTTAGTATTTCCTAAGCAAGTTTAGTAGGTCCTTAGAACATCATGTTCTTATTCTCATGTTTCTCCAGGATCAAAAGCACACATACATCCATACAAACACAACATAAAGGATACCGCCAATGAACATTGGTGCCCACATAACCCACAGTAAGGAACAGCAATACCAACCCAGTGACTGCTGTTCTGTGTGTAATGCTGTCCTGTGCTCATCATTCCACTGCTTGTCTACACAGCCTACTGCTTGTGTATTGTTTACATAATATGCTATTTCATGGGAATTTTTAAAGATTTATTTATATATGTGTGTGTGTATGTGTGTGTGTGTGCGTGCATGTGCCACTTGTATGTGGGTGCCAGAAGGCAGCCAGAGGCAGAATTGAATACTCTAGAGCTGGAGTTACAGGTGGGTGTGAGCCATCTGACATGGCTATTGGAAACTAAACTCAAGTCTGAAAGAGCAGCGAGCACTCTTGACTACTGAGCCATCTCTCCCACCTGCATGTGCCTATTGTTAGCTTTTTAGAACTCATGCTATGTGTATTACTCTGTAACTTGCTTTTGTATTTCCCAAACTCTTTTACTCTAGAGTAGCTGACGTACAAGAATGTACCACCATACCCAGCTATCACCTCATTGCTTTAAATTGTGGTAACATACACTTAACCTTTTTTTTTTTTAGACAAAGTTATGCTATGTAGTCCAGGCTGGCCTGGAGCTCACAGAGATCCACCTACCTCTGTCTCCTGAGTGCTGGGATTAAAGATGTGCACCACCACCAACTGCCTGGCCACATGATTTCTATTCTGCACATGGTAACTCTCAGAGCTGCAGTTCCTATGGCCCCTATGTCCCACATTCTGCTGTTTCTTGTACACAATGTCTTATTTCTATGATCTTTGTTTGGAAGACTCTCATTTTCTTTGGAAACAAATCTGTAAATTCTTTGAGGCTTAACAATGATATTTTTAAAGATTCATTTTATTTTTAATAATGTGTATATGAATGCAGGTGCTCTCAGAGGCCAGAGGCACAAGATCTCCTGGAGCTGAAGTCAAAGATGGTTGGGNAACCCAACGGGGGTACTAAGAACCAAACTTGAGTCCTCTACAAGATGTTCTTAAACACTGAGCTGTCTCTCCAGGCCCCCAAAGGTAATTTCAAGAGAAAAGGTTTGTTTGCCTCTTTAGGAGTCTGAGGGTTGCAGCAGTTGAGGGTTACATTAAGGTATGTAACCTGAGGAGACAGGAATTCCTGTCACAGATCCTTCTGGAGGACTCGAGATCTTTTGTTTCGCTGAGACAGGTCTCACCAGCTACTCTAGGCTGGCTTGCACTCAGACCCTCCCCTCTTAATCTCCCAAGTGCTGGGGTTACAGGCTTGTGCTACCACGCCAGCTCACAAACAGTACCTCCCCTTCCTCTGAAAGAGCCAACACTTCAGACAGAAGGTTTTTGCTGACAAGACTGGGAGGAGAGGGGCAAGTATATTTACTTCACCTTCACAAGTGGCTCTCTAGAGTCTCTGCTCTATGAGGGAAGGCTCTCACTTCTCTACTTCACATCTCCTATACCTTGTGATAATTAAAACTGAGGTTGTAAGTTCTGTGGTTTTGCAAATGGGTGTCCAGCCCAGCTCTGCATGCCCAAAGTCGCTTCATTTTTCAGCTGTTTCATCACTAAGCAGGGCATTTCCTTCCTCTGTCTACATTAGCAGCACGCATGTTCATCCACCACCTAGTCTGCCCGGTTTCCTCAAAAAGAATTCTCTACAGTGTTTTTGCAAAGCCACGTAAACACATTTTGATGATTTTATACAGAAAATGTTTTCCATCAAACCACTTCAGCTAAGTCCTGGGCCTGATTCCCTCATCTGTCCTTAAGGANCAACAAGGAAACTCTTCCCTTGCTTCCTAGGCTTTTGGTCTCCATTGCTTTCTTATTATTCCTGCTCAGTATCCAGGAACTGTCACTTGAGTTGCTCATGTGCTCACTCTGCACTGTAACCATTCAATATATGTTAAGTGCTCCAGTCAACCTGCTGTGGCAAATTCGGCCCTGTCAAATAAGTCAAAATAAGCCTGTCCAGGCTCACGACCATGCCCGGACCCAGAAGCTCACACCCCCATGTCCTATATNAATGGTACTTCCTAGATAGATGGTGATTCTGAATCTGTCCCTTCCACCTGGCAAAAAAATTCAACCTGAGTCCTTACTTATCATGGTTCTTAACATACAGAATATAATATTCCACATTACTGTATCACACACTATCCTGTTACTTTTTAAATTAAATGGACAGCCTCATTCTAGGGGCAGAAAAACTGTAAGTAATAAAGTCTGCCACATTAACTAATGTCTCTTATCATGCAACTGACCCCGTGAGAACACACGGCACATAAAATCAGCACTGAGATGAGACCAGCAACTAGACCCAACTGCTCGCCTCTGCAGTAATCGACTGAGGCCACATAGAGGTATTGGAGGGAACAAAAATCTTCTCTAGTTGCTAAATGTTAGAAGCTAAAGCCACCTATGTATACTGCAGAAAGAGCAGATGGGCAGGAATTCCTTGTTCAAACCAAGATATAGGCTTCTCTGCTCCTGCTGGAAAACCAAACTTCCCTAAAGTTCTTCATAATGCCATTTCATGAGAGTGTGATAAACAAAACAGGCCAGCAATGGGAAAGTATCAGTGCTTTAAAAGTTTCCTTCAAGGCCAGGCATGGTGGTGTACGCTTTAGTCCCAGCACTTGGAAGGCAGAGGAAGAAGGATCTCTGAGTTCGAGGATAGACTGGTCTACATAGCAAATTTTAGGACAGTCAGGATTAGAGAGACTCTGACTTAAAAAAAAATTAAATTTCCCTACATGCTGAAATAAAATAGTGCTATTCTATGTAAATGAATGTTTACTAACTAAGACATGGCAAATTATGACCCATCTACTGGATACATATTGAAATCTTTCNCTCCTCACTCTCACATCCAACTCTTCAACACCTGGATTAGAGTAGGCAGCACTGGGGAACTCGTGACGCCAATCGCAGCATTGAGGGTTTCCACTAGCGACAGCATCTGGCAGAAATACATCATGTCAGCCACCGTGTGGAACGTGTCGTAGAAGGACTCTAGGGCACAAGCATACATGACAGATTAATCCACTGTGAGTTCTAGCAGAGGCCGTTCTCAAACTAAACCATGCCTTACAGAAAAAGCACTTGAGAGAGAAAACAGACATGGAGTCAGGTTCATGCTTCCAGCCTAAGCCAGGACAGGCTTCAAGATTCCCAGAAGAAAGAGCTCCCTTTATCTCTAGAACGTGAACATGAAGATGCCGTGTCCCCTTCTCCTGGTTAAAAAAAACAGAAAGGCACACCTAGCTTTCATTCTGTTACAACCTATTGAAAAAAAGAATTGATGTACAAGACAAAGTGATTCTTTTCAGATCATTACCTGTTCTAATTTAAAGGTACATGTCTATCATCTATATTATATGGGCAATGAAAAATTCAATCACACATAGATGCAGAGGTAAAAGTATTGACTAAAATTAGGTTTCAGGAAGGCTATCGCGATGGCTCAGCAGTTAGAAGCACATATTGCTCTTATAGAGGACCTGAGGTTGGTATCCACTTATAACTCCAACTCCAGGAGATTCAGCTCCCTCTTCCTGGCCTCCAAGGGCACCTACATGCACTTGCACATATGCGTACATGCATGCACACACACTCATTTTTAATAAAATCTTTTAAAGTTGATTATTATTATTATTACCATTTTTTAATGTGTTTGGTAGTTTGCCTGTGCATCACTTGTATGCCTGTTACCATAGGAGACCAGAAGAAAGTATCTGATCACCCAGAACTGAACTTACAGAGAGTTGTGAGCTGCCATGTGGTTCCTGGGAATCAAACCCAGGTCCTCTGGAAGAACAGTCAGTGTTCTTGATCACTGAGCCATTTCTCTAGCCCCTAAAAATAAAATCCTTAAAATTAGATTTCAAAAGCCTTAACTGTGTTTGTAGCTTTAGGGTTAATAATTCTTAGAATTCTGAGAATCTATCCTAACNAAAAAGGAATAATGGTTTTTAAATGACTTATTAATACAAGATTGTCCTCTGAAACATTTCTAAGTGCATTACTCTATAAATGGTCTAAATATCTAAGAGTACAGAACGTTTGGGTAAATTATTTGATAAAAATTGAAATGTCCACTAGTGCT
>LZPO01054949.1:660125-670698 GCA_001675575.1 Neotoma lepida
AGTTTGAAACTAGCCTGGGATGCATGAGACCATGTTTGAAGCAAAAAAGAAGAAAGGGTCAGAGGGAGCTGCTGAATTCAGCTATTTGGGGCCTCACATATGCATGAACCATCTAACCAGTTCCATAGCCAAAAGCAGGTTGTCTGTCTAAACCACTAAGGGAGAGAAAGTAACTGGATTAACCCAGGCATCTAGTGGGGAACAATCAGATCATATACCTAAAACCTCCGGACTATCCCAAGAGGGTGAGTACTGCACCCAGTCCTTACCAGAAAGATCAGCTTACCACTTAAAGTTCAAAGGAAATCACGGAGCTGTCCCCAGCTGAGCTAAGGGCCTCTTTCCATACCAGCCNTGCNTGTGGGGTGTGACCTTTTCCTCATAGTCTCTCCTTCCCACCTGATAAATCTGGTTCTCTTAGCTGCTTAGACGATTGCCAAACACAGACACTTGGCAAACATTTGTGCATAAATAGTGCAGCAGTGGTAGGAGTAAATACATAGTAAAATGATGGATCTGTTTGCAGATCTTAAAACATTACTGTAAGTATATACATGAAAGCAATCAGTTCGAGGCAGGAAGGAAACTGAATGCCTGGTGGAAGAGAATAGGAGAAAACATTTCACCTTATACCTTTTTTTCCCCTTTGATTTCTGGAAACAAGGTTTTTCTGTGGAGCCCTAGCTGTCCTGGAACTTGATCTGTAAACCAGGCTGGCCTCAAACTGAGAGATCCACCTGCCTCTGCCTCCCGAGAGCTGGGATTAAAGTAGTGTGCCACCACCGCCTAGCTACCATTTCCTTTTTATACCTTAAAGATGGTGTGTATGTGTGTTGTGTGTGTGTGCACATATTCATGTAGGTAGGTATGTATATGTAGGGGGGAATGTGGAGGATATATGTGATTGTGTGTATACATTCGTGTGGAGGCTTAAAGTTAACATAGGTGTCGTCCTCAGTCACTCTCCACCTTGTCTTTTGAAACAGGGTCTCTCACTGGATCTGGAGCTCATTGATTTGACTATGTTGGCTAATCAATAAGCTCCAGTGATCTGCCTACATCCACCGGCTCAGCACCAGGTTTACAGATATGTACCACTGCACCTGGCTTTTGCAGGTACCAGAAGTCCAAACTCAGGTACCCACACTTGCACAACAGGTGCTTTAAAACTGAGCCATCTCTCAGGCCTCCTCAATGTTTTGTAAATATATGACAGTATTGCCTATTTAAAATTTTAACTATTAAAAGAAATTAGGAGAAAACCCATGTTTTGTTGTTGCATCTTGGTGCATGCTATTTCCCTAACCTAGCCACTGTTTCCTGTAATTCCCAGCTCTCAGGGTGTGCTTTACCTGATTATGATCATTTCCCCCACTAGATGCCCTGCTTTGGCATCTTAAAACATCTAATATGATGCCTTTCAGAAAGGAGATGCTAAAACATACTTGTTGAAGATTACTGGCAGATAAAAAGAAAATGTTGATGACAGTAGTACCCAGTGCCAGGAAAGCTTTGGTGAAATTGGCACACCCATTCTTTTTTTTTTTTTTTTTTTTTTTTTGGAGGGGGCGTTTTCGAGACAGGGTTTCTCTGTGTAGCTTTGGCACCTTTCCTGGAACTCACTTGGTAGCCCAGGCTGGCCTCAAACTCACAGAGATCCACTTGCCTCTTCCTCCCGAGTGCTGGGATTAAAGGCGTGCGCCAACACCGCCCGGCAGCACACCCATTCTTAATGTAACTATAGGAAGTCTAAATTTGCAGAGTCATTTTGCAAAACAACATTGCAATATATAATGAGAAAAACAGAATATTTNTACGGTTCAGCCTAGTGATTTACCTTTTGTGGATTTTAGTCTAAGAAAATAGTTTCGGGCTGGAGAGGTGGCTCAGAGGTTAAGAGCACTGACTGTTCTTCCAGAGGTCCTGAGTTCAATTCCTAGCAACCACATGGTGGCTCACAGCCATCTGTAATGAGATCTGGCNCCCTCCTCTGTATACATAATAAATAAATCTTTAAAGAAAATAGTTTCAAGGAAGAAAGATGTACTAATGTCTATAAACACCATACAAGGTAAAAAAAAAATGACCAATTGACCAATCCAATTATAGTACTTATAACCCAGCAGAAAGCCATAGTTAGGAAAGTAGCAAATTCAAAACTAGTGACATTGAAAGTGTTTATGATTTGTTTAAAAATTTAATGCTATTAATGTTGTACAGAGGCAAGATACTGGGAAGTAACTTTTGGGTTGTTTTTCTTCCTGTATAACTGACACTTAGATTTACTGTCCAACTGACACAATCCAGAATCACTGGGAAAGGGAGTCTCAATGAGGAGCTTTCTGGATTGTGTTAGATTGTGGGGTCTAACTGTGGGGATTTCCCTGATTGGGCTAACTGAGGTGGGAAGACCCACCCTGAATTCAGGCAGCACCATTGTGGGCTGGGTGCTGGACAGTGTGAAAAGGACAGAACCAGCTGAGCATGACATGCATGCATCCATTCTCCCTCTGCTCTTGACTTGGCTGTGATGTGATAGGCTGCTTCAAGTTCCTGACTTCTCTGCTACAATGGGCTGCAACCTGGAATTGAGAGCTAAAACAAACCCTTCCTCTCCTAAGTAGCTTTTGTCAGAATATTTTATCCCAGCAATCAGAAAGGAAACTAGAACAAGAGTGTTTGCTCCTTCCCAGTTTGGGAGCTGGTAGGAGGCAGCCATTGCTCTCTTGGAGTTGTAATGATAGGACGCAAGAACAGAGATGCCAAATTCTCCTCTTAGTAAATTCAACTTCACATGTAAGACAAAATATCTGGAGGGGCAAAACATCCCAAGAGTAAACACACTGAGAACAGAATCAGAGAGGCCAAGCCATGCCCAGACAAAGAACTTTGGAGGACACTTTAAGAGAAACGTGTTTGGCTCTGAAATGGGAAAAGGGCAATCCTGCTTCTAGAGCCAGCTTCTTGGGGAGCTCAAAAAGCAGGTGACAATTTACAGTATAAAGTACATGACACAGGGTTTACCTGTGATAGACCAAATTTATGCTTTCTGTTGCTACATGAGTGAGTCATGTAAGTCCAGCTTGAGTTGAGCCNTAGAAAAACTAAGAAAATTAAATACATGTGGCTTGAAAATGTTTCTCTGCCCACATGTAAAATGTAAATGCAAAACAGAAGGCAAATTAGCAGGGTTATTGATATGTCTTTTAATTATGTCTGGAAGTTGTGTTTAGACTGTAGTCTAATTGGGAGACTGATGCTTGTTGCTGGAGAGAGTTCATGAAGGCCTAATAGCATGCCTCTCAGTTCCCAAGGTTTTATATCAAATTGGCCTTGGTCAAGTTCTACATCTAGGAAGAGATCAGTATAGTATGTGTGTGTTCATGTGACTGTGTATGCAACATGTGTATGCTTAGTGTGCATGCACATGTATATGTATGCATGTGAAAGCCAGAGGTAGACATTGGGCATCTTCCTCAATTGCCCTCCACCAAATTAATTAATTAACTAGTTAATTAATTTTGAGACAGAATCTCCCAGTGAACCTGAAGCTTGCTGACTCAGCTAGCCTGTCTGGAGAGGGAGCCCAAGAGATCCTCCTAGCTCTGTCTCCCAGTGCTGGAACTACATTCATGTGCTACCAAAGCTTGGCTTTTTTATGTAGGTGCTTGGGATCAAATTCAGGTCACCAGGCTTGCATGGCAACCACTTAACCAACCAACTTAACTCCCCAGCTCCTGAGATCATTGCACTTTGATGGTTAATTTTGGGAGTTCTACCTGAAAACTGCCAATGAGTGGCCTTCTGACTTTAGGCAGCTCACTCTCCTTCTCTGGGAAATAAAGAAGGAAGTATAGGGGCTGGAGATATGGCTTGATGACAATATGCAAGTCAGGCAATGTGAAGCCTCAATCCCCAGAANCAAAATAAAACAAAACAGAAAAGAAGAAGTAAGTATGATAATCTCTTAACTCATTTCCAATTCCTTGATTCTGTGAGTTTGGGTTTTAAATAGATGATAAATAGATGATAGTTCAATAGGCAGATTATANACAGTAGGTAGATAGGCAGATAGTAGGTGAATGAAAGATAGAAGATAAGTAGATAGATGTAGATAGATTATATCTATAGTAGANGATAGAATGTGCGGACACACACATGTATAAGATACAGTATTGCTGCCTGTGGGGGCCAGCCTCCAGCAGCACAGGGCTCAAAGGGAAGCTGTGGAGTTGCCAAGTACTAGATTTTTTTTTTATATGAGGGGGTTGGGGAAAAAAGACACTCACACACTCTCGATGGTTTCCTTCAGACCTTTTCTTCATTCTTCTTTTGCATTCTCTATTCTTTATTTTCTTGGTGATTTCCTACTCTCGTTCTTGATGTTTTCCTTCTAACTCTCTCATTCCTGATGTTTTCCTTCTAACTCATTTTAACTCTCTCATTCTTGATGCTTTCCTTCTAGCCCATTTTAACTCTGCTTATTCTTTTTATTACAGCTTATACTCCAGCAAAATCTTTGAGGCAATATAAAAGTTACAATGTGGTTGCATTCTGTTTTTCAAGTGAATGATTACAATGAATACAAAACAAACAGTGAAAAAAAACCCAGCATGTTTTCCATGTCCTTTATATGATTAAACATTTTATGTATTACAGGTGAAAAACAAATTATCCCAAGAACCCACATACACTCATACCCAAGCAACTTGTTATAGATTAACTGTGTAGGTAAGCAAGATATTCTTCTCAGCCAGGTCTCTTCCTGGCAGGCTGCAATTTTGCAGTTACAAAGAAAGGGCCAATTATTTTATTAATTATCTTGAAAGGTAATCTTATAAGAAATCTTAAAGGAATTAAAAACCTAAACTTTTATATATGAAAAATAACCAGTCAGCTCTACTTTAAATCTCTAGGGTACATACCCACTCAATAGTTTTTTTATTTATTTTTTATTTTATGTGTATTGGTGTTTTGCCTGCATGTTATGTCTGTATAAGGGTATTGGATCTTGGAGTCACAGTTGTGAGCTGCCATGTGGTTGCTGGGAATTGAACCCAGGTCCTCTAGAAGAGTAGTCAGTGCTCTTAACCACTGAGCCATCTCTCCACCCACCCACCCCACTCAATAGTTTTTTATATCAGGAGATTGAGGGCAAAATGGGTATAAGGAATTAATCATCACCTTTGGCTATCAACCAATCCTTGCAAGAAAAGTGCATCAGCTAGTAATAATTGGGCTGCTTTGTTCTTGTTCCCTGGCCTTAACAAGTTCGGCATTCAACTTTGTGCCTTTCTAAAACTTTAGATTATCTCCTTGGATTTTTACCTCAAAGCTATTTGATAAAAACATTTTAGTCTAACTTTGTTATTTTCAAAGCTTTGTTTCAGCTGTAATGTACTCCAAAACCTGTGAACATATCTCCCAACATTGGTTAAAAGAATTTAAGCTAGCTGGGCTAACTGGGATTCAATTGTTTTTCTTAGTCATTAACCTAAGCCACAGTCTATATGGCTCCTCAACAGAAACTCATGTGTTCTGTGTGACACTTTCTTGTTTTATTTTTTATCATCAAAACTATTTAAACTAACATTATTATTATCAATTAGACAGTACAGCTTAGGAAAGAATCATCTTCATAATAATCCACAGGTAAAAATGCCCAGTAGAATGAGATGTTTCCATGAGATAAACACACTATATTGCAGGCAGTGGGGATCTCCCCACACCATTCACACCACGACAGATACCAGAGGAAGATGGCAGAGGCAAACATGTAAAGGCACAGCAGAAGCAAAAGATACTCTGGGGTCTCAGGGCCTTGCCTATCTGAGATTCACCCATCAGGGATTTTCCTCCTGGTGGGCTGACACCCTGAAGTCAGTTGCCATCTGCTGCTCCTCTGACATGGCCACCAGCAATCCAGAAGTGTCTTGTCCAAGGAGGATGGTTCAGGCCCTAGGACTGGCTTTGTGCTTTCCATCTTCTCAGAGGAAAGGCTTTTACTGTATCACTCACATCACTCTCATTAATAAATCAGAAGACACATGGAATGCCTATTGTGCACAGGCATTTCTAATTCAGTGTATTATTTTACTCAGTGATGTCCATCTGAACGGTGTTACTGTTCTCATTTTACGGCTGAGGAAGAGAAAACTAAGACAGGGTTGACATCACTGTTATAGGGAGAAGAGCCTGGATGTGAAGCCAGGTCTGCCTCACTGAAGGAGTCTGGTGCCGTAATATTGGTCACTGGTAGAGGCCCAGAATGAAAGGTTGTCAGAGTCTAGACTATAGACTCTATACCACAAACAGGCACTGNCTCCAGGATGTAGCCCAGATTCCACAGGAAGAGCTCTCAATTCTGACCACTCACTTTCCCTCGAAGTGATAGTTTGCTTCAGTCTGCACAGGGGTGGACCTGTTGTGCTGTCTTTAAAGATNTTTTAGAAGATTTATTTATTTTTATTTTATGTGTATGAGTTTATCTGCATGTATGTATATGTGCTATGTGAGTCTCTGGTACCCACAGAGGCCAGAAGAGGGCATCAGATCCCCTGGAACTGGAGTTACACGAGCCATTGTATGGTTGCTGGGAACCCAACCCAGGTCCTCTGAAAAAGCATCAAGTGTTTATAATGAGCCATCTATCTCTTCAGCCCCCATTTCCTGCTGTGCTCTCGTTCATGCTTGATGTTCTAGGTAACTTGTCTTTTCCTGCTCAGTGCCAAGATTTCAGGGTAGCATAAAGCCAGCTAAGCTTTGTCAACACACATAACAAGACTTGGCAAGGCCTGACTTGCTTGGCCTGACTTGCTTGTGGCTTAGGTTAATGACTAGGAAAAACAATTGAGTCCCAGTTAGCCCAGCTAGCTTAAATTCTAAATGAGAGACTTTTAGACTTGGCCTCTCACTCACATGTTCAGATGAAGGGTGCACAAAGGTATCATGCAGCTTCTCAGGGTTCTTTTCTTTTTTGGTTATTTTGAGACAGGGTTTCTCTGTGTAGCCCTGGCTGTCCTGGAACTCAGTTTGTAGAGCAGGCTGGCCTTACCTAGATCCACCCACCTCTGCCTCCTGAATGCTGGGACTAAAGGTGTGGGCCACCATGCCCGGTGCTTCTCAGGGTTCTTGACCTGCACACTGATAAAGACAATACTGAAACAAAAGGGAGAATTGGCTATTCTAAACACTAAACAGTTTTCATATTCTTGGCAAGGGAGAAAGAAGCCACATAGGCCATAGGAAACTGTAGGGAGAGAAGTATCTTGTGAGCAGTTTCCCAGGGGAAACTGCCAGGAACTCCTCCTCCTCACAAACCTCTTACCCTCTCTACTAAGACCCAGATAAGCTCTGACTAGGCCTTTTGCTCTGTAGCTGTGTGGGTGCAGGTGATAGTGCCAAGATGCTGTACTGAAGACAATGCCGTATGGCTTGATCAGAATCTGAGGGTTGTTTACAAGCCTAAGCACCTTGCGGGGGTGGGGGAGGCTTGAGACAGGGTCTCACTCTGCAGCAGGCTTTTCTGTATAAACCAGGCTGGCCTCCATCTCACTGTAACCTCATACTCACAGCAGCCCTCCTGTCTAGTCTCCCAAGAGCTGAGCTACAGGTTCAAACCACCACACCCTGCTGCTAAGCACACATTCCACCACTGAGCTCCATGCCTAGCCAAGTGAGGGTTTGTTTGTTCCTCTTAACTATGGTATAGAAGAGAGAAAATAAATTGAAAAGTAAAATCTCGGAGTTTAACTCTCTTTCACTAAGTTGCCCAGACAGGTCTTGAATTTAAAATCTTCATGTCTCGACTTTCTGGGTACTGGGATTACCAGCCTGTACTACCAGGCCTGTCTTCTAATTCATTCTGAGGATGCAAACTGCACAAAAGTCAGGAAATTTGTCCTTTTTTTCCTCACTCTTTGTGAGCCCAGGTTTTAGAATGGTGTCTAAGATAGCTCATAGTATTTTGATAATGAATTGGGTGTGTGTTNAAAACCTGTTCTCAGGTCAGAAATTCCCTAAGGGATACTTAGAGAAAACCACTGTCCATCCTTTCGGGGAGCTCCACATCAAAAAACTCGAGTGGAGATCATTTAACCTTACAGTGGGTCAGTACAGCTGTGTAGTGGGACACGGTGCCTGGGGATCATTAGTGCCATTCCAATAGTCCCAATGACACACAACTCCCACACACAATTGTAACAGAAATGGGGTAGGTGGTGAGGAGGTGAGGGGGCTCAGCTTCTCCACTGATCTGGTCTCCTCCTCCTCCTCCTTTCCCAGATATCCTTACACTACTCTCCCCTCATTTCCCTTAGCTAATGTATAGTGTAGATTAGGAAAGAAATTATGTGTCAAGGGATCTGCTTCTGACTATAACAGCCACCCTTGGGCCTTATTTCTCCATTTCAAATGTATCAATATCATAGACACTGTTCTCTTTCATTGCAACTAAGTGACATGTTGTTATCTGTTTTACAGAGTGGACCCTGGCCCAAAAAAGACTGGATGGCCTACTGAAGATCTTTTACATTAAAGACAAATTTCTCTATCCAAATTCAGGTTTTTTTCCATCATAACTTGTTGTCTCCAAAGCCGTAGCCTCTCTGCCTCTGTCATCTCAAAAAGCAGGAATTTTTGCCTTTTGGCTTCCTGCTTGTGTGTGTGTGTGTGTGAGAGAGAGAGAGAGAGAGAGACAGAGACAGAGACAGAGACAGAGAAACAGAAACAGAAACAGAAACAAACAGAAACAGAAACAGAGCGCTACGTAGAGGTTGGATGACAGCCTGAGGGAGCCGGTTTTCTCCTCCCAAAACCTTGTGGGTCCCAGAGATTGAACTCAGGTCTTTAGGCTGGGTGGCAAGTGCCTTTACCTGCTGAGCCACCTCACCGGCCCGTGAATAGGGAGTTTATCTACTTTGGCAATGTAGATATTTGACGGTGTGATAGGGTGAATACTTGTTTCTTCCTTTTAGGACTTTTGAGCAAGTCCCTGCCTTCACCTTTTCTGGGTTTTCCGTCTTGTCAGGCAGTCTACTTGGCTCGCCCCCTCCGGCCACTCAGTGGCGCTGTGGGGCCCGGTCGTGCTCAGTAGCGAGAGTCATCCTTCTTGGTCCGGCCGCTAGCCTTCCTCCGCCGGAGGGCGGGGCTCCAGGAACCGGAAGTGCCGAGGCCTCTGCCGCCGTCTCGGTCGCCGCCGCCTTTAAGTTCCTTCGTCCGCCGCCTGGTTGCCGCCGGTGCCGCCGCCGAGGAAGCTGCTGTGGCCCGGACGGGAGCGGAGGCGGCGCGGCATGAAGCGGCGTAGGCCCGCTCCATAGCGCGTCGGGACGGTCCGGGCGGGCCCGGGGGAAGGTGCAGTATCCGCCCGCTCTCCCTCCTCTGCGCCCGCGAGGCCGCGGTGCTCCGGCCGGCCGCCCTCGGGCCGCTCCCGTGGGGCCGAGCGGGTGGCTGGGCCCCGCTGGCCGGAAGAGGAAGCGCAGAGTCGGATTGCGAGGCCGCCAACGTTGGCTAGGCGCCCCTGAACGCTGGCTGCTGTCCGCTCGGACTCGCACGTCCGTTATCTTGATAGAGCCTGGCTCGGGTTGGGATGCCGGGGACGGTCCGGGCTTACGGAGGAGGAAACGGAAGTCTGCAAAGGCGAAGGGGTTCGCCTGAGGTCCGCCAGTGGCGGATGAGATTCGCCTTCGGACTCGCTGCTTTTTCCCCAGCCGATGTTCCTTCCTCCCTCCTGCTTCACTCTAGATCCATTCCTCCGCGCTCACTGTGTCGCTGCCATTCTGTTCCACCCATCCATTCGCAGCAGGGTCCTTGCCCTTCCTGTCCAGCTTGCTCATCCTCTTTAAGCCTTGGTGTTCCTACTTCCTCGACACATTCCCTACCACACCTCTCCTCCTCACTCATTCATAGCTTTCAAGCTCTTTGCCTCTGATAAACTTTCTCATTTGTAGACGCCGAAGAGTGAAATGGCTAAGCTCCAGTGAGGTGTGCAGAGTTTAGACGACTGATTGGCTCTTACTGTAAAAACTATGGGATGCCATTTCAGTGGACCACACCCCAAGAATTCCAAAACTCTTTTTAACCCAACATACCATTTCTGGAGTGAGAGGCTTTGCGCTTTGAGAGGGTTTCTTAAATCTTAGCCTGTTGCTGCTTTCTAACATTTTTTTTTTTTTTTTACCCTCCTATTGCCACAAAGCTTTTCTCACCTTTCCATTACCTATGTGGAATAGGGAGCTTGGAGTTTAAACTGATAACAAACAAGATGTAATCTCACACACACACAATTTTTTTCTAAACTAGATTATCAATCAGCTTAGTGATTACTTTTCCAGAAAAGCTACCCATCTCACTTATTCTCAGTAATATGGCAAGAAAAAGGCAAAAATGGTATGCGCTTAAAATGAATAGGCCATCCTCTACCTTGTCAAGAATTCTACCTGGGTATGGTGGTGCATACCTGTAACCCCAGCATTTGGGAGGCTGAGGCAAGAGGATCTTGAGTTCAAGGCCAGTCTTGGTTACAGAGTAAGACCCTGACAAGTGAACACAATTTAGATGATTAAAGTTCCCTTCC
>LZPO01054949.1:680448-703021 GCA_001675575.1 Neotoma lepida
AATTCAAGCTGGGTGGTGGTGGTGAAGCACACCTTTAATTCAAGCACTGAGGAGGCAGAGGCAGGCAGAACTCTGAGTTTGAGCCCAGCCTGGTCTACAGAGTAAGTTTCAGGACAGATAGCCAAGGCTACACAGAGAAACTTTGTCTTGAAAAACAAAAACAAAAAAAATTTAAAAAAATTCAACAGATAATAATTGCTCCATTAAAGAGGCTGTGCAGCAAACTTCATGAAATTCTGTTCCATTGTCTTGGTGTGTAATACAGTGTTTATTATCTGTTACCCTTAGCTTTTCCATTCACTGTCTAACAAAGAGTTCTTAATAAGTTAAACCAATTGAAAGTATCTTTTTTCTGAGATGCAGCTGTTACGGACATTTTAGTTAGAAATGCCATCTGTCTTACAGGAAAAAGCTGGAAAACAAATTTGTATTTGTCAGCCTGATAGCTTACCTTAAAATGTTGTTTGCTTTTCTAGCAACAACCTTTACGGCCCAATTTAGTGGAAACTAGCTGTCCCAATATACGGATGGATCCAAAATTATGTCCTGCTGATCCAGACTGGATAGCTTTCATTCACAGCAACGATATCTGGATATCAAACCTAGTAACCAGGGAAGAACGGAGGATCACCTATGTGCACAATGGTAAGACAGAGAGCTCTTCAGCTTGGCTTTGCTGATATGTATGTGGAAAGCTGATTTTCATTTTATTTCCATTTTGAAATTAAAGCAAACAGGGTGATCTTTTTTTAAGGTTTTATTTAATTTTTTTTAAATTTTATGTGCATTGGTGTTTTGTCTGCATTTATGTCTGTGTGAAGGTGTTGGATCCCCTGGAACTGTAGCCACAGACGGCTGTGAGCTGCCATGTGGGTGCTGGGAATTGAACTCAGGTCCTCTGGAAGAACAGCCAGTGCCCTTAACCACCAAGCCATCTCGCTAGCTCCGTGATCTTTATTTTTAAGTTCAGGTGTTTAAAGATTGAAAGGCATGGAGAAGGACAGAGAATACGTGCTCCACACCCCTTAGATGATGCCACTCTCTTCTCAGCCGTTTTCAAGTACCACAGTGTGTAACACGAATCTTAAATGGTCTTATTTAATAAAAAACATGGAGCCAGGTATTGGGGTAAATTCTGAAAGATCAGAGAAACAGAACAAGCCACAGCCAACCTTACCTTGCCAACTCCTCAGCTGATCTTGTTTCCTCAGACTGCAGGCTTTTGAGTCCTCACTGGAATGGATCTCAGCTGAACTGCTCAAAAGCCTCAAAGCTTAAAAGGCCTCTAGTTCCTGATCCTCACGCCTTATATACCTTTCTGCTTCCTGCCATCACTTCCTGAGATTAAAGGCCTGTGTCTTTCCTAAGCAAGACATAGATCTCAAGTCCTGGGATTAAAGGTGTGTATCACCACGCCTGGCTCTGTTTCCAGTGTGGCCTTGAACTCACAGAGATCCGGATGGATCTCTGCCTTCCAAGTGATAGGATTAAAGGTGTGTGTGCCACCATTTTCTGGCCTCTCTGTCTAATCTAGTGGCTGCTCTGTTCTCTGACCCCCAGGAAAGCTTTATTAGGGTACATAATATATCAACCACAACAGTGCTTCTCTGCTATGCTTGTTCTTTTAGCCTAGAAGGACTGCCACCAGTTCCTCAAGCCTTTCTCATTAAGTGAAATATTAATTAAGAAAATTAGACTTGTTTGACAATACAAACAGAAAAGCCAATTACACATTATCAGAAACTGCCTGAAAAACAATCTCCCCGTTTTAGAGAGCCTGTTTAGCTACTGTTGTTATAATCAGAAAAATCGGAATGTGGAAGAACCATATGTATTGTGGAAATATTTAAGTAGGCTTTGTTGAGTGACAAACGGAGTCTGAAACAATAGGAATACAAATTCAGTGCTGCCTAAAAAAACAACAGCCAGGCATAGAGGTGCCTTTAATTCCAGCACCTGGGAGGCAGAGGCAGATGGATCTCTGAGTTTGAGGCCAGCCTGGTCTACAAAGCCCAACAACAAAACAACAACAAAACCAGAAAGTTTCAAAAAGGTAGAACTTGAATTTGTGACAGATTGATTGCTGGACTGAGTTCACAAGGAAGAAGTGATTGGGAATGAAGGCCTTCCTGTAGCTCCCCACAATTTTCTCCATCCTCACCATCTCTGGCATTGTTGGGTCATTTGCTATACATCTCATTCATATATTATGTGCAGTTAGGCCTGTGATAGCTGTGTCTGTAATGGACACATGCAGACATTTTGTGATATTATTATTATTGGTATTCCCTAAGCAGTATAGTGTAATAACTGTTTACATTGTCTCCAGTGTAAGTAAGTCATATATCATTAAACTCTACATGAGGGTGCACTTGGGTTCTGTGGAAACACTATGGTGTTTTATGGAAAGAGACTTAAGCATTTGCAACTTGTGGTATTTGAACAGGATCTTAAGGGAATGAACCTTTAAGTGATCNTAAAGGAGAACTGTGGCAAGGGTACAGATTGAATAAGGTGATGCTGGCCATCAAGTGGCTGAATAAACAAAAATGGCAACACAGAGTATGTCAAACATAGAGTGCTATAGAGCACCAAGAGAAGCAGTGGTTGGGGAAGNCTTCCCAGAGATCAACGTAACTGACCTTAAGTGATGTCTGTATGTTAGCAAAGTGTTCCAGAAAGGGAACTGTGTGAGAAAGGTCTTATGCTGAAAGACTTGGCCTTTGTGTGGCCAATGCTGTGGCCTTTGTGAGGAGCTGGAAGCACTCAGTTGTCCAGTACTGGTGGGGGTCAGTGGAGGAGTCTTCAGCAGTTAAGCTGGGTGGTTATGGTTGTACTGAACAGAAAGGATTTGGATACATGACACCAAAGCTTGGCAGCTGCCATCACTGAAGTCACAAGTGTGTTGAAAATTGAAGCCCTTTTCATCCTGTCAATAAACACTGAACACGATCTACCCCTCACTGTATGTGAGACTGGGACTGCAAAGCTCTCATAAAAACTGTTGCAAATAGGCATTTTAAAGTTTTTTTTTTTTTTTTGAGACAGGCTCTCTTTGTAGCCCAGGTTTTCTCACAAGTCACCATGTAGACCAGGCTGGCCTTGAACTCTAGAGATCTGCCTGCTTCTGCCTCCCAAGTTTGCTGGTATTAAAGGTGTGCACCACTATGCCTGGCTTTCTTTCTTTTGTAAAATTGTTTTCCACAGAGAACTTGTGAAGATTGGCAGAATTTAAAGTAGAAAGTGCTGGAATTCTAGAGGATATTATAGTTTTACTCTTTTCTTTACTATTCATGTAGGGATGTGGTATATTTATTACCTCTAGTATTAGTGTAGTGGTTAAGAGCACAGGCAGAAAATATAGAATAATACAGAACCAGGCTATCTGAGTTTTATCTACCATTCATTAATTCTGACCTCATTGAATTAATTAATGTATCTCTTAGTTTCTACATATGTAGAAATGTGAATCAATTTAGTATAATCACAGGATTTTCAGGAGGCCTTAATAAGTTAATTTTTGTGCAGTGTTTAGAATTGTGGCTGAAACATCATCAGGGCTGTGAATTGTCTATTTAGATAGAATGGGATGAGGGAAGGGACATGTTAGCNGGTGTGTTAATCACAATAGATTGTGATGAAAGCCCACCTTAGAAAGTGAGTAATCTGTCAGGGTATATGTGTGTTTATCTCTGTTCAATATGATAGAGGAATTGAAAAGTACTGGTTCCTGCCCCTAGTTCCCCTCTGCTGGGAAGACAACGAGATACCAGTTATCCAGTTAGTAAGTAACTTGTAATAAGTAGCAGGGATACAAACCAGTGGTACCTGTCCTCACATCTAAAGGAGAACAGAATAGATAGAAAGTTGGGGGTGTAGTTTGCAGTTATTGAAGGATCCAAGAAACCAGCACTGCTCTTGGCTCTTTTACTAATTCCATGTTTCAGAAAGCTCTGGACACATATTGTCCTTAGCTTGGTGCTGCAACTCATTTGGTAGCAAAACCTGACCTGAACTGACTTAAGAGTATTTATAACTGACTTAAGAGTATTTATAACTGACTTAAGAGTATTTATAACTGACTTAAGAGTATTTATAACTGACTTAAGAGTATTTTGCCCTGCTCAGCATGCCTTCCCAGTTTGCTGCTGGAATTTTGGGGATTAGATTACAGTTTTTCTGGCTGTGCTGCTGGTGATGTTACATACTACATCATAGATGTGCACTGTATGAAGAGTCTCTGAATTCCAAATACTTGACTTTTTGGATAAAAATGTTTTTGGTTTTGGTTTTGGTTTTGGATGAGGGAGTATTGGTTCTTATTGCACATTCATCTCACACAATGTAGAAGACAGATGATCAAACATGGTAAATTGAAGCCAGGTGTAATGGCACACACCTTTAATCCCAGCACTTGGGAGGCAGAGGCAGTCAGATCAAGGCCAGCCTGGTCTACAGAGTGAGTTCAAGGACAACCATGGCTACACAGAGAAACCCAGTCTTGAAAAAAACAAAAAGAAAATAAAATTAAATCTTACCTGTGCTGGGCTCAGTAGTATATGCCTATAGTCCAAGCACATAGGAGGCTGAAGTAGGAGGATTGCTTGGAATTCAAGACAAGCCTGGGCAGCATAGCAAGAACCTGTCTTTAATAAAGAAAATAAAATCACGATGATATATCATTGCTCACCAAGTAAACAAGCAAAAGTGAGAAAGATTGAAAACACCAGCTATTGGTACGAGTATAAAATAATAGAAATGCATTCCCACTAACCAGCCACTCCACTCCTAGATATTCACTCAAAAGAAATGAAAGCACATGTCCATGGAAATCACTGTGCAAGAATACATGTTCACATCATCTTTATTCACAGTAATATGTCAGCAGAAGAGTGGATGAAAGATCCACAGCATCACTCAACATGGGCCTACACCTTTAATCCCAGCACTCAGGAGGCAGAGGCAGGCCAGTCTCTAAGAAGAAGGCTAGCTTGGTCTACATAGTGAGTTCTAAGCCAGCCATGGCCTATCACATAGCAAGACTCTGTCTTAGTTCCTGTTCTACAACTGTGAGGAGACACCATGACCAAGGCAACTTAGAAAAGGAAGCACTTAATTCGGAACTTGCTTATAGTTACAGAGGGTTAGTCCATGGTTATCATGTCAGTGAGTGTGGGGGCAGGCAGGCAGAGAGANACTGGGCCTGGTGTGGGCTTTTGAAACCTTAAAGTCCACCCCAGGTGACACACCTCCTGCAATAAGACCACACCTCCTAATCCTTCCAGACAGTTTCACTAACTGGGGACCAAGCATTCAAGCAAATGAGCCTATGGGGACCATTCTTATTCAAACCACTCCACTGTCTTCAAAAAACAAACAAAAACCAAATCCATAGTATTATTGGACTATTACTTAACAAACAGAAACTAAGTACTGACAAATGTCAAAACATTGATGATTTTTAAAAATAAGCCACATTCAAGTTATACTGTAAACATTTTGCCATGATACAAAATCTTACATAATAATGACTTTGTGATTTGTTTAGGTAGTTATTGNTGCTAAGGGTACTAGAGCCAAGCATATGCTGCGCTCTGCCACTGACATGCGACAATGGAGTGAGACAATTTGCCCAAGGTCATACGATAGGTAAATGATGAGGCCCAGATTTGAATTCAGTCTGTTTGGCTCCACAGTTGACAACTATAATCAGCTACCTTTCTTTAGAAGTGATGGAATCATTTTGCTTTGTCCTATTGTAAAAGAAAAAAAAAAAAGAGTTTGGGGGATAATTTTGCCTTTTTTGGTTGTCCAGAACTAGCCAACATGGAAGAGGATCCCAGATCAGCTGGAGTTGCTACCTTTGTTCTTCAAGAAGAATTTGATAGATATTCTGGCTACTGGTGGTGTCCACAAGCTGAAAGAAGTAAGCAAGTTCAAAGTAGTATGTTACAGATTACTTCAAGTGTTAGAGGTTTTGACTGTGGATTGGCTGAGTGTACAGAGTGTAGAGCTGGGACAGTAAGTGAAAAAGTGATGAAGATTAGGCCACACTTGTAGCTATTTAGAAAATATAGAACTTATCCTCCACTTGGATTCTAGTAGAGACAATTACAGTCTGCCTCAATACCTCAGGTGCTGCTTGCCAGTTTTTCAGCTGGAAGCTGGCCTATGTAAGGTCAAGCAGCATTATGGCATGATCCTCACTAATGACTTGCTGTTAAACATATGTGATTGAGTAGCAGCTGCATGAACAGATGAGTATATGCAAATGAGTAGCTTGAGAAGCTTAAAGCAGTGGCCCACACTTTGTCTAACCACAGTCCAGTGAGAAATTTGCTTACAATCATGTGGCCTAATATAAAGTACACATATACTTTATAGACAAAATTGAAAACAATTTATGAAGCAGTATTTCTTAGCTGTTATGTACTTTAATACTTTCTTTCCTTTTTTTTATTCTTTAAGATTTATTTACTCTTAATTTTGTGTGTGTGAGTGTTTGCCTGCAGGTATATGAAGTGTACCATGTGTGTGCCTGGGCTTGAAATAGCCAGAAAAAGGTATCAGATCCTAGGAAGTAGAGTTACAGTTGGTTGTGAGCTGCTACATGAGTGCTGCGCACCCAGCTGGGTCCTCTAGAAGAGCAGCAGGTGTTCTTAAGTGCTGATTAGGACCCGTTAGGGTCTTAGGACATCACTGTTGGTTTACAGTACAGCTAGCAGGCTGAACATTTCTTTTTGGTTTTTCAAGATATGGTTTCTCTGTGTAGCCCTGGCTGTCCTGGAATTTGCTCTATAGACCAGGCTGGCCTTGATCTTACAGAGATCCACCTGCCTCTGCCTCCCAAGTGCTGGGATTAAAGGCGTGCGCCATCACTGCCCTGCATCTGAAATTTCTTTAGAGGATAATGAAAAATATGTATTTTAATCCATGTCTTAGATTTGGACTTTTATTTTAAAATGTAGACATTTTCCCATAATTATACAGAACAAGATTTTGACATACGCCATTCAATACAACTAAACTCTTAGCATTTTATAGGAAATATTATGTTTTAGTATGTCAGAATTCTTCAAAATGTTTCCCTTGTATGTAGGAATAGAAGTATGTATATATTTAAACACACGCACATATTTTTTCCCCTTTCCAAAGGGTAAACTTTAAGTCCTAGTAAAAGGGACTTGGAAGTCATCCTGCAATTGTAAAGATGAAGTTTTCATGCGTAAGAGGTAGCACAGGGTCCAGCAAACTCGCTCAGCAGGTAATGACTTGACTTCAGTTCCCTGGGANCCACATGGTTTAAGGAAGGAACTGACTCTCAAAACTTGTCCTCTGACTTCCACATACATCCCACCTTAAGAAGGAATTATTTAATTAAATTTATAACATTTTCAGAAAATGCTAAAGGATTTCATGTGTTGAATGATTTACATCACAATCTTGTTCTATATAACTGTGGCAAAATATTTATATTTGAAAATAAAATGTCCAAATCTCAGATATGACTTTTAAATAAATATTTGGCATGTTCCATTAAAAAAGTATTCAATCTTGAAAAACTAAAAAAAAATTTTCTTCAGACTTTTAGCTGTAAACCATTAATAAGGCCTACATACACACACTCACACACACACATACACACACACACACACACACAGAGTGAATAAATAAATGTTGTTAAAATTTTTTGTTTTGAAGACAGCACAGCCTAGGAGTACAGCCCAGTGGGAGAGTACTAGCCTATCATGTTCAAGGACTTGATTTCAAGTTCAAGGACTTGTTTTCAATCACTATCACCACTAGTTCATAATGGTGGTCTATCTTATGCATGAATTACTTCCTTTAGTAAGAAAACCTAGTTTTAGGGGAAATAGTGAATGATGAGTATTCTGTAATAATTATTCTAAATTTCCAATACCTAAATTCCTTTTAAGCTCCTAGTGGTGGTAAAATTCTTAGAATTCTCTATGAAGAAAATGATGAATCTGAGGTGGAAATTATTCATGTTACATCTCCAATGTTGGAAACAAGAAGGGCAGATTCATTCCGTTATCCTAAAACAGGTACTGTATTCCACTGTTTTTATTTATTTCCTTCTCTAGGTGTGGTGGCTCACGCTTGTAGTCCCAGTTCTTGGAAGCCTGTGGTAGTAGGAGGGTTGTTAACAGTTCCAGGCCAGCCTAGAGTACAAGATGAGATCTTGTCTCAAAAACAAAAACAAAATCTGCAGTCATTCAAATGTAGAGTCAGTTTGATCATTAACAGCCTCTGTAAAGATTGTTCGTTCATTAAGTATAGCTTTTGAATCTTTAATTGTTTTTGGAGGTGGGTATGCCTACAATACTAGGAAATCAGCAAGAAGGTATCCCTCCCTTTCAAAGACTTTTAAGTGATTTTGTTCTTAATAAGTAGGTGGGNTTTTTTTGTTTGTTTGTTTTGTTTGTCCATTTTGCTGTTTGCAACATTTCAATTACAGAAATAGTAGGCAACGTCCCTTTGTTTTCATACTGACTCTAGTTTTAGCCTCTTTCCTGTTTGCTACTCATATGAATTTGAGGTAGGTTCTAATTTGCACAATAAAGCCCCGACTATATACAATAATCCTAACTTAACTAAAATCTGAAGGACACTGATCTGAAGAAATTGGTTGGAGTAATTCTAGACTTTATTATTCATTTATGTTTCTTTCTAAAGGCACAGCAAACCCAAAGGTCACTTTCAAGATGTCAGAGATACTTGTTGATGCTGATGGGGGGGTAAGTGTGAGGCACTGCACTCGGTGCTTTGGCCAGCCGGTCTAGGAGGCTCTTTGATGCACTTTTTTATTTGTCAACTTGTTGAACTTGCTGAGACATTTGTGGTTCATGATTTATAGGTTGACCTAATTTTCTTCCCTGAAAGCATTCATATTAGGCCTGTGGGGAGGGATATATAAGAACCTGTGTTAAATTCCCAGAACCCACCCAAAAATAGCTGGCCGTTGTAGTATGTGCTTGTAATCCCAGCACTGGGGTCATGGAGATAGACAGATCCCTGGGGCTCTCCAGCCAGCCAGCTTAGCCTGCTTATTGAACTCCAGACCAATGAGAGACTGTGTCTCAAAAAAAAATTCTGAGGAGTAACCCAAGTCATCTGGCCTCTACACATATGCATGCACCACACAAACATATTTTCGCTCCTTGCAGATAGTTTTTTGCTCTTTCTTTTATTAATTATTCAATCAATGTAAAACAGTGGTTTACCTTCAGTGGTGGGTGTACACCACATCTGTGGTGGATTGAATAACCTATATTTCTCTTGTACTGCTGCTTTCCATTTGGACATGCTCACAAGATTAGTTAAAATGCAGATATTGGGGGCAGGGGCTGGAGAGATGGCTCAGCAGTTAAGAGCATATACTTATACTGTTCTTGTGGAAGACCCAAATTCCATTCTGGGCACCCAGGTCAGGAAGCTTGCTAGCATCTATAACTCCATCTCCAGAGGATCTGATGTCCTCTTCTGATTTCCATGGGTACCTGCATTCATGTGCACATACCCACATATAGATACACTCATACACATGCCTAAAAATAAATCTTTTTTTTTCAGGGGTAGGGGATTGGTTTTTTGAGACAGGATTTCTCTATGTAGCCCTGGCTGTCCTGGAACTCATGCTGTAATCCAGGCTGACCTCAAACTCACAGAGATCAGCCTGCATCTGCCTCCCAAGTGGACTGCTGGGATTAAGGCATATGCCACTATGCCCAGTTTTAGACTTTTTTTTTAAAACATAGCTTTAGTGAGATATCATTTACTTATAATACAGTTCATTCATTAAAGTTTAAAATTCAGTGACTTAGTGTAATCAGAGTCAGGCAACCAGAGTCCATTTTAGAGCATTATCATTACTTCAAAGAGAAACACCACACCCCTTAGCTATAATCTCCCAGTTCTAGGCAACCACTACAAACTTGCCTATTTTGGGCATTTGTATGAATGAAATCATACAATATTTTGTCTGGCTTGTTTAATGTTTTCAAGGTCCATCTATTTGCATCATGCATTGGTACTGTGTGTGTGTGTGCTGCTAGAGAGATCTTACTCAGGGCCCCAATCTTGCTACCATTATACTACTGAGCTGTATCTCCAGCCCATGTGCTTCATTTCTTGTTATTTTTGTGTATGTGCTGGGATGTGGACAGTAAATGCATATGCATGGGAGCCAAAGGTCAGTGTCAAGTGTTTTCCTTGATCAATCTCCGCTTTATTTTAATTTTATGTGTATGGGTATTTTGCTTGTATGTTTGTCTGTGTACCACATGTGTGCCTAATGGCTAGAAAAGGGCATTGGATCCCCTGGAGCTACAATGATGAGTGCCACATGAGTGCTTGGAATTGAACCTGGATCCTCTGGAAGAGCAGCCAGTGCTCTTAACTACTGAGCCATCTCTCCAGCCTCCATTTTATCTTTTGAGATAGTCTCTCTCACTGCACCTGGAACTCACTGATTGGCTAGACTGGCTGGCCAGCCAGCAAGCTACAGGGTTCCTCCTGTTTCTGCCTCCCCAGTGCTGAAACAGCACAGTGCTGCTATGCCTGCAGTTACATGGGTACTGGAGATCCAAACTCAGGTCTTCATGCTTGTCAGGCAAGTACTTTACAACTGAACCATCTCCCCAGCCTCCTTTATTTCTTTTTTATTGCTGAATATTATTTCTTTGTATGGTATGCCACATTTTATTTACCTATTCATTGGTTGATGGGTATTTGGGTTGTTACCATTTTTTTTTGCTCTTAAAAGGAAGGCTGTAAAGCCAGGTGTAGTGGGGCACGCCTTTACTCTCAGCACTCAGGAGGCAGAGACAGGCAGAGCTCTAAGTTTGAGGCCAGCTTTATCTACAAAGCAAGTTCCAGGACAGCCAGAGCTGTTATACAGAGAATCCCTGTCTCTAAAAACAAAACAAAACAAAACCCCCCAAAAAGGAAAGCTGTCATGAAGCCAGACAGTGACACATGCCTGCTATCCCAGCACTGTCTATATGNAGGAGGCTGAGGCAGGAGCATCACAAGTTTGAGGCCAGCTTGGACTTTATAGTGGGACTGTGTCTTTTGAGAGAGAATGAAAAGGAGAGGTTGGAGAGAGAGACCACTAAGAATATCTATACGCATGTGTGTGCAAGTGTTTGTGAGGGTTTTGGCTTTTGTTTTCCTAGGGCATACTGGGGACAATGGTTGGGTCATGTGATAATGCTCTATTTAATCTTTTGTGGAGCTGCCAGGCTGCTTTAAAAATTATATTCTCACCAGCAGTATATGAGGTTTCCAGTTTCTCCACACCATCCTAACACTTGGTATTGTCCATGTTGTCTGTCACAGCCGTCCATTTGGAAGCCATGGTGCATTAGGGTTCCATTTACATTTCCTTGTGGCTAATGTTTCCTATGCTTATCTTTGAAGGACTACCTGTTTTTTTGTTGGGGGAGAGATGGTTTTGAGACAAGGTTTCTCTGTGTAGCATTGGCTGTCCTGGAGACCAGGCTGGCCTTGAGCTCACAGAGATCCGCCTGCCTCTGCCTCCCAAGTGCTGGGATTAAAGGCATGCGCCACCACCGCCTGGCTCCATTTTTTTTTTTTAATTACTTGTTTTTTTGAGTTGTGCTTGCTAAACTTTTAAAGGAAAAAAAACATTTGCCTATCAAGTCCATTTCTTTCATATATTACACAAATATATTTTAGACTAAGATATAGAGACTTAAGGACTGTTACTTCTCCTAGATTCTAGACCTAAAGTGAGCAAAACTTGAGCCTGTCATTTATTATCAAGGGCTTTGTTAATATAAACCCTAAGAAAGNCTTTGAGATAATGTCAGTGCTTGTCCTAGAATTTCCCTTGTGTAGAAAGCACCAACACAGGAAACCCCTGACTGACTGATGGCTTTACTTCTGCATTGTGCCCTTTTAAGTACCCATGTCTGAGAAGATGGTGATAGAAGTAGACTAGTGAATGTGATATTTTCTCTGTCTTCTATAACTATTTCCCTTTCTTTTTTCCAGATTATAGATGTCACAGATAAAGAACTGGTTCAACCTTTTGAGATTCTGTTTGAAGGAGTTGAATATATTGCCAGAGCTGGATGGACTCCAGAGGGAAAATAGTGCGTATGTTAAATTGCCACTTTCTTACAACTAATGTAGGATCCAGAGCTTTAGAATATCTGTGCTGTAGGCTTTGCTTTCCCAAGTAAATTGGCACCGTTATTTCCGCTCAGGCCTTTTCCCTAAACTCTATGAACATACAGATTTGCAGTCCCATAAACATAAATGTATTGTATTTTGATTATAGGAATAATTGTTGGGTGTGGTGTCACACGTCTTTACTCCTAGCTTTCAGCAAGCAGAGGCAGACAGATCTCTGTGAGTTCAAGACCAGCCAAGGGACACATAGTGAAACCCTATCTTTAAAAGGAAAAATAAGACAGGAGGTGGTGGCACACACTTTTAATCCTAGCACTTGGGAAGCAGAAGCAGGTGGTTCTCTGAATTCGAGGCCAGCCTGATCTACAGAGTGAGTTCCAGGACAGCCAAGGCTACTCAGAGAAACCCTGTCTAGAAAAACTAAAATAAACATATAAAATAAAATTGATAGGTACCAAGGGAGAGAACAGATGGTTATTCATTTTCCAAGAGCTTGTTTCATTCCTGACTTCTCGTTTTTTTGAACAGTGCCTGGTCCATCCTACTAGATCGTTCCCAGACTCACCTACAGATAGTTCTGATCTCTCCTGAGTTATTCATCCCAGTAGAAGATGATGCCATGGACAGACAGAGACTCATAGAGTCAGTGCCTGACTCTGTGACACCACTGATCATCTATGAGGAAACAACAGACATCTGGATAAATGTATGCAATTTCTCTTTCTTGAACTTGGCGGCGTATTTTCTCAGGATACTCAGGCAGATGAAGTTCTGTAGCAACATAACAAAATGCATCCTTAAATTCAAAGGAACTGTGACTATTTCGAGTTGAGTGATGGTTCCAGAATGGAGTAGTTTACAGCAGAAAGTAGATCCCATTGAAGTGACAGTTCACTCGTAACTGCAGATGTGGCCCTGCACACACTGGGTAGAGAGCCCACAGCCTCCGCTCCAGCCTCTGTGCTTCTGCGAGGACTTTCAAGAGTTGGGTCGAGAAGCTGCCTTTTAAGTTAGCAAACTATACCAAATATACTAGTTTTTAATTGAGTTTTGCATTTTCCATTTTAGCATAAAAATTAGATATAAAATAAAAACATTTCTCTGTCTCTGTAGTTGAAAGTAGGCTTCCTGTGATTCACCCAAAACAGATGAACATCTGTTTTCCTTCAGCTGTTAGAATACTTCTCTTTGGAAAACAAAGTAAAGCATGTTGTTCCCCCTTGCTTGTGTATAAGATTTATACCATTGCATAAGCTTTATGTGCTTCAGAGATTCCAGAGCTGGGAAGCAGCAGCCTTGGCCAAGTTGTTCTTTTGCTTTCTTCCACTTGGAAACATTTACTTCTCGTTGTGTGGAATCTTTGTCTAAAATAAAATAAATGTAAAAGGCCCAGGCAAAACCTATTATTATAAGTGTTCCATATCCTGAGTGCTAACCACTGTCTATATTTTAAGTAATCCTTCCTTCTCTCATTTGGTTACCTATGTGGTATATTTTTTAATGCATATAATAAACTAAGCTGTTCATTTTGCAGATCCACGATATCTTTCATGTTTTTCCACAAACTCATGAAGATGAAATAGAGTTTATTTTTGCCTCTGAATGCAAAACAGGTTTCCGTCATCTATATAAAATCATAACCATTTTAAAGGAGAGCAAATATAAACGATCCAGCGGTGGACTGCCTGCCCCAAGTAAGAAGTCGTACTTATTTATGTAGTTAATCTTTTTATATTTTATTTGTTTTGCATAATTCATCCCAGAGCAAGCATGTGCAGGTAGAGGACAGTTTGTGGGACTGTCTTCTATCCTTCTGCTGTGTGAGTTCCAAGGATCAAACTCAGGGCATCAGACCTGATGTCAGGGACCTTTACTCACTGAACCATCTCACCAGCCATATTNTCTTTGTTATATTCTTTATAAGCATCAGGACTTGCTTCAGTAAACTGAATAAATATATTAACTGAAATACAAGTCTATGCATGTGGAAAGCAGAACAAATTCTCAATTGAATACATAATAAGTTATTAATAGTGGATAATCTCTGAGTGATTGGAATACCTATTTTTATAATACTTTTGCCTTGATTACAATTTTAAATTTATTTAAAATGAGCCTACATGTGCTCGCTTTATCAGCACACGTACAAAAAAATGAGCCCATGTTATTTTTATATTTAAATGACTTTTTTTTGGAGACATCTCACTATGTAGCTCTGGCTGGCCTAGAACTCATTATGCAAACAAATCTGTCCTTAGATTCACAGAGATCTACCTGCCTCTCACTCCCAAGTGCTAGGATGGAAAGCTAGTGCCACCACACTAGGTTTTAAAAACTTTGCAAGGTAATGTTTGTATAGGGATACTAGAAAGATAGCTCAGTGGTTAAGAGCACTTGCTGTTCTCGCAGAGAGCCCAGATCCTGTTCCCAGCACCCACATAGCAGCTCAAACCACCTCTAACTCCAGTCCCAAAGGATCCAATGCTGCCTTCTTTCTTCCAGGGACATCAGACATGTATGTGAATACATACNTGCAGGAATTCACACATACATTTAAGACTATAGTCCATTGTATTATATGTCACATTTGTTTATACAGTGTTTTTTTTTTCCTTAAGATTTATTTTATGTATGAGTGCTCTATTAACTTTATGCCAGAAGAGGTCATCCCACTATAGATGGTTGTGAGCCACCATATGGCTGCTGGGAATTGAACTCAGAACCTCTAAAGAGCAGCCAGTTCTCTTAACCACCGAGCCATCTCTCCAGCCCCCTATACAGTGTTTCTTGATGGATACCTGGGTTGCTTCTGTTCTTTTGGTGGAATGACACTGCTATGACTATATGTATTCCTCTATTGGCTTTTAGGTATATGTAGCTACCAGAAGTGCAATGCATGACTCATATGTTCTATTTAATTTTTCATCATTAGCAAACCAGTGGTAAGGGCTACAGTTTTTTGTATTCCTAATAACAATATGCAAGAGTTTTCATTTCTTTCTGTTTTTGTTTGTTTGTCCGTTTGTATTTGGGGGATAGGTTTATTTATTTTATTTCTGTATGTATGGGTGTTTTGCCTGCATGTATGCCTGTGTACCACATGCATGCCTGGTGCCTGTAGAAGTCAGAAGAGGGTTAGATATCCAGAACTGGAGCTACAGATGGTTATGAGCCACCATGTAGGTTCTAGAAACCAAACCTGGGTCCTCTGCAAGAACAAGTGTTCTTAACTGCTCAGCCATCTCTCTAGCCCCTGGATTGTTTTGTTTGTTTTTGTTTTTGTTTTTTTAAAGACAGGGTTTCTCTCTGTAATTCAGGCTTCCTTCTAATTCTCCACAGTCCTATCTCAGTCCCCAGGTGCTGAGATTACAGGTATGTCCCACCATACCCAGCTCAAGTTTTAGTTCTTTATATCGTTGATGGTACTTGTTAGTTTCTGTTTTCTTGCTCTGGTTTGTTGTAAATTTATTTATTTATTTTCCTTGGTTTTCTGAAGACAGGGTCTCACTAGATCTGGCTGTCCTACAACTCACTATGTAGACCAGGCTTGCCTTGCACTAGCGGAGACCTGCCTGTCTCTGCCTTCCAAGTGCTGGGATTAAAGGTGTGTGTCACTACGCCCAACTGTGGGTTCATTTTTTTTTTAATAGCCACCCTAATAGATGTAAAGTGGTATCTTCCATTTGTGTTTTTTCTTTGTTGAACTCATACATGCAGTCTTGATTGAACCTAAGACTGTCATGAGTTATATCCCTAGCTCTTTTTGGATTTTATTTTGAAATGGGATGAGGAGATGACTGAGTAGCTGACATCACACATGTGCCACCAAGCCCAGCTTGAAGAGTCATCTCATTGTGTTTTGACACAGGTTCCCTAATGATGAGGAGTATTAAGTACTTTCCATATACATATTGGCCATTTGTATATCTTGTTGAGAGAAATACCAATTCAAGTCCTTTGGATTCTTCAGTTTTTCAGAATGGTCTTTTAATTACTGGGATTTGGAGAGCAGTGAGCTACATCTTGAAACCAACCAAGTAAATACTAATTATGACTATGCACTTTTCTTTAAAGACAGAGGTCTTATATATCCAAAACAGAGAATTTCTTTCCATGAGCTTCAGCTTAGCTTAGCCCTGAACTTTAGACTGCCTTACTCTAGTGCCTTTGTTGCTCAGGAGTAAGTTCACCATAGATGAAGAAAGAGCAAAGAACTAAAACAATACTTAGAGTCAATAAGGCATCTTAGATCTGTTATTACCCCATTAACATTAGCCTCAGAAGGGGGTCTCTGTCCCTGTTAGCACCTGTTTGCTGATGCTGCTTGGCCCTATTTTTTTTTCTTTTCTTTTTTTTTTTAATTGCTCCATCTCAGTTTTTTTATTTTTATTTATTCATTTTTTTACTTTGTAATTATGTTCATTTTTTTTTCTGCTCCTTCTTATCTCCCTTTCAGAGCCATGGCGTGAAACTCTTTTTTTGTTTTGTTTTGTTTTGTTTGTTTTTTTGAGACAGGGTTTCTCTGTGTAGTTTTGGAGCCTATCCTGGAACTCAAGCTGTAGCCCAGGCTGGCCTCAAACTCACAGAGATCCACCTGCCTCTGCCTCCCGAGTCCTGGGATTAAAGGTGTGCACCACCAAGCCTAGTTGGATATTTTAGCTGTAATTTTTAGTAACCATTTGAAATAATCCAATACCATTTAATACAATATTATCAACCATTGTCTTTATCTAGTTCCAAAACATTTTCATTACCTCAAACCTAACATTGATGGTTTTGTTTTTGTTTTATTGCAGCTTTTTGGAAAAAAAGGTTTAGAAAACTTTTCTACATTGTTTCATTTGCTTATGATCTGGAATAAAGTACTGAATTTTTATTGTATTCATCTTCAGGTGATTTCAAGTGTCCTATCAAAGAAGAAATAGCAATTACCAGTGGTGAATGGGAAGTTCTTGGCCGGCATGGATCTAATGTATGTCTCTTTATTCTCCTGATATGTTTGGTCAGCCTCTGCTCTTTGTATACAGTGCAGAAAAAAATGAATAATACAATATATGTATGTATATAAGTATGTAGGACTACAGTGTTTTACAATATTAAGTTAGGGCCTAGAGGAATACAAAGTGTTACAAAGGAAGAATCTTAGTTTAATCAGGGTGTGGTGATACACACCTTTACTTCCAGCACTTGGGAGGCAGAGGCAGGTGGATCTCTGTGAGGTTGAGGCCAGCCTAGTCTACCTAACAAGTTTTAGGCTACCAGGGCTATATTGTAATACCCTGTCTTTAAAAAAAAATAAAATAAATATTTTTAAAATTTTATTTTTAATTATAAAGCTCACCTATTTTATGGCTGTGAGATAATATACATTACAGTTACTAAAGACTGCCATTTTCAATTATTTTATTATTTTTTGTGTGTGTATGAGTGTTTTGCCTGCATGTATGTCTGTGCACCACATGCATGCCTAGTGTCCGTGGAAGCCAGAAGAGGGTGTCAGATCCCCCTGGGACTGGAGTTATAGACAGTTGTGAGCCCNTATGACTGCTGAAAATTGAACCAAAGTCTCATGGAAGAACAGCCAGTGCCCTTAACCACTGAGCCATCACTCCACCCCATTTTCAAATATATTATTGCCATTTAATAAGGAAACAATTTGTATGTTTAGGGCTTTAAAAAGTTGTGATTTAGCATNTAACCTGAAAATTATTTTTTAGGCATGATAGAACTGTTCGTGTTTTTATATTAGAAATTATGTTTAGCATTCTCGATGTAGAAATTTTCTTTCATTTACCTGTTTTTATCCTATCTCACATATTTAAACTTTTTGAGCTTAGGTTAACGGGGAAGAGCTTTACTCTGAGCATGTGGCTTTCTATAATAATTCAGTGAGAGCCTTTGATAGTGAGGTTCAGTACTGTGGCCTGAAATGCTGGCGAGTGCCCTAGTGTTAAACTACATCCCAGCTACTTTTGTATTTTTATTTTGTGACTGGGTCTTTCTTGCTATGTTGCCCAGGTTGGCCTTGAGCTTCATCTGTAGAGCAGGCAGGCCTTGAATGGAAGATTTTTTGCTTTTTACAAGGGCCTTTCCTTTGTTTTCAGTTGGTTTCATTGATCTCTAGGAATTCCTTCCTTCTGGCTCATACAGTTAAGTGGATGTATGCCACCAGGATTTAGTGGTGGCTTGAGTGTGAGTTCATCCAATTTATGGGAATATTACATGTTCTGACATCTTTAGAAACCATGATGGCCTCTGAGGTGATTAAGGCAGTGAAATAAAGATGGAGGCGCTGAGGAGATGGCTCAGTTCAGTGAAGTGGCTGCTATGCAGGCACAGGACCTCAGACTGATCTCTCGGCCTGCCTAACATCCACCTCTAATGGAATGTACACACACACAGTGAGCATGCATGCTTATGCTTGTGAACACACACCTGAACATGTGTGAGCACACACATGAACACACACATACTACACACACACACACAAAGATTCTGGTCCCACATTTTTTTGTCTGTAAAGTCCTTAGACTAGTGTTGGTAAGACACTCCCACCATGATGTGTTACCTCAGCACAGGCCCAAATAACTGCAGACTGGAATCTCTAAAATTACACATATAATGAAGTCTTACTGTAGGCAGCCTTTTAAGTCTGAGTTCACTAGGGCCTCATGTAGCCATCTGGTTACTGTTTGTTTGACCTCTGGCTGGGCCTGAGATGCTGTTGCTAGAGGGAAGAAATCTCATTGTGGAATTCTAGGTTCTAATAACAGAAATCATACTCAGGTTAAGTTTCCTGAGCCATTGAGATGTCGTCAGCAGGTATAGTCGCTTGCCACCAAGTCCCACAGCCAGAGCTACATTTTCTTGAACCCACACAGTAGAAGGAGAGATGTGACTCCTCATGTGGTCCTCTGTTTCCCACAAGCATGCTGTGGCACACATGCATGCACACATGCAGACAGACATGTACACAAAACAAAACAAATTTTTTGTAATTGTAGTGGTTGGAGTTAAGAGCTACTAGATGATACTGACATAAACCTCAAAATTGCGTAAGCAGAAGTATTCTTGCTTGGGCAACCTAAATGACTCTCCTGTTCAACCCTGCGGGCATGAGTTTTTCCAGTCACACTAATTTTTGTGATGTGTTTGTTCCTCTCAAATTCTTCCTCTGTTTTTCTGTATTTTTGCTTTGCTTTTTATCTTTATGTTGCCTTTTTCTCCTCGGCTTTTACAAGTCACTCTGTTCCACTCAGACTTCTCACAGCAACAACTGACGAAAGCTTTCAGGCTCAAGCTCATGTACCTCTTACTTCTGAGGGTGATACTCAGAGTATGGTCCCAGACCAAGGATGGAACATGCCAATCGCTTGGGACCATGCTAGAAATGTAGCTTCAGCTTGACCCAGTCCTCCTCAGAAACTGGTGGTAGGATCCAACAATCTGTTCAGTATCCCTGGAAACTGTAACCCTATTGAGTATAAGTGCTTACATGAAGCAGAGAAAAGAGCCTTGCAGATGGGGGTGAAGACAGTATAGAAAGGCTTGGGTCCCTACTGCTTCAGTGATAAAACCAGCCTGACTGGAGAGAGAACACATGCCTGAGGGGATTCTTGAATGTTTGTTTCCCAGAGCAACTGTGTTCGTTTAGGAATGGATGAATCTACTTTAAAAAGTTAATAATGAAAGGTGTGTGTGTGTGTGTGTGTGTGTGTGTGTGTGTGTGTGTGTGTGTGCGTGTGAGAGAGAGAAAGAGTTCGTGTAGATCAGGAGTAAACATGAGGNGAGAAAGACATTTATAATACTTTTATAATCATCTTTTATCTCTATAAAACATTTTAAATTCTAGTACATTTTCAGTAGGCTTGTAGAATATTTTAAAGTAACAATGAAAGAAAACCATTTATTTAGATCACTGTAATTTGGCAAGAATATTGAGTGAATTCAGTTCTAGATAGTAACTTAAAAAATCTTATTAAGGGCAGGGGACACTGGATTGTACCCAGTATCAATGCTTAAAATAAATCTTACCCTTGCTTATTTATAAACTACACCGTTGCTGAAGCTGGTTGATTCCAGTTATTTCTCAACCTGATAGATAAAACACTTTTGCAAGTTTGTATGAAAGATCTAAAAAAAAACTAAGCTACCACTGCACTGGCTACAGAGAGAAATAAAGTTAATTTCTTCCTAGTGGGCAAATGAGGTGTGATGTAGGTATTTCTGTCTGACGAATTATTACTATAAGGAAATAATTCTCTTATTTTAAGGGAAGTACACAATGCAATCTGACCAGGACATTATCTTAATTGTGTGTAATTCAGCCTTTTATCTTCTGGACAAGATCTGTTTTTAGCCATAAGCCAAACCAACTCACATTACCATCGGTAGCAAAGTAAAGACAAAAGAAGCCCAAGTCAGAGGAGTTGGGTGATTNTGTACAAGATGGGGGCTGTCTATGTGTTGTTGACCTCGTCAGTACTGTGCTAGTACTGATCTGTGCTGTGACTTTTGCAGATCTGGGTTGATGAAGTCAGAAAGCTGGTGTACTTTGAAGGCACCAAAGACTCTCCTTTGGAGCATCACTTGTATGTGACCAGTTATGCAAACCCTGGCGAAGTGGTGAGGCTGACTGACCGAGGCTACTCGCACTCCTGCTGCCTCAGCCAGGTACTGTGTCCCAGTTGGGAGGGATCCTGTCATAGAAAAGCCCTGTGTTCACATAACGTTCCCTTTGAGTAATGTGAAAATTGGTGACATTGGCCCACAGAAGCCTTGTCTAGGAAAAGCGTTGTGTGTTTGCATCAGTTGTCAGACTCCCACTGTCTTCTTACCCCAGCATTGGTATGTATAACCATGGGTAGCCTTCCTTGGCTTTCCTGTGGAAAGCTGTTGTTGTCTCTCTTTTCTCTAGCATTGTGACTTCTTTATAAGTAAGTATAGCAACCAGAAGAATCCACACTGCGTGTCCCTCTACAAACTCTCAAGTCCTGAAGATGACCCAGTTCGTAAAACAAAGGAATTTTGGGCCACCATTTTGGATTCAGCAGGTACTCCTTTCCCCTGAACCTGGGCTTAACTAAGATTGGTACCAGAGTGCACTGTTCTGGTGTCCTGTGTCCATATCTCTTGGGCTGTCTTCCCACTGCTCAGCCCTGCCTGTCCCTGAGCTACTGAGCTTCAGGTGGACCTCACTTCCTGTTCTGTAAACTGCTGAATGAGCTGGATTTCCTCTCCTCCAAGCAGGAGCATATCTAGTAAGCCTTTTGAAAAGGCAGATTAAGATAATGTATTCTAAACTTAGTAAGANCCTTTGAGCAGCGAGGATGACCCTTTAGGGAATAACCAGTTGGCTCCTTTCTGTAAGTTTCAAAGTCTTTGCAGTAGCCATCTTAATAGTAGCCAGCATACTTGCTCACTGTGAGAGCTAAGAGCACTGCTGTAGAAAGACAGGCTCTCATTCTGTAGCCCAGGCTTGACTTTCCTATGGAACCCAGGCTGGCCTTGAACTCAACAATCCTCCTGCCTTGGCCTCCCAAGTGCTGGTATTTCAGGCATGAGCTGCCATGTGACCTATTTTTCTTTTCTTTTTCTTTTTTTTTTTTTCGCACTCAGGAAAGAGACAGGCAGATTGATAAGAGTTCCAGGCTACCCAGCTCTACATAGGTACATAGTGAATTCCAGG
Organism: Neotoma lepida; assembly: GCA_001675575.1. Lineage (NCBI taxonomy): Eukaryota > Metazoa > Chordata > Mammalia > Rodentia > Cricetidae > Neotoma > Neotoma lepida. The sequence continues at coordinate 702,317 of LZPO01054949.1, forward strand.
CCAGCCAGAACTATACAGTGAGTCCCTGCCTCAAAACAAAACAATTCTAACTTCATCTGGGGCTGGAGAGACAGCTTAGTAGTTAAAAGTGCTTGCTGCTCTTGCAAAGAACTCTCAAGTTTGGCTCCCAACATCCATATCAGATGACTCACAATGGCCATCTAGGGAATCTGATGCCTCTGGCCTCCAAGACTCTAACACTCACACACAGGCTCCCCACCCCTCACATGCACATAACTAAAAATTAAAACAAATTTTAGAAATTAAATTTTTTTTGCATTAATATCTTTATTATGGCATAATGCAGTACTTTATACAGTAACTCATTTGAATGTAAAAACATTTTATGTACAACTGCAGGAGAAATAATACACAGCTTGAACATAAAATCAGGTTATAATTAAAAAATCCAGAGTTATTTGAAACTGGAAAATATTTTCTCTGTAAAAAATAATAAAAATGATAACATTTCCCAATAAGCCCTTTTAAGCCAAATAATTGCTGAATTATATATATAAATATTGATTAGATTCTGGGATGCAGAAGAAACCTATCTTCATCTGTTCAGAGAGCTATGTTTTTCTTAAGTTGTGTAAGTGAGATTCCTATTCATCTTCCCCCTCACTGTTTGATTTATGGCAGACATTTTTCTATAGGCTAATCCATAATCTAAAAAGATTTTAGCCTCCCCTCCTGAAAGTACAG
>LZPO01054949.1:703956-716400 GCA_001675575.1 Neotoma lepida
AAGAGGTCCCATTTATTAATTGTTGTTCTCAGTGTCTGTGCTACTGGTGTTATATTTAGGAAGTGGTCTCCTGAATATAAAGTATTTCCTACTTTCTCTTCTATCAAGTTCAGTGTAACTGGATTTATGTTGAGGTCTTTGATCCACTTGGACTTCAGTTTTGTGCATAGTGACAGATAAGGATCTATTTGCAATCTTCTACCTGTTGACATCCAGTTATGCCAGCACCATTTGTTGAAGATACTTTCTTTTTTCCATTGCACAGTTTTGGCTTCTTTGTCAAAGATTAGGTGTTCATATTTGTGAGGATTGATGTCAGGGTCTTCAGTTCGATTCCATTGGTCCATATGTCGGTTTTTATGCCAGTACCAAGCTATTTTTATTACTATAGCTCTATAGTAGAGCTTGAGGTCAGGGATGGTGATGCCTCCAGAGGTTGCTTTATTGTACAGGATTCTTTTAGCTATCCTGGGTTTTTTGTTTTTCCATTGAAGTTGAGTATTGTTTTTTCCAAGTTTGTGAAGAATTGTGTTGGGATTTTGATGGGGATTGCATTGAATCTGATTGCTTTTGGTAAGATTGCCATTTTTACAATGTTAATCCTACCTATCCATGAGCATGGGAGATCTTTCCATTTTCTGATATCTTCTTCAATTTTTTTCTTCAGAGACTTAAAGTTCTTATCATACAGATCCTTCACTTGTTTAATTAGAGTTACCCCAAGGTATTTTATATTATTTGTGGCTTTTGTAAAGGGTGATGTTTCTCTGATTTCTTTCTTAGCCTGTTTATCATTTGTATATAGGAGGGCTACTGGTTTTTTTGAGTTGATCTTGTATCCTGCCACATTACTGAAGGAGTTTATCAGCTGTAGGAGTTCCCTGGAGGATTTTTTGGGGTCACTTATGTATACTATCATATCATCTGCAAATAGTGAAAGTTTGACTTCTTCCTTTCCAATTTGTATCCCTTTGATCTCCTTTTGTTGTCTTATTGCTCTAGCAAGGACTTCAAGTGTGACCTATTTTTCAAAGGCTTGCTTTCTGTATTAGTTACTTTATAAGTTGCTATGGCAGACTGTCTGACAAAAGCAACTGTGAAAAGGTTGATTTTTGACTCAGTCTAAAGTGAAGTTGTGGTGGCAGGAGTTTAAGGTGACTGTCACATTGCATCCAGTCAGAAAGCAAAAAGAGACAGGCTCTGCTGCTCAACTCCCTGTCTCCTTTTTAATCTGTTAGGGACCCCAGCCTAAAAAATACCATCACATTTAGAGTGGGTCTTTCTCAATTAACTGAATTTAGAAAATCCCTCACAGACATGCCCAGAGGGTCATTTCACAACTAACAAGATCACCTATCACCATCTTTTTTAATTTTTATGTGAGCAAGTGTGTGTGTGTGTGTGTGTGCGCGTGCGCACGCGCGCGCGCGCCACAAGTGTGTGGGTATGTGTGCCACATGTGTGCCATAGAGGCTAGAAGAGGGCTTTGGCTCCCTTGGAGCTGGAGTTTCAGGCAATTGTGGTGCCTGGTGTGGGTGCTGGGAACTAACTTTGGGTCTTCTAGTTTCCAGCCCTCCAATTTCTTACATGTAAAGAATAGACCTATTTATATGTCTTTAATCAATTTATCTTCAGATCTATTTTCATTCATTACTCTTGAGTAAGAGATTAAAGCATTAATGTGAGGTTGGGGAGATGGCTTAGTGGGTAAGAGTGCTTGCTGTCCTAACATAAAGTCCTAAGTTCAGATCATCAGCACCTACATAAAAGCCAGGTGTAACTGTGCCTGCAGCTCAGCACTGGAGAGGACGTAGGTGGATCCCAGGAGCTTAATAGCCNATCAGCCACACAGAAGTTCAGGCTTCTGATGCAGGGAGTGTTTCGAGGCCATAAGGTGGAAATGGATGAGGGAGGACACCTCATGTCTTCCTTTGGATGTCACCTAAGTGTGCACAGGCATAGGAACCCGAACACTCACACCTGCACCACACACACACACACATCATATGCAACACACACAAAGAACAATAATAAACTTAACTCTCAGGATACCGAGGCAGGCAGATCTTTTTGAGTTCAAGGCCAGCCTGATCTACAAGTCANATTCCTGGACAGCCAGGTCTATGTAGCAAAACCCTGTCTCAAAAATAAACAAAAACCAAAAAACCAATAAGTAAATTTGTTTTAAAAACTGAAACTAGTGCAGACCAAAGCATTTGTGCATATTTTGAAGTTGAGGAACACAGTTGGCAATATAGTAATAATCTCTGCTTGANGGTAACATCACTATGCACAGGAATTGAGAGGAGTTTGATAGCGCCTTGGTGAGCCAGAGGCTGGAGATGACTTTCTTGTTTCTAGGTTCTGGTTGGCTTGATGGGAAACAGGTGTGTGTTGAGCACATGCTATGAGCAGGCTAAATTGACTAAGTTAAATTTGAGGTTCTTGTTCCCTACCTGCAACTTTGTTGAAATGCATGCTGTTGCTGATGAGCTGTGCACCTTAACCACCACTAAGGAAAGAGTGAACTTAGCACTAGAGAGTTGTTTATCTGCATATAAGCACCTCCTAGGCTTCAAGGTTACTCAAAATTCAGTGTGTCTGAATCTGAAAAAGACAATTTGACAGTCATTCATTTTGTTTTAAAATGCCTGTTTATCACTTAGATAAGCAATAAACTGATAACCTGAGAGAGGGATAGTAGTTGTTGGGGGAGTAGAGCTGAGTTTTGATACTTTCTTCTTTGAGTTCAGATTGCAGGGCACCTCTGAGAACTTCTTTACAGGCTCTGTTGCTACCCACAGGTCCTCTTCCTGACTATACCCCTCCAGAAATTTTTTCTTTTGAAAGTACTACTGGATTTACACTGTATGGGATGTTGTATAAGCCTCATGACCTACAACCTGGGAAGAAATACCCCACTGTGCTCTTCATATATGGTGGTCCCCAGGTGAGTATATAAAGTCATGACATACACATTCATAGGTACATACATGTTTTAGGTGATTTTTATTTTATGTGTATGAGTATTTTTGTCTACACGTATGTCTGTGCACCATGTGCATGTCTGATGCCTACAGAGTTCAGGAAAGAGTGTCAATCTCCAGGAACTTTACGTTTGTGTTCATTCATCCCCCAAATAGTTGCAGAGGTCCCATGTCATACACACTGAGAAGAAATTAGTCCTGTTACACCTTCTTCCCAGGTAGAAGGAACAATAAACAAGATCTTGGAGTGAGAACCCCTTGATACTGTTGGTGCAGGGTAGGGCTTAGCTCATAGTGGGAGGGGAGCGGCAGACTCAGGTCACCCAAGGCCCACATCTAAGGTCAGAAAGGCCACAGAGGCCATCTTGGGTGAGGGCTCAGCTCAGTGGTAGAACACTGGCCTAGCATTTGTGAGGTTAGGTTCAACCCCCAGTGCCAAAGTGGGTAGCTTTTAAATATTTTGGTGAAGGATAATGATAGAAGTAGGAAGGAGCCAGGCAACAGTCATACCTCATTTACATTTTGGAAATATCACTGTTTCTGCCTGAAGAGACAGACTATATAGAAGGTAAGACTAGGAGCAGGAAGGCCAGTGGCAGCTGTTGTAGTGACGTTAGGCATCGAGAGCATAGACAGGGCAGGGTGGGCTCTTGCTCCCTCCCTTTCTCTCTCACACCACTTAACCATACTCAGCTCTTTCCAGCATTTTAATAGAAAAACTAGCAAATCAGACTTCATAAAAATTAAAACCTTTAATAGGCTGGGTGTCATAGCACATAGATTTGATCCCAGCACTCGGGAGGCAGAGGCAGGTGGATCTGTGTGAGTTCAAGGCCAGCCTGGTCTACAGAGCAAGTTCCAGGACAGTCAAGGCTACACAGAGAAACCCTATCTTGAAAAACAAAAAAAACCCATACATTTATGCCATGCATTTTGGGCATTTCCAGCCACTGCTAACTACTTCTTTCCATCTGTCCTAGTGCTCTTACCCTGTCACAGTCCTTCACAACTTCCTGTCCTCTTTCTATTGTTATTAATAACTCCAAGTCCAGTTAATATTGCTTATGTGTACTAATAACTGAGTTTTTAAAAATCAAGGATTTGAAGGGACATTCCGCAGAATACAGATACATGTAAACAGGCTTTTCTCTGTTCAGCCCCATCCCCCAGCCACTTCCAAATAATCACGCAGAGGCTTATATTAATTGTAAATGTTTGGCCGATGGCTCATGCTTATTACTAGCTAGGTCTTACATTTAAATTAACCCATATTTATTATCTATGCTTTGCCATGTGTTTCGTGGCTCGTTACCTCATTTTCTACATGTCTTGCTTCCTCGGCGGCTGGCTGGCCTCTGCTGTCTCTGCCCTTCTCCTTCCCAGCATTCAGTTTGGCTTTCCTGCGTAACTTCCTGCCCAGCTACTGGCCTGTCAGCTTTTTATTAACCAATGAGAGTAATACATATTCATAGTGTAGAAAAGGATTGTTGCACATCAGATACACGGCAGCAATTGTGTGTAGGAGAGAATACATAGACTCCTCAGTTACCAGGGAGCTCCAGCTCAATACCTTGGTGAAAGCGGAGCCCCACATAGTATGGTGGGCAAGGAAATGGCACAGCTGCTTTATTAAGGAGTTCTCCCCGGTTTGTTTTTAAATTAATGTAATAATTGCATATGTTTATGAGATACACTTTGATTTGGGGCTTTTTTGTTTTTTAGTTTGTAAGAGGGGGGGTCTTGCTTTATTACCCAGGCTAGGCAGAACTCCTTGGCTCAAGTGGTCTTCTTGCCTCAGCCTCTTCAGTAGCTGGGACTAGAGACCTCAGTGCACCTGGCCTCCCCACCCCTTCCTCATTATTTTGTGTTTATATGTGTGTGCATGATATATAAGGGGGTGCCACAGTGCATGTGGAGGTCAGAGAACAACTTGGTGCAGTTTTCTCTTACCTTTAATGGGTTCTAGAAATCAGATTCAGGTCACCAGTCTTACACAGCAGGCTTTTTACCCACTGAGCCATTTCTCCAGCCTCCTTTTTTTCTTTTTTCTTTTTTTGAAATAGGGTCTCGATATGGGGCTCTGGCCAGCCACAAACTCAATTTATAGATCAGGCTGGCCTCAAACTCACAGAGACCTACCCACCTGCCTCTGCTTCCTAAGTGCTGGGGTTAAAGACATGCAATACCATGCCTGCCTGCCTCTGCTTCCCAAGTGCTGGGGTTAAAGACATGCAATACTATGCCTGGCTCCCTCTCGTTTTTATCAGAACCTCTTTTCAATATCTATCTTAGTGTCCAGCACTGCTGGTTACAGTCTCATGTTGCTTTATAGCCCAGAAACTTTCTGGAAAATGTCACTAGGCTATTTCATCATTGTATAGGCATCATAGAGTCTACGCTTATACAGACCTAGCTGGCACTTTGGTGGGACTTCTTGCAGTGCTGACATGTAGCAAGCATAGATGTGTAAGGCTGCTGCAGTAGAACTACATTGTTTTTATATGTGAATCTTGTTGTGTGTATGACCCTGTACACTGAGCCCAGGACTTTGCATACTAATTATTCAGTCTGTGACTGAGCTACACAAATAACCCTAAAAATCTTTGTTTGTTTGTTTGTTCTGTTTTTTAAGACAGGATTTCTCTCTGTCACCCTGGCTGTCCTGGAACTTGCTCTGTAGACCAAGCTGACCTCTAACTCACAGATTCACCTGCCTCTGCTTCCCAAGTGCTGGGATTAAAGGTGTGCGCCACCACTACCTGACCCTAAACTCTTTTCTTTATCATTTGCAGGAGGACACTTCAAACAATGATTTAAATATACTGGGCCTGGTAGTTCACATCTATAATCCTAGCCTTGGGGGGAGATGGAGGTAGAGTCAGGAGGATTGAAAGTTCAAAATCTGACTCACTAAATGAGTTCAAATCCAGCCATGGCAACTTAGTGATACTCTCTCTAAGAATAAAAGTAAAAAGGGACCTAAGGATGCAGCTCAGTGGTGATTGCCTAGCATGTGGAAGGCCCTAGATTCAGTCCCCACATTGGCCAGATACACACATATACAAACATACTCCAGTAACCTGGTCATCTCTTATCAGCCATTGTTCAGTGCATAATTACATGTGCTCTCTTTCGTAACACTGACAGGGCAGTAGCTTGTTTACATTGACATTACCCCAAACACAGGAGTCATGTACCGTGTCAGGCCGACCATGCTGTCATTAGATGACAGGAGGTTCTTAGCTCCATCATGAGCCCATGGGACCACCATTTCATGAGTGCCCTGAGCTGACTGAAACATGAAACATGCTGGGTGTGACTGAATCATTTTTTCACTAGTTACAACTCCATTCCTAATAAAGCACCAAGATGCACTTATGTTCTTGGTCACTTTGAAGTGTAGTCTCTAGGGTGATAAAGTAATTTTAAAATTATGATACTTTCACACTAATTTGTCTAACAGGAAAAAGATAACTGGGTTGATCACAGTGTTCATTAAAATACTACATCATGCCAGGCAGTGGTGGCGCACACCTTTAATCCCAGCACTCAGGAAGCAGAGGCAGGCAGATCTCTGAGTTCAAGGACAGCCTGGTCTACAGAGTGAGTTCCAGGACANCCAGGGCTACACAGAGAAACCCTGTCTCAAAAAACAAATAAACAAACAAACAAACAAAAAAGCTACATNTTCCAACTGTCACTTAGCAACAACTCCAGAAGAGACAAGTAGGAAGGAAGATGTTCTTAATTGTCCTTTTCACTGTTACTTGAATGGCATAACTCTTCAGAGGGTGTAGTTCAACAACTTTCTCTATGGGGTAGATTAACTCTGTTACTTTACTTAAATCTTAATTATTTGAACTACAATGAAGTCTGCACTTGGAGTATTTGCTGTGAAGGTTTGAGAGGGAAACTAAGCATGAAGCAGCATAAACATGCAAAGACTTGAGTAAATTTAAAAATGTATCTCTTCACACTTACATTTTAAAGGCAGGATAATAGTCCTGAATAAAAGTCCATTCAGCTTCCTAGCTTTTGCAGTGTCTTTCCATCTCATGGTCTGTGTACTGCCACAGAATTTCACTGAAGATATGTTTCTTTTCTAGGTGCAGCTGGTGAACAATCGATTTAAAGGAGTCAAGTATTTTCGCCTGAACACCCTGGCCTCCCTGGGTTACGTGGTCGTGGTGATAGACAACAGGGGATCCTGTCACCGAGGGCTTAAATTTGAAGGCGCCTTTAAATATAAAATGGTGTGTGAGCATAGAACTTTCTCTTTTCCAGACGTTTTCATTTTCCTACACTTTTTCGAGTTGGGGGAGGATCTGAGTGACAGAGTGAGAGACAATGTGTTAGAACTGAGCAGAGGGAAGAAACGTACAGTTTGGTTTACATTAGGCTCACTCCTGTCTACCTATATATACCTCTCAGGAGCTGAGGTACAGCGACTTCTGCATAAAAATCTCTTTCCAGTTTGTACTTTCTCCTCAGCCACAGGCAGCCCCATTTAATTTGCAGAGTCCCACATACTACTGAGGAATAACTAAGATTTGTTCTGTCCTCTGTGAAGAGGGAAACCAACTGGGTAGTTCCTTCCTTGTGACAAGCCTCTTTCTCTCTGCAGGAAGCTTTAAATGCTACCTTTTAGAGATGCCCCAGGTCCTTTGTGCTGCTTTGGGAAATGATGACAGTCCGATGTTCCTTTTGCACAGTAAGGCAGTCCCTGTGGCTGCCAGTGTGTTGGACATGCTGAGTGAGACATGGGATGGTCTCCCACAGCCAGTACTTTGACCTTATGTTGTATTCTCATGTAAGTTTTTTTGTTGTTTTATTTTTTGGTTTTGGCTCAATGAAGTGAGACTGTGTGCACTGGCAGGCCAAGTGATACCTTGGGTGGTTCTGATAGGAATTAGGACATCCAGAGCTTTGCTAGAAGTATCGTGCTGGGAGAAAGGAAGTTCGGGCCTCAGGGGTAATGCCCTTTACTGCACTAAGTGCTAAAAGGAGAGATAAAATTAGTCAATCTCTTAAAGGGGCTGAATTTTTGTCTTTGGATAGAGGAAGGCTTGTTACAAGGAAGTTGCTGGCCTCTTAGCAGACAACAGAACAAATGGAGCGGGAGACACCCTGCAGCTAGAGACAACATGGGCAGTGACAGGAAAGAACTTGGTGTCTGTGGAAACTAAACTGCGACAAGGTAGCAACAGAAGTAGCAGGCCCTACCTATAAAGGCGTTTTGTTTTGTTTTGTTTTGTTTTGTTTTTTAATTTCTTGAGGGAAAATAGAATATCAGTTGTTAATAAACTCTAATTTGAAAAAAGAAGCCCTCCAGGAATTTTTAGTGAAAACATGAAGCAGCTTTAAAAGAATTCTCTAAGACTAGTATGCATCAGAACCAGTGAGCTATTCCCCCATTTTTGGCAGGGTCAAATAGAAATTGATGATCAAGTGGAAGGACTCCAGTACCTGGCGTCTCAGTATGACTTCATTGACTTGGATCGTGTGGGCATCCACGGCTGGTCCTATGGAGGCTACCTCTCCCTGATGGCATTAATGCAGAGATCAGATATCTTCAAGGTATGTGGCTACTATTGTGTTTGTTTGTGTAATTGGGCAGAGTTAATTGTTAATTGAAGACACAGGAAAATGAATTTCTGAAGGGTCAGGTATTGTCAATATTGTAGGATGTTGGGTTTATGTGTGTTATACATGGGATTATGTATCTCTAGTGTTAACATAGTTTTAAAATACTTGTCAGCTTGGTCACCAGTTTATAACTACTTTTATATGCCAAAGATTGATAGTTATGATTAGTAAAACACACATATACTTCCTGGATTGTAATGACTTGTATAATTACTAAATTACAGCTTTGCCCTATGCCCTGCTATATCCTCAACAGCTAGCAGTGCTTAACACAAGTAAGTCCTCAATAGATATGTATCCAACACAGGCCTGGGCTGGGTCTCCAGCACTTAAAAAAAATCATGGTGAATGAACTGAATTTTTTTTATTTAATTTCCATTTTTTTTTTTTTGTAATAGTGGGGTTTGAACCTAGGACCTCTTGCATGCTGAGGCACATGCTCTACCACCAAGCTACAGACCCAGCTCACTGAGTAAACCAAATATTTACATGCTTATAATTCTTCAAATTCTTAGAACATTGTACTAAAGAAAATATATAAAGATGATAGTTACTAAGAAAATAGGGATGATTGGATAGATAGATGAGATGTCTCTCCAGGTAAGCCTGCTGCCAAACCTGACAACCTGAGTTTGATCCCCAGGACTCATGGTGGAAGGAGAGAACCCCCTAAGAGTTGTTCTCTGACCTCTGCAGCCTTGCCATGGCACGTGTGCACCCACACAAATTCACACATACTTGTGCACATACAAGATAAATAGAAATTTAATTTATTTAATGTTAAAAAAGGAAGAAAGGGTCTCGTGAGATGGCTCAGCAGGTAGAGTACCTGCCGCCAAACCTAATGGACTCAGTTCAGTGTCCCAACCCAGAGGAAGAAACTCTGACCTCAGATACGTGACCACACACACAGACAGCTACGTGTAAACAAGAAAAAAGTTAGCAAAAATGTAAATTAAGAACAGTAAATTTTTTTTTCTTTGCTTTTTTAAGACACAGTTTCTCTGTGTAACAACTCTTACTGTCCTGGAACTCTGTAGACCAGGCTGGCCTCACAGAGATCTGCCTCTTCTGCCTCCCGAGTGCTGGGACTAAAGGTGTGCACCATGCCCTGCTTCAGAGCAGTAATTTTTATGGCACTAATATTTTATTTTACAATGAGAAATTTATCTTTTGTTTTGGGGGGTTGTTTAGGGAGCTGGCTCTTCTGAGATGGCCAAAGATGATCTTGAACTTCTGATCTGCCTGCCTCTACCTTCTGAGTGCTGGGATTACAGGCGTGCACCACCATGCCCTGTTTATGAGAAGTAACCTTTAGGAACAAAATAGCCAAGCATGGTAGTATATACCTCTAGTCCTGGGGCTTGGGACAGAGAAACAGGATTGCCAGCTTGAAGCCAGCCTGAGCTAGTAATGAAACACTATCTTTAAAACAAAGAAAGTTAATTAGAATACCTAAATATAAAACTACATAGGAGCCTTAAATGAAGTATGTTTTACTTAAGAGTAGTCCAATCTTTGTTTTAAATTCTGTATTGAAAAAAAAAAAGAAAGAAAAAGAAAGCTAAAAGGAAAAGGAAAACTGTGAAACAGTAGGTACCTTTTCTATATGAAGTTAGTAGTTGTCACATCTATTTCCCGGGGGGGTGGTTTTCACAGAGGTCCTCACACACTTGTTCAGTATCTGCTTTGAATAAAGAGACTCACAGTTTGTATTTCAGCTGTCTCACGTTTAGGGGTTGGTGCTGGTTGTGCCTGTGAGACATGAAGCTTATTGACTCACAGAGTATCAGATTTGTGATCTTGGCACCTGATTTCAGGTTTCTGCATGTCCTGAGATGTGTGCCCAGTAGTAGGGACTAAAACCTTGCAAGGATAATTTTAGCTTATGTATTTGCCGTTGTAAGTTCTCTCTGCTAGCGCTCTTTCCTGGGACACAGCTGACTGTCCATATTGTCATACTCAGGTTGCTGTCGCTGGGGCCCCAGTCACTCTGTGGATCTTCTATGATACGGGATACACGGAACGTTATATGGGTCACCCTGACCAGAATGAACAGGGCTATTACTTAGGATCTGTGGCCATGCAAGCGGAGAAGTTCCCCTCAGAGTAAGTTCATGTTTTAAAATGAAGGCTTTCAATTTTAAATGGTGTATTAAAAACTTTAAGAATGATGATAAAAACTAAAATCTGAAAATTAAAACTAAAACTAATGTTTTATAAATACTAAAAAGTTCCTTTTTCTGCTTCCTCAGTACTGGGGATTGAAGCCAAACCATTGCGTAGACAAGTGTTCCACCACTAGCTGCTAAACCACTAGAGTGGAATGGATGTCATGCAGAGCCAGATTAAAAGCTAGTTTAGATACTATATTGGGATTAGTTTTTTTAATATATATTTATGATTATTTATTTATCTTTATAAATAATATTTGAAGCAGTTGCTTACACTGAAAGAAATTAAGTCCGTAATTATGTCAATGTGGAAGGAAGTCTGCGTCAGCGACAGTTTTCACAAACATGTTCTAGGAACATGCAGTAAATATTAATAAGAAGCTGAATATGATTTTCTTTTCATTCTTCATTACATGTGGTATCTGATTACTATATTACAGATTTAATTCTGAAAATAATGAGTCCTCATCCTAATAGCACAGTAACATTAACTGTCTTTAGTTTAAAGGAGCTACGTAGTCAGCCCTAATGCTCTTCTTCTATCTCCCCTAACCTTTTAATATTTTTATTCCTCCAGACCAAACCGCTTACTCCTCTTACACGGGTTCTTGGATGAGAATGTTCATTTTGCACACACCAGTATATTGCTGAGTTTTTTAGTGAGGGCTGGAAAGCCGTATGACTTACAGGTGGGTTGTTCCACATTTTCAAATTCAATATAGTGGCAAATAGTAAAAGATTATTCTGGAATCTAACAAAATGAGGAGTAAGTTTTCAGCTGTGTCTGCACTCTGCCCAAGAACACTAAAGTAATAGGTGTAGTTACCAATCTTTAGTTGATAAAAATTAAGGTTCTACTGAAGGCTGACTGAAACACGGGCCTCTCCAATTACATGGCTTATATGTTTGTGTTTATTCAGCCTGTAGGCCTAGAAATGGCTGCTGAACCCACTCACTGTCTTCCTTTGCTTCTTTCTGTTCTCTCTCTTAATGGGTGAGGAAATATTACATGATCTCGTTGTTATAAAAGGGTTTCAAAGACTTAATTGTGGAGCTGGAGAGGTGGGTGACACTTACATCGGGCAACTAACAACTGCCTATAACTACAGTTCCAGAAAATCTGACACCCTCTACTGATCTCCACAAACTCTTGCATACAAATGGTGCATATCCGTACATTTAGACACACACACACACACACACACACACTCACATACTCACACACACATACATACTCACACACACTCTCACACACACATACACACACACACATACACTCACACACACATACACACACATACTCACACACATACACACATACACACACATACACACTCACACACACATACATACACTCACACATACACACACGCATACTCACACACTCACACACATATTCACACACACACACACACACACACACATACATAAAAGATAAATCTTTTTTTTAAGACCTGATTATGAGATCATTTACTATTCTTTTCTTTTACATTGTCATGTGAATAAAAACTAATGGGTTACCCTCCCTCACAGCTCCCTTGTGCAAAATAAATAAACAAAGATTTTTGAGAGGCTGGGCGGTAGTGGCGCACACTGTTAGTCCCAGCACTTGGGAGGCAGAGGCAAGAGGATTAGGA
>LZPO01054949.1:748986-761464 GCA_001675575.1 Neotoma lepida
TGGCCTCAAACTCACAGAGATCCGCCTGCCTCTTTTGGTTTCTTGAAACAGGGTTTTATGTAGCCCAGGCTGGACTTGAACTCCCTATGTCTTTGTGAAGGACCTTGAACTTTATGTGTGTAGTGTTAGGAACTGAATTTGCTGGGAAGCACTCTTATCACCGAGCTATATTCCTAGCCTGCTCTTGAACGATGCTCCTGCCTCCACCTCCCTAGTGCTGATATTTCCTATTTCAGGTGTGTACCACTAAGCCCTAATTATCCAGAACTAGGGATCAAACCCGGGGCCTCCAGCATGCTAGGCCTGAGCTACTTCCCTAGCCCAAGAAGTCTGATGCAAATATCTGAGTTTGGAGATTCCCTTGTTTAAGGCTGGAAAACAGACAGAAGGGAGAAAAGGAGCTAACCCAAGACTGCGAGAAATGACCCAACTTAGAGTGCTGGAGGAGGAGACCAGATGATGAGGAGTTGGGGGGAGCGCAAGGCTGCTTTCACCTCTAATAGAAACGAAAAATGCTTAAGAAACTTGCAAATGACATTTGAAAAACTTCTCTAGAGGAAGGCAGAGAAGTCTCTTGGAAGGAGGCTGGCATCCGGGCAAGGTTCTCTGGAAACCGTCTTTTTCAGGAGCATCTGTCCTCACGAGTTGCGGGTTCAACTCCTGAAAGTCAAAGGACAGTTTGCTCAGATCTCCCCACCGCACCCCTGTCTCTGGTCCCTAGTTTCCTCATCCGTGGAATGGATCTTGAACTTCGGGAAGCTGCCACTGAAATGGGTCCACTCGGGCTGTGGCACAATCCTACTGCCACAAAAAACGGACCCCTGTTCTTTCTGTGTCTTCAGCCCTGTGGGTTTCCCTGATTTCGCCTTNCTGCGCTCCTCTGAGGTAGCGAAGCTAGACATCTGCTGATCCATGAATATTCAGGAAGGGAACTGGAGCTCCTGGGGCCCCCCTGCCAGCCACCAGCCCCTCTGGCGGCTGTCCTGCCCGCCAGAGCCCAGGCTGCTGACATACCCAGCAGCTGCTCGGGCCCCAACTGTTCACATTGTTTGTTCAGCACGGCAGGGGATTTTCCAAGCCCCGGACATGCTTTAGGGGGTGGGGAGGCTGCCAGAGGGCTCGAGGATTCGTGTTATGTGGGGCTTTTTCCTCNTCTGAAACCCAAGCCTACAGTTCTGCCGCTGGACCAGAGCATTTGAAGCTGCTGGGCTGAGAGCCCATGCTTGCCTTCCACAACTCTGAATTTGAATCATGGAATCTAGGACTTTAGAAGAAGAGAAAGGGNTGGATGCTAAGNGCAGCAGAAAGCGTTTGTGTAGCTCCTTGACGTGTGCCCAGGGTCTTAAAGAATGCNCCTCTGGGCCTTCGGGTGCAGCTGTGCGGTGAGCTTTTGCCTAACTTCACAAAGCCATTGGTTCTATCCCCAGTATCCCCCTAAAAGAGAATGGGCCCCTCTACTTCCTGAGCGATGTCCATCACACTCTGAGCTGAACCTCTGACATGTAGNGCTTGGTTGATTCTTACAGGGTCGATAGCACCTGCATTTTAAATATGGGGAAACTGAGTCCCAAAGAGGACACCAGGCTGTCTGTCACAGCTGGCAGGTGAAGCAGCAAGACTGGGACCTTGGTCTCTCTGTCTGTCTCTGTCTCTNTGTGTGTGTGTGTGTGTGTGTGTGTGTGTGAGAGAGAGAGAGAGAGAGAGAGAGAGAGAGATGTATGTACACGTTCATGTGTTAGTGTGCATGCAGAGGTCAGAGGTCATCGTATTTTTTTTAAATGAGGGCATGGATGAGATGGGGTTCACTGAGGATAAGAGCAACATGAACCACCTGGTGTCCTGAATAGCAGCAATACCAGGATACTACCTCTGAGGAGGAAGGAGAGTTTGAGGAAAAGGTGGCCTAGAGCTGTCTCAGCAGCTAGCGTGTGGGAGCAAGATGAACCCTTTATTCACTCACAGCCTGTCTGCTAGCCATGTCCTGGCATCACTTGTACAAATACCACCATTAAAGCAATTTCATAGTGAAAAATAAATACATAATTTAGATTTTTTTTATTTGATGTGTATGAATGTTTTGCTTGTGTATGTGTGTGTTCGGGTGCATGGACCTCAGATCCCTTACAACTGGAGTTACAAATNGTTGTGAGCCATGATGTGGGTGCTGGGAATTGAACCCTGGTCCTCTTCGGAGAGTAACAAATAGCCTTACTGGCTGAACTATCTATCCAGTCCCCACCTTATTTTCTTGGGACAGGGTTTCTTACTGAACTTGGAGCTCATTGGCTAAACTGGCTTCAGTGACCCCCCCCCCATCTCCACCTCCCCAGCACTGGGATTACAGATGTGAGTGCTAGNGATCCAAATTCTGGGCCTCACAACTGTGTGGAAAACACTTTTCCAACTGGGCCATCTCTCCAGCCCCTGGAACCTGTCTGCCCAGAGTGGGACTGCCTTCTCCCCTAGCACTCGCTGTATCATTCAGGCCAGCCTTGCAGCCAGACCTGTTCAGCAGAGCCTGGTTGATGGAGTGTGAGGGCAGGTTCTTTCTGACCCTCCATCCTTCACATTTCTTCCCTCATCCCCTTGCCTCAGCCAGTTAGGAGTTTATATTATTGTTATTATATTATTGTTATTATTAATTTTATGTGTATAGGCATTTTTTAAAAAGATTTATTTATTATGTATACAGAAGAGGGCGCCAGATCTCATTACAGATGGTTGTGAGCCACCATGTGGTTGCTGGGAATTGAACTCAGGACCTCTGGAAGAACAACCAGTGCTCTAAACCTCTGAGCCACCTCTCCAGCCCATGTATAGGCATTTTGCCCGCATATATGTCAGAGCCCTTGGAACTGGAGTTACAGATGGTTGTGAGCTGATGGGCGGTGCTGAGCCTGAATCCCAGTCCTCTGAACAAATAGCCAATGTTCTTAACTACTGAGCCATCCTTCCAGTCCCTGGACTACCTTTTTTTTCCCCCCGAGACAGGGTTTCTCTGTGTAGCCCTGGCTATCCTGGAACTGGCTCTGTAGACCAGGCTGTCTTCAAACTCACAGAGATCCTCCTGCCTCTGTCTTTCGAGTGTTGGGATTAAAGGTGTGCACCACCACCACCTAGCCCCTGGACTATCTTATTCCTCTTTGAATGCTATGGGGAGGAAACATGGGGACACAGAGGAGTCTAGGTGTTGACCAGGGTGGCAGACAGAGGAACATGTATGTCGAGGAACACAGATGGAACAGTGTGGGGTGTTCATGGATGGTGCTGTGCTTGCTCCGGAACTGATATCTCTGTGTCAGTGAATAAACTGAGACCCGGAAGAAGTGCTTAGCTCAAGACATATATCTTCCTGATTGCCTAGCCTTCCTGCTTTGTGTGACACTGTCACTCCAGACTTGCCTCATGATAAGGATGTCACCTCCATCCTTGGCTTTCAGATGTGCCATTCTGCCTTGCAGTGAGGAGTCAGGCCAGAGACTAAGAGGAGACCTTGGGCTACTGAGTTTTCATGGGACAGGGAACAGCAGTTCAGCTGTGATGAAGGACTCCCATGGGGAACCATTGCTCTATGATAGTGANGGACAGGCTCTAATGAAGCATTAATTATGATAAGAAATATTTCCCTCTGTGATTTTGTCTTGATTCAAGATAGTGTGCATTCTATTATGATCCTTTTCGTCCTTTTGTGGCAGGGACAGTGTTAGGGTCTACAGGCAGCATGTACACACACACACACACACACACACATGCTCTTACATACATAGTACGTTTCTCAGAGTTTTCCACCTACAACATTTTTTCTAGCTTGTGGTGTGTATTTAGNTGGGTAATCTTGGTGGAGATGACCCATTGGATTCCAGAGGGACTAAAACCACTGAGCCACCACACAGTGCCAGGCAATGCTACATCTTCTGCATATCATCCCAGTGGGCATTCATGACAGCCCTAAAAGGAAAGAATTGCTATGTATTTTTTAAACCAAGATACAGTTTACATAGAATCTACCACGTGTGCAAGCATGCTTTTTTGAGACAGAGTTTCATGTAACCCAGGCTGGCATCCAAATTGCTACATAGCTGAAGATGAGGTTGACCCTGAACTATTGGTCCTCCTGCCTCCAGCCCCAGAATTTCAGGATTATAGGTGTGCACCACCCACCCAACTTATGGAGCGTGGGGGGTCAAACCCAGACCTCATGCATGCTGTGCAAGCAATCTACCAACTGAGCTATATATATATCCCTGCACTACACCCTCCACCCTGTGGTTTTTAATATACTAATAAAGTTGTGTTCCTTGACCACTGTCTAATTCTAGAACATTCTCATTAAAAAGAAACCTCATGCTCCTTAGCAGTCATTCCCCATTCCTCTCTGCTCAAAATTCTTGGAACCCTTTAATCTGCTTTCTGTCTATGGACATTTCACGGAAATGAGATCACAAAGTTTGCAGCATCTGGTGACTGAGATCTTTCACNTGGCACGAAGTGTCCAGGGTTCCTCCATGCACTAGCATGCAGAGCACTTCATCTCTTTTGCTGACTGAACAAAATATTAGTCACTCATCGGGTGAAAAGCAAACATTTGGGTCGAATTTGCTTTCTGGCTGTTGTGATAGGCTGCTGGGAGCTGGGTTTTTTGGTGGATGAAGAAGTCAAACTATGGGAAGATGGGACCCATAGTTTGGATGGAGCTTCTGGCAAAGGGAGAACTGGCTCAGATAGGTATAGGGTCTTTCCAAAAGTGATTGGCAATGGGTGGTGAGCCAGTGACAAGGAGGCCACACACCCACAGCCTTAGTGTCTCTTCCTCCTCACAGGGGAGCTGCTGTTGCCCCAGGAGACAACTGTCAAGCTGAGCTGTGATGTGGGGCCACTGCAAGTGGTTCTGGGTCCCAAGCAGGCTGCAGTGTTGGACTGTAGTTTGGGGACTACTGCTGCTGGACCACCGACCAGGGTGACATGGAGCAAGGACGGGGACACTGTGCTGGAGCATGACCACCTGCACCTGCTACCCAATGGCTCCCTGTGGCTGTCCTCACCTCTAGAACCAGAAGACGGTGCTGATGAGGAAGGTTTTAGGACATGGAAGGTCATTGAGGGCAGCTATTCCTGTCTGGCCCATGGCCCACTGGGAGTAGTGGCCAGCCAGGTTGCTGTGGTCAAGCTTGCCAGTAAGTGCTTGCATCTGGGCTGAGGGTTGAGATTTGGAGACCAAAGGGAAAGGATGGAGGGTGTGGATAGGAACTACAGTTAGTTACCTGCATCAGAAGCAGGAAGCCAGTCCCTGCCTCCTGTCCTGTCCTGCTCAGTGGGTCCCCTCCTGCTGTTATCTGCCCTTCCTGCTCTGTTCTCCTTCAACTGTATCTTCACCCTCTCACTGTCCTTTCCCTGCCCTTTGAGTTCTAGTGTATAGGGTTGGCTTGTCTGCTAGGAAGGGGTCAGTACCCCAAAGCTGTCTCTTCATGTCCCCCACCTGCACAGCACCGTGCACAGGAATATAACCAACCCCTATCCTCCTGGCATTGGTCCCTCAGGGCTCTCTAGAGCACGGGGTACCAAGAAATGTACCGGTCCTATAGTGTGACCATGATAGTGATGTTGGGCAGGAGGACCTTGGAATTCACTCAACACCATCCCATCTAACCAGTAATCATCTTGTATTCCTTGGCCACCTCTCTCTGCTCTCCAACTATGTCTCCCTTAGTTTGGATTTGCTTGGCTCTGTGTTTCCATGACTCCGTGTTCTGTGTTACTGTATGTACTGTATGTGTTACTGTATGTACTGTATGTGTTACTGTATGTACTGTATGTGTTACTGTGTGTAGTGTGTGTTACTGTATGTACTGTATGTACTGTATGTGTTACTGTATGCACAGTGTATGTTACTGCATGTACTGTATGCGTTACTGTATGTACAGTATATGTTACTGTATGTACTGTATATGTTACTGTATGTACTGTATGTGTTACTGTATGTACTGTATGTGTTACTGTATGTGCTGTGTTCACTCTCTCACCCTCTCCCTCTCTCTTCACTATGCTTATCCTTAGCACTTGCAGACTTCTCTCTGCACCCAGAGTCCCAGACAGTGGAGGAGAATGGGACAGCACGCTTTGAATGTCACACTGAGGGGCTGCCAGCCCCCATCATTACTTGGGAAAAGGACCAGATGACAGTGCCTGAGGAGCCTCGGTGAGTGTCTCAAAAGGGAGTCTGCCCCAGTGTGCAGGGCAGAGAGTTCTAGCACATGCTTAGAACCGGGATTCTGAGAGCCGAGGTGGCTCTTAGAGCTGAGGTGGCTTTATTCACCTAAACTCACCCAAGAGCCAACTGCTAGCCTGACTTCTAGCCCAGTTAGAAGGTTTCCTCTCTGAAAGAAAAGCCACCCCCCAGGCTGAGGTGCATAGAGCTGGAGGGCAGTCTAGAGCCCTTCCAAGCACTCGTGGTCCACCGCTTCCTTTACTAGGGAACTAAGAGCCAGGGAGTGGCAGTGATCTATTTCTGACCACACCAGGAGCCACTGGCAGAAGGCTGGCTTCTGCTCAGATCGATCTTTCCAAGGTTCTTCTGCAGTTCCTCCCTGGACTCCTAACTGCCCTTCCTGTCTCCACTGTACCCTGTGAGGTGCAGGTGTCTGATCAGAAGCCTACAGGTTCTGTCTTGTTTCATTCTCCTCTCTTCCTATAAAGACAGTGGCTTGGTGGAACAGTCCAGAGAAAGTTCTAGGTTGGAAGCAAAGCAGAGGACAAGCAGGACTTTTTCCCTGCTGTAGCCTCCTGGCAAGTCCACATACACACATAGCAGGCCAGAACCCAGAGGCTCACTGCTTCTGCGGCCTCTGGGTTGGCTTTAAGTCTTGGTCCTCATCCCATGGATCATTACACATCTCTGGGGGACATGGCTCCAAAGGTCTCTCCCAGGCATTCCACCACCACCCTCTGCTGCGTCGTCTGTCAGCCTCGTCTTTCTCCTCTGCTGCATGGAAGTGGGATCCCCCAGGCTCAGAAACACTGGCTTTCAAATCTCTCCCAAGCACCACCCGCCACTCACTTCCTGACTGTTGGGCTGCCCCCAGCCTTGCTGACTTTTGCCCATGTGGTGGGAGCGGAAGGTGGAGAAAATCACAGGACACCTGTGATCAGAGAACGTCAGCAGACAGGATCCTTATTGATCTAGTGTAGCTTGGCCTCCACTCCTCCTTAGCACACTGCTTCCCATTCAGCTCTGTTCTGCCCATATCTGTGAAATGAAATGGGAAGGACATTCAATTAAGTTGTAATTTCCCAAAATGTGATCTTTTAGAGCATGTCAGTTTTTCCAGGTTTTTTTTAGACAAACTCTCATTGTAGTTCAGGCTGGCCTCAAACTCAACATTAGCCAAGGATGACCCTGAACTCCTGATCTTCCTGTCTGCTGAATTCTTGAATAACAGTTTATGTGGTACTGGGGATGGAACCCAGGACTTCGGGCATGCTAAGCAAGTATTCTTAGCAATTGAGCTACATTCCCAGCCCAAAGATACATTTTTAAAGTTCATAGAAATTAAAAAGAAAGAAAAATTATCTCATTGCCCAACTACTGTTAATTTTTGGGGGGAGTTCAATTGTTTGTTTGGTTTTTTTTTTTTCCGACATAGGGTCTTGCTAGGTAGCCCAGGCTGGCCTCAGGCTTATGACCTTTCTGCCTCAGTTTNCACAGTCCTGGAATTATAAGCCTGTACCACCATACTTGGTCCCATTTATTAATTTTTATTTTTGTTTTTCTCTCATTGTTAGGTTTCTGTTTTGCTTTAAACAGGACCTCTCTGTGTATCCCAGGCTTGTCTAGACCTCACTATGTAGACCAGGCTGGCCTCAGCAAAACAGTGGGAATCAGACTTCCCCTCCCAGCATCTAATTCAGGCATCATCCCATGAAGCTACAGGCCTCACCCACGAGGTGAGGCTGCCAGCTCCTGGCTCCAGCAGTGCTTGCCACCAAGTCCTCTGAAAATTGATCCTGGTCTATAAATAGCCCAGGCTCACATGCCCCAGCACATTGTGTCAGGGAATAAAGAAATGTCTAAAACAGTAACTTGATTTTGGCCAAGGTGTGTATTTTTGCATGTGCCCAGATATACAGATATGATAGTCATAAACTCAGCCCAATAGTTATAGGAAATTGTAGGCTGTGAGCATTTTCAGCACAAGTACAGTCTGTCAGGGAAAAGGAACCTATTTTCTAACCAATGATAACAGCTAAACCCCAAGGCAGTTCCCTGGTATTTACTATTTGTTTGTTTGTTTGTTTGTTTGTTTGTTTGTTTCAAGGCAGAGTCTCATGTAGCCTAGACTGGCCTTGAACTCCTTAATTCCCCTGCTTCTACTTCTCCAGTGCTGGGATTGCAGGCATGAGCCACCACGGCTTCTTCATTAGATGCCAAGGATAGAACCCAGGGTTTTGTGCATGCTACCAACACTGTGTTACCCAGGGTTTTGTGTATATCTACTCTACCAGCTGAGCTACATCCCAGCCCCACCTACACTAATTTCTAATAATATGGGATACTTTTTCTTCTACAGGAGCAAGTCATGAATGAGACTAAAAATTGAATTTATGTTAAGATTTATGCCAAAATACACAACTTTATAGAATGAGAAGGGAAGTCATGTACCACTAAACACAGTTACTAACATTTTGAGTATTCCATCCAAGTCCTTTGAAATACATGTGAGGTTCATACCTGTATAAATGTGTTTGGAGCTTGTAAGTTACGGTGTTTATGTCCCTTATGGAATGTGAGCTCGTGGGAAGAGGCTCAGGGTTGTGAAACATACAGGACAGGAATCAGTGGACCCCTTTTCCAGATGAGAAAAGTGACACGTCATGTCACTTGCCACAGTTACACACATTAGAATTGGTTCTCTCACTCCTTGGCACTGCTGCTTCTGTGTTGAAGCCCACCATTACAAAACAAAATGTGGAAAGGCACATACTTTTAAGTTTCATATTTGAAAATGCCCTATTCCCAGCATTCAGAAGGTCGAGGCAAGAGGATCAGAAGTTCAGACTCACCCTCAGCTGTATAGAATGAGTTCAACACCAGCCTGNTATAACCTATCTCAAGTAATTACTTATTTCACTTTGTAGAGCTCAATAAATAAAAGTCCCCAAAAATCCCCCTCNCGAAGAAACNCCATGCACTACACAAGCTTTGCCAACCGTGGCTTTTTCTTCATGCATTCCAACCTATCATGTTTCTGTTTTCCAAAACCAGAATTTCTTCCTAAGCAATATTTTGTGACTTCACCCCTACTAACCAATACATTTCGGACATCTTTCCAAAATCAGAGCTTCCAAAACCACATTGTAACAAAAACAGAAAAGGTTTAGACAGCCCTGGGCAAGCAGGNTCCCACCTTGTCTCTGGCTGCAGCTACAACTCTGTGCCCGAGGAAAGAGCATGTCCCCTCATGCACGCCAAGTTAAGTTAAGCTCAAGGAATGGATTTGGTCTTGGCACTTGGTGCACCATTTTCCTGGCAAGACCAGAGACCCTTAGGGTTAGAAAGTGGAGGCAATTAGCTGAGGCCCTGTCTGACTGGAGGAGGACGGAATAGGAAAAGCTTCAGAAGGCAGCATGTTAGGTACAGTCTGGCACGAGGGGCCTGCTTGTTCTTTCTCATTTAATTTCTCATGGCAGTGGGGTGTGTCCTNNCCTAGATATTTCCCTGCATCCCCTCCTGCTTCACTGCCCCCACNTCCCTACCTTAGCACATGTNTGAGTGGGTCTGGAGCTGAGGTCAGAGGTTATGTGAGGGACNTTTGTGGTTCCAGGAAAGGAGTCATACTGACACTGCAGGTTTCTAAGCACCTGTCTAGAATGTCTCCCAAGACCCTTCTTCAGTCCCTGGGCCACTCCACTTCTCCAACATTTAGATTTTCTCAGCCCCTGATTCTCCAGGAGCAAAGAGTCTTCCTCTACCACACAACTGCCCTGTTCCCTCTGGCTCCACCCAGTCTATACACCTAAGATTTTCACCACCTGGAGCTGACCTTGTAGAAGACCTCATCACCTCCTGCTTGGTTGAGCATACTCAGTGCCCACCGTTCCAACCTTCCTGCCCCAAATTTCTCAAGCAAGTTCTCCTGGCCTCCTCAACTCTCTACCCAGGAGGTCAGGTGACAATGCCCTCATCCCTCCTGGCCCTCTCAACTGTTGTATAGATTGCTGGATGGGACCTACTGGAAACTACACCCATTCCCTCCCACAGTCATCCCTTGCTGTGAGTAGTGGGCTGAACATAGCATCGAGGGCCAGGAGACGTGGGTTCAAGATGTTTTGTTTTGTTTTGTTGCACGGTGTCACATCATCTAGGCTAGCCTCAAACTCACTATGTAGCACAGGATGACCTTGAACTTCTGATCCTCCTGCCTCCACCTCCCTAGGGCTATGGCTGCAGGCGTGGTTTATACGGTGCTGAAGATAGAAGCCAGGGCCTGGTGCACCCTAGATAAACACTCCACTAACTGAGCCACATCTGAAGACCCCCTTGTTTCAGGTTTTAACTGCTCCAGCTTGAAGACCCTAGGTTAACATCCTCCTCTGAGATTCAGTTTTGTTACCATAAAATGGAGGTTGTCATTCTCCTCTGTCTCTTGGGATTCTTTTGAGGGTCAAATGAGATAAGNGAATAGGGAATTTTTTTTAGGGAGAGGAAAAGGAAACATGGGTAAGAGGTGGGAGTTGGGGGTGCAGAGAGATGGCTCAGCAGTTCGAAGTGTGTACTGCTCCTCCAGAGGATCTGGGTTTAGTTTCCAGCATCCATACCAGGCTGCTCACAAACTGCCTGTTGTAACTCCAGCTCCATCTGTAATTCCAGCCCTCTTCTTGTCTCTGCAGACACTTGCACTAACACATGCACATACCTACACATACATAGTTTTTTTTTTTTAAATCCTCAGAAGGGAAAGAGGTTTNAAAAAAATCCAAATTAGGGGGCTGGAGAGGTGGCTCAGAGGTTAAGAGCATTGACTATTCTTCCAGAGGTTCTGAGTTCAATTCCCAGCAACCACATGGTGGCTCACAACCATCTGTAATGAGATCTGGTGCCCTCTTCTGTATACATAATAAATAAATCTTAAAAAAAAATCCAAATTGTTAAAAGGGTATGTGTACAGGGGGCTGGAGAGATGACTCAGAGGTTAAGAGCACTGGCTGTTCTTCCACAGGTCCTGAGTTCAATTCCCAGCCCCACATGGTGGCTCACAANCATCTGTAATGAGATCTGGTGCCCTCTTCTGGCATGCAGGCATACATGCAGGCAGAATATTGTATACATAATAAATAAATAAATAAATCTTTTTTAAAAAGGGGGGTATGTGCATAATAAAAACTAAGTTCCTTATACCCCCAGCTCCCAGGCTCCCAGGTCCCCACCCCAGAGACAACCTCCTTGTATAGGGACATTCAGTACATATACAAATTTGTAAGAATTTTTAGTCTCCACTCACGCTATCCTGTGGCACCAAAGCACACTGTGCAGATGGCTCCTGGACCTGCAGCATTCCATTTCAGGAAGTCCCCAAACCTGTGAACTCAGGCCAGACCCAACAGTTTCCAGCCTCTGGATTTGTGGAAAGGGCTGCAGTAAACATTGACATATGTCTGCGACTCACTGTGATAGAGTCCAAGAAGTGCCAGGGCTAGATCAAAATCTCCTTGATGTTGAACTGTGTGAGCTTGCCCAGGANAGAAGGTATGTTAGNTGATAGCTGCAAGACAATGGTGCCTTCCTCAACTTCCTCACCTGCCTAAGCTGTTACTAAACCTTCTGCTCTTTGCCAGTCTATTAGATGAGGNTGGATTTTATAGTTTGGATTGGCATTTCTGTCCCTGTGGGCCACCTCCTGTATCCCNTTCCCTACCTCACAGGCTTCCTCTGCTCTTTCCCAAGGCTCATCACTCTTCCCAACGGTGTCCTCCAGATCCTGGATGTCCAGGACAGTGACGTGGGCTCCTACCGCTGCGTGGCCACCAATTCAGCCCGCCAACGCTTCAGCCACGAGGCTTTACTCAGCGTGGCCCTCAGAGGTAAGGGGTCAGGCCAACAGGAAACCTGGAGATTTCTGGGGACAGCCACCTTGGAAATGAAAGGCCAGGTCTTCAGACAAATGATTGGGTAGTAGTTCTACATTGGGGTTTAGGACCCAAGATTTTAACTTCCGGTGGAGGGTTTTTTCCTTCTTATGGGATGTCTGTGTTTCCTAGGATTGGACAGGAACTGGTGAGCAGGCAAGTTATCAAAAGAGGGGTGCCAATGCCCACAGCCTCTGGTCCCTTCTGCTCCTTGGGGTGCCCTAAGGGCTGGGCAGGTGGGGGGCCTGCCCCACTCTCCGTTTCATATGCGGCCAGTATGGCTCCTTGCCACCTGTGCGCTGGTCCTGCTCTGCTTTTCTTTCTTTCTTTCTCTTTCTTTCTTTCTTTCTTTCTTTCT
>LZPO01054949.1:761619-782330 GCA_001675575.1 Neotoma lepida
TCCTTCCTTCCTTCCTTCCTTTCTTTTCTTCTTCTTCTTCTTCTTCTTCTTCTTCTTCTTCTTCTTCTTCTTCTTCTTCTTCTTCTTCTTCTTCTTCAATTTTTTACACTACTTTTTGTGTGTTTGTGCACACGTCCATGACATTCATGAACAGAAAACAATTTGCGGAAGTTAATTGTCTTCTTCCACTAAGTGGGTTCCTGGGACCCGACTTGGGCCTTCAGGCTTGGCAAGCATCTTTAGCTGTTGAGCCGTTTTGTAAGTCCCTTTTCTGCCTTTCTTTGAAAAGCTCCTGCCGGGATAAGATCCACTATCAAGGGCACTGTTTTTGGGGTCACAAAGACCTGTTTTGAATCCTGAATTTCCTCACCCATCTGTGTGGCCCTGGTCTGGCGATCAAATGTCCAGCTCAGAGGAGTTAGATGGGAATGGAAAGTGCACTCAGCAGCTGCTCAACAGATCTCACTTCAAGCCTCCCCCAAGGTCGCTCACTTGTGCCATCCCTCCTCCCCTTCACTGGTCCCATCCTCTTCTGCCTGGGCTTCTTTTGGCTGCAGCTCAGAGAGGTCTTTGCGCTCTCTTCTACACTGTGTCTCTGCCTCCCCCTGCTGGACAAACAACGTGTTCACCATTCTGTGGCGCAGAAGGAGTGTGGGACACAAAACAGCGTAAAGCTTCCTAGCTAAAAGCCCACCCCTCGCTTTTGCACTTAGGACCCCCAGGCACTTTGGGAAAAGAATCTGCCTAACTCACACAATGCCTTATAGGTTATATAGATCCGCCTATATAGATCTAGGCAATGCTAGATCTAGAACTGCGTGCTGGGTCCAAGGCAGAAGCTGGGTGGGATGGATTTGGGAGGGAAATATGGGTGTGATCTGCCCAGTCATTGGAAGGAGAGCCAATTTGTGTTGGAGAGCATTCTTCTGGCTCCAAGAAAAAGAGCCCTGAGGCCCAGGCCAGCTCTGTTGAACTTGGTAGCTGCTTTCCTCTTCTGACAGAAGGAATCCTGATACCCCCTGCTCCCCTGCCTCAACCATTACAGGAGCAGCAGGTGACAGGCAGACCACNTCCTCCTATTGTCTCTCCAGGGTCCTTGGAAGCTACCAGGGGCCAGGATGTGGTCATTGTGGCAGCCCCAGAGAACACCACAGTAGTGTCTGGACAGAGTGTAGTGATGGAGTGTGTGGCCTCCGCTGACCCCACGCCTTTTGTATCCTGGGTCCGACAGGGTGAGTGTGGAGGGAAGAGGAGGAGGAGACTCGAGGAGTGGGCAGGATGGTACAGTATCTCACAGGCTCCAAGTCAGGAGCTACCTAAAGATGGAAGGAGAGAACTGACTCCACGAAGTTGTTCTCCACCTCCGTAAGCNCGTTGGAGCATGCCCAACATGGACACACATTCATGCAATAATACAGTCTAAAGAAGCAGTGGTGCCTCAGGCCTTTAATTTCAGCATAGAGGCAGGCAGATCTCTGAGTTCAAGGCCAGCCTGGTCTACAGAGTGAGCTCCGGGACAGCCAGGGCTACACAGAGAAACACCTATCTTGCAACAGGTGGGAAAAAAAAAAAAACAAAAAGTAAAAATAGCAAAAAGGAAGGTTGTATTAAATGTCTGCCACTACCCACCAGAGGCCATCTAACCATAGTCTGCCCACCTCCCATCTCTCATCTCCCCTCTACCTAGGGACCAGAGTTAGGGACTAGGATCAGAGGAACTAGGATTCAACCCAGCCACTGTGATGATGCTTTGCGGGAGTGGGGGTGTAAAGGGATCCCCTTAGTTGGAGAGGGCGTGGAGGGACAGCTCCAGCGTCCCTCTCCAGCCTGCTCCTTCTCTGTCCCCAGATGGGAAACCTATCTCCACGGATGTCATCGTTCTGGGCCGGACCAATCTACTCATCGCCAGCGCGCAGCCCCGGCACTCTGGTGTTTATGTCTGTAGGGCGAACAAGCCCCACACCCGCGACTTCGCCACCGCTGCAGCTGAGCTCCGAGTGCTGGGTGAGGGCTGGAGCTGTGGGACATTAGGGACGGGTGGGTGTCAGAGGGAGGAGGGCGGATTCCTACAAGATGGAACGTGGAAAAGAATGACATGGAAGGAGTCTTGATTAATGGTGACTGTTGGAGGACTGGAGTCTAGCTGGAGCATGAAGTGGAGAGAGTGGAGACAGGGATAGAGAGGGATGTGTGAGGCCTGTCTTGGGTGATGGAGAGTGAGAGAGTGGGCGAGCTAGGGTGGGGTGAGGTTATAGGAGGAGATAGTGAAAAGGTCTGGATGGTGTGAAGTCTTGGAGCCAGAATCCGGACGTGGTAGCCATTGCCTGTAATCTCATCACTTGGAAGGCTGTAGCAGTAGTGTGAGTTGGATGCCGGGCGCTGGAAGAGAGGAGGGCTAGCCCAGGAGGGGCCAGGGCAAGTGGGCCTGAGCTTGGCCCAGGTGGCTAGGGAAGAGAACCTCAGGGAGAGGCTGGGGGCATGGTGTTGGGATACTTGGAGAGGGACCGACCCTTGTCAAAAATCTCCCTCTTGACCCTAGGGGCTCCTACTATCTCGCAAGCGCCAGAGGCTCTGTCGAGGACGCGGGCCAGCACCGCGCGTTTCGTATGCCGCGCATCGGGGGAGCCACGACCCGCGCTACGCTGGCTGCACGACGGGGCCCCGCTGCGGCCCAATGGGCGCGTCAAGGTGCAGGGCGGTGGCGGCAGCTTGGTCATCACGCAAATCGGCCTGCAGGACGCCGGCTACTATCAGTGCGTAGCGGAGAACAGCGCGGGAACCGCATGTGCTGCTGCGCCCCTGGCGGTGGTGGTGCGCGAGGGGCTGCCCAGCGCCCCGACTCGGGTCACCGCCACACCGCTGAGCAGCTCTTCTGTGCTGGTGGCCTGGGAACGGCCAGAACTGCACAGCGAGCAAATCATTGGCTTCTCTCTTCACTACCAAAAGGCAAGGGGTATGTCTACTCAAGACCAAGTGGCCCCACTTAGGGCAACCATGGGTTAGATGATTGAAGGATTGCCTGGTGGGGACCTCTGTGGCTGGGGTAAGGGGATGGGAGGCAATCCTGCTAGGCAGTGCCCTTCCGTCTAGTATTAGAGTTCAGAGCATGCCACACTTCTTCCCCTGAGAGGATGCTTGTCTTTACAGGGTTAATGGAGCCATCTTCCACCCCAGCTAACTAACTGCAGTAGTAAGTTAGTTACTTACTACTTCAATTAGACAGCATGAGGGACTTCCTGACCCCTTCTGGAATTAAAATAATGGGTAGACTAGATGGCAAGGGCATTTATACCCATCAGCCTAGATTGTCTTCGACAATTTAGCTATACATAGGCCATTGGNTCCCCAGATCAACTCCAGCTGGTCAGACCTGGAGTGGGCTGTGACAGTCCCTTTGTCCCCTGTGCCACCACCTCAGGAGTGGACAATGTGGAGTACCAGTTTGCAGTGAACAATGACACCACAGAGCTGCAGGTTCGGGACCTGGAACCCAACACAGATTATGAATTCTACGTGGTGGCCTACTCCCAGCTAGGGGCCAGCCGCACCTCCAGCCCAGCCCTGGTGCATACACTGGATGATGGTAGGACCTCTGAATCTGCAGTGACCTGGAACCCAGAGACATCCCCACCCAGAGACAGTGTACCCCAAGGACCTCTGCCTTGTGATGTCTTATGTGCCCTGTAAAGGGGTGGGCAGGGTTTCTTCTTCCCAGTGTAAAATGGGGAAACTGAGGATCAGAAAATGAAAGTGATTTGCCCAAGGTCAGTAGGACAGCTGGGACTTGAGCCCAGCTCTTGTGAGTCCCCATATCATACAGACCTCCTCCCTTACACCCATGTACCATCTGGCCATTGGATAGAAAAGCCTCTGGCCCACACTGTCCGCTAGCCTTGGGGTNGGAAGGATGTCTCCTCATCCTCTAACTTGGGGCTCTCCTGAGAGGCTCCCCTCCCTCCCTCAGAACCTGGGCCTGGGCCTGCTTTTGACTTGCTGTGTGACATGGGCAAATCTCTGATTGCTTCTGACCTCGCCTTCCCCTTCGGTGGAACGGAGCTCATGCCAATATTTTTCTGTCTCAGTCCCCAGTGCAGCACCCCAGCTCGCCCTGTCCAGCCCCAACCCCTCAGACATCAGGGTGGCATGGCTGCCCCTGCCCTCTGGCCTGAGCAACGGACAGGTGGTGAAATACAAGATAGAGTACGGTTTGGGAAAGGAAGGTGAGTGGGGTTGGGGCAATGGGCAATTGTCAGTGGGAAAGAGGATTCTCCACCAGACGTGGGAGTCTGTGGGAGTGGGTCCCAGCGGGGGCATGGGAAAGCTCTGGAAAAGAGCAATGGGAGGCTAGAGAGATAGCTCAATACATAAAGTACTTATGCAAGTCCAAGGACCTGAGTTCAATCCCAGCCTGNCATGGTAGTGGTGCCTGCTTGTAATTCCAGTGCTGGGGAGATAGAGACAGAAGGATCCCTTGTACTCAGTGGGCTAAACTGGTGAGTTCCAGGCCACTGAGAGACCCTGTTGCAACAGGTGGACAATACCACAGAAATTACAGCAGAAGTTTTTATTTGACATGTACCTGCACACATGTGAACAGTCACACTCATGGACACACACACACAGACACACACACACACACACAGAGTTGGGGGCAGTAGAGGAAAAGGGAAGGCAAAGAGGGTCAGTAGCTTGAACAAGGTAAGGAGGTGCCATGTGCATAATCAATGGAGCCTCTGACTCAGTTTCCTTTCTGTGAAGCAAGCAATTTACCTAGTTGATCCTTGGACCCCTTCTAGTTTAAGCACCAGAGAAGAGATGGGATGCTATGGGTNTGCACGTGGGGCATGGGNTGGTCCTGCTGGGGAGATGATGGTGGTCTAGGGGAGGTGGTGTGGTTCTAAAAGGAACGGAGAGTGCAGAAAAGAAAAGTGGCTGGGGTCAGAGTAAAGTGAGAGCGAGAGAGACAGAGACAGGAGGCTGACCCAAGGCAGACCAGGGCTTCTGACACCAGTTGCTGTTGAGTGTCCTTAGCTAGTCCTCAGGACTGTACAAGGGGTGTGCACTGNATATTTTGACAGTGCACAGGGAGGAGAAGAACATGCCTTGGTCTTCCCATGCTGAACCAAGGCGAATGGGCTACAGGAGCTGGAGCTAGAGGTCCCAGGGTCATCCTGGAGGCATGGAGCCTGCCTCCGTGCTTGAGGGGTCAGTGTCCAGAGGACNTCGGGGACCTGAAGTGGAAGGAAGAGTCAGTGTGGTAAGTTTAGAGATCATGGTCCCCAGATGGAGGACACCCAGCAGCCCATCTCTTTTGTCCCAGAAGATCAGGTTTTCTCCACTGAGGTGCCCGGAAATGAGACACAGCTTACGTTAAGCTCACTTCAGCCNAACAAGGTGTACCGAGTCCGGATTTCGGCCGGCACTGGGGCTGGCTATGGAGTCCCTTCTCAGTGGATGCAGCACAGNACACCTGGTGTGCACAACCAGAGCCACGGTATGGAGCTGCAGGGGCAGATGGACAGTGGGTATGGGGTGTTCTGTGGCCTTGGAACCCCAGGCAATCCCCAGCATGGACCTGTTATTGCCACCCCCCTCCACCACCACCCTGCACACACACTTGATGTATCAGGGAAGCCTGGGTGTAGNAGTGAATGCTGGGTTCAGATATCTGTTCANTTTGTGACCTTGGACAAGTCACATTTAAGCTCCATTACTACCCTAAAGGGTGGCAGCAGGATTAGTAATTATACATAGAGTGGTTGGCACAGAACAGGAACTCTGTCGGTTGAGGATATGGCTCGATTGGTAGAGTGCTTGCCTAGCATGCACAAAGCCCTAGGTCCGATGCCCAGCATTGCATAAACCCAGCATGGTGGCACATGCCTGTGATCCCAGCAGAAGGATCAGAAGTTCAAGATCTGCCTCACCTACATAGTGAGTTTGGGACCAGCCTGGGATGCATGAAACTCTGTTTCAGAGAAAGGAAGGAAGGAAGGAACCTATTAAATAGTAGCTGGTTTTGCCTAGAGACCCAGTAGCAGCAGAGTGATTAAATGCCCACAGAGTCGGCCACTATTTTCAGACATCTGGCAAGTTACTTGACTTTCTGAGCTCAATTTCTATCTGTAAGATATAGATAATAGCTTTTTTTTTTTTACTGGATTATAGAGTTATAGGANTGAAGTAAAAATAAATATACAAGGGCTGCCAAGATGGCCCAGGTAATAAAGGGGGTGCTCCTTTTCCTGGGGGTCAGACTCCCGTTGTCTCCCCAGAATTATATGGTGGAAGGAGAGAAATGAGTCCACAACTTGTCCTCTGACCTCCACATGCACACACACACACACACATAAATAAATAAATACTTAAAAATTAAAAAATACATACACAAAGTGTTTGAAGCAGTGTTTTACACAGAGCCAGCCCTCTATTCTTGGACTCCGAGTAGGACTCCTCACTCTAATGGTTCCAGACCTCCTTCCACACCTCAGCAGCCCCTTGTCTGTATTTATTCCTTCAAGAGACTAGCAGAAGCCCGTTTCCCGACATCGGGCCTTCACAGGGGCGCCCCCTGCTGTCTCTTTTGTGCATGCCCGACAGACGCGCCCTCACAGCCAGCATTCAGTGCTCAGGACCACCGGGAGGGGGCAGAGNGGAGCAGTAGGGAACTCCCTGGCACAACACTATGCTGTGCCCCGCCCCTTCCCTGCACCGGCTCAGGTCCCTGACCTCCTCACTCCTCATTCTCTTCCCCTTGTCACCATCACTTTCCTCTGCCCCCAGTTCCCTTTGCCCCTGCAGAACTGAAGGTGAGGGCAAAGATGGAATCCCTGGTGGTGTCATGGCAGCCGCCCCCTCACCCCACCCAGATTTCTGGATACAAACTCTACTGGCGTGAGGTGGGAGCAGAGGAAGAGACAGACGGTGATCGCCCCCCAGGGGGCCGTGGAGACCAGGTTTGGGACGTGGGGCCCGTGCGGCTCAAGAAGAAAGTGAAGCAGTATGAACTGACCCAGCTAGGTGAGCTGGCCTGGGCTTAGGAGGGTCACATGAGCTGGGCAAGCCGGGTGCAGAGAGAGTGACCCCATGTGGCCTTCCCCAGTCCCTGGCAGGCTGTACGAGGTGAAGCTCGTAGCTTTCAACAAACATGAGGACGGCTACGCAGCTGTATGGAAAGGCAAGACAGAGAAGGCACCCACACCAGGTGAGGGGGCAGCAGGGGGGGTCTGAGAGCCTCGTTTCCCTTTTCCCTGAACAGGCAGCAGGCATGTGCATGCCACATCCACTCCAGCCCACCCTCCTGTGCAGGAGTCCTCATGCTGGCAGACAGGCCCCCTCATTCTCAAGCTAAAGCAGAGTCAATGGGGAGAGTTTGAAAACGTTTAGGAACCCCCACCCCCACCCCCCCATACCCCACACCCCCTGTAGCTTGATGCATGATTCCTGGCTCCAACCTTCAACCTTTAGTTTTTTCAAACACATCCACCTATACCACATGATCCGTCAGATTATCCCATAATTCTTTTTTTTTAAGATTTATTTATTTTATGTATATGAGTGCTCTATCTGCATGTACCCCTTTATTCCACAAGAGGGCATCAGATACTATTATGGATGGTTACGCACCAGTATGCACTGGGAATTGAACTCAGAACCTCTGGAAGAACAGTCAGTCAGTGCTCGTAACTGCTGAGCCATCTCACCAGCCCCCATCCCATAATTCTTAAGCAGGGAGAATATCTTTATGGTTTACCTAAAAATAAATCCCACTGAGCCATCTCACTGCTCAATGCTGGGGTTAGGAGGTATCTGGTTTGGGTTTTTTTGTTGTTGTTGTTGTTGTGTTGTTTTTGTTTTGTTTTGTTTTCTCAAGGCAGGGTCTCACTATGTAGTTCTGACTATCCTGAAACTATATAGACCAGGTTGGCCTTGAACTCACAGAAACCCACCTGCCTCTGCTTCCCTAGTGCTGGGACTAAAGGCGTGTGCCACTATGCCCAGCAATTTCACAGTTCTTTTTTGTTTTGTTTTTGTTTTTTGAGACAGGGTTTCTTTGTGTAGCCCTGGCTGTCTTGGAACTCACTCTGTACACCAGGCTGGTCTCGAACTCAGATCCACCCATGTTTGCCTCCCGAGTGCTAGGATTAAAGGCATACACCCCCACACACACACACACCAGGCTAATCTCACAGTTCTTGAGAGTGAACTTTATAGGTGACAACATCCTGTTAGTGTCACAAGGGTCAAAGAAGCAAAGGGACTCATCTAAGGCCACAAAGCCTAGACTAACTAGGACCAAGAACCCTGGCTCCCAAGCAAGGGTATTCACTGTGTTGTGCTGCCCTGTGGCCCTTCTTCGTCACCTTGAGGACCCATCCTGACACTCAATCAGAAGCAAAGAAACCTGGGTTCTAATTCCAGATAGTTCTTTTTTTTTTCATTCANCNAATATTTTACTAAGTATCTACCANGTGCCAGCTCTGTTCTGGAAATTTAGTGTTGAGCAACATGAATANGGTACCTGATTATTAGAGTTTATTTCATTTTTTANTTATTTAATAAACATTTTTCACCAAATAGTATACCCTGTACCAGACAGTTTCCTGNCTGCGTTGTAAGTATTAACTAATTTAACCTCAAAAGAACCCGCATGAGGGGGGCCAGTGAGATGTTTCAGTATGTGAAGGGCTTGCTGTGAGCCAGATGGCCTGAGTTTGGTTTCCAGGCTCCTCCAAGTTGTCCTCTGACCTCCACAGGCACACAGCCATACACTCACCCCCTTTTTTCTACATAACAAATACATGCGTGACTGAGATGGCTCAGTGGTTAAGAATATTTACTACTATTCCAAAGGACCTGAGTTTGGTTCCCAACATCCATATCAGTTGTCTCACAACCACTTGTGGCTCCAGCTCTAGGGGCTCTGATACCCTCTTCTGGCTGCAGCACCCACACATATGTGGCACACACATATACACTAATAAAAATAAAAATTTAAATAAATAAATTTAAAGGAAAAAAAGAACCTCGAGACATAAGTACTGTCATCAGATT
Organism: Neotoma lepida; assembly: GCA_001675575.1. NCBI lineage: Eukaryota > Metazoa > Chordata > Mammalia > Rodentia > Cricetidae > Neotoma > Neotoma lepida. Next base: position 770,674 of record LZPO01054949.1, read on the forward strand.
CGTATAAGAATAGGAAATGGAGGCACAGAGAGATCATGCAACTTCTCTAAAGTCACACAGCTAGTAAGTGGCAGAAAAGGAATTGAATTTCAACCAAGCCTGGTTCCAGAGTCATGGCATGCTTTCTTTGTCAAATTCTCATCAGTGATGAGTCATAGTTGCTCTCGTGTGACCTTAGGAAAAATCACTTCAGTTCTTGGGAGCCTCAGTTGCAGTGGGAATAGTGCCACCCGACTCACAGGATCAAAAGAGAGGGCCAGTGCCAGNCATGGTAGCACACAGCTATTAACCCCTGCACTAGAGAGGCAGAGGCAGGAGGACGGAGAGTTAGAGGCCAGCCTGGGTTANTGTGTAATGAGACCCTGTCTCAAAACTAAGAGGGGAAAAAANGCCAAATAAAGCCTATTGGGACTATGAGTGTCCATCCCCTCGCCCCACACTTTGATTTTCCCTTCTAGACCTGCCTATCCAGAGGGGGCCACCTCTGCCTCCTGCCCACGTCCATGCAGAGTCAAACAGCTCCACTTCCATTTGGCTTCGGTGGAAGAAACCAGACTTTACCACCGTCAAGATTGTCAACTACACTGTGCGCTTTGGTCCTTGGGGGCTCAGGAATGCCTCCCTGGTCACCTACTATACCAGGTATCAGCAAGGGGAGGCATCAGGAGTGGGAGGAGAGAGACTACAGGCCTCAGCTGTGGCAAGGGCACACACAGGATCTACGCAGGGATCTCTTCCCTGACTGCTGACCAGAGTGTAGCAGTGAGAAGGGAGAGCTGGCTGGTCCCATCCCCTAATGGCAGAGCCTGTGGTCACCGTTCAGTGAGAGTGAGAGTCTGCAGGGGCCCTGCCCTCCCATCATGTAGAAGATAGCTCGAGGAGCTGCTAGTCTGATCGCAAAAATATCCTGTGAAAGGCAACAGAAATATAAACCAAGACAAGAAAAGATGTCACAGAAGTGATTGGTCCCCCAGGTGCATAACTTAGATTAATTCAGGAAGGCTTCCTGGAGGCCAGGAGGGTCTGGTTTGGAGGTTAGACAGGAAGTAGAATACATCCAGTCTCTCTGTGGGTTACCTGGGTGTGAGTGGGTGTTAGAGGTCTTAAGGAGTAGCTCCCTCCAGGGGATAGGACTGGCTGGAGACAGGGGCTTACATCTGGGGTTCTGCCTGGCTTGAAGCCTGTCTGAAGGCACTAGTCCTGTTCCCTCTCCCCCGAAGCTCCGGAGAAGACATCCTCATTGGCGGGCTGAAGCCATTCACCAAGTACGAGTTTGCGGTACAGTCCCATGGCGTGGATATGGACGGGCCTTTTGGTTCCGTAATAGAACGCTCCACCCTGCCTGACCGTGAGTATCCGCCACCCTCTCCCCACAAATGCCACCATTTGCTGGGTCCAGTGAAGGAGGAAGAAGGGGAGACTGTGCCCTCATCCCCTAATTTCCAGCCACCCTTAGCTGGGGCTGTCTCTCTGACCCTTCACTCCCTTCCCTGCACTGCAGGGCCTTCAACACCCCCCTCTGACCTGCGCCTGAGCCCCCTGACACCATCCACTGTTCGGCTACACTGGTGCCCCCCCACGGAGCCCAATGGTGAGATCGTGGAGTATCTAATTCTCTACAGCAACAACCACACCCAACCGGAGCACCAGTGGACGCTGCTCACCACAGAGGGTAAGGATGCCCTTCCACCCTCTCAGGTGACCAAGTTAGTCATGAGAAGGTTCTGGGAACTTTTGGAGTTGGATGCAGCCCCCTGCTCCCCCACTTCTACCTGCCACCCCGCTCTCCACTTCCCACCACAGGAAACATCTTCAGTGCAGAGGTACATGGCCTGGAGAGTGACACTCGGTACTTCTTCAAGATGGGGGCCCGAACAGAGGTAGGGCCTGGGCCCTTCTCCCGCTTGCAGGATGTGATCACTCTCCAGGAGACATTCTCAGGTACCAGGGAGGAGGGAGGAGGCCTTTGGGGCAACCTGGGGCCCCAAGACCCTGGATTGGCTCCTAAGGTCCTGCCGTCTGGAAATTGTACTCTCTTGACTTTGGAGCCCTTGGGGGTACGGGGTGGGGGGACAGTGACAGCTTGGTAGAGGTTCTTTTATTTATTATTTTATAGTGTGTTGGGGGGACACAGGATAGCACAGTGTACATGTGAAATTCAGAGAGATGGCTTCTTGGGGAGCTGGCTTTGCTTAGAGGATTGGCTTGGTGAGCTCATGAGCTCTGTAAAGGGGAAGTGGACAGCAGGCTGGGCAGATGCTCACAGGGTTCAATTAAGATAAAAATGAGAGCCCAGGGCCCCTTATTGAAAATTATTACAGGGGGCTGGAGAGGTGGCTCAGCGGTTAAGAGCACTGACTACTCTTCCAGAGGACCCAGGTTCAATTCCCAGCACCCACATGGCAGCTAACAACTGTCTGTAACTCCAAGATCTGACACCCTCACACAGACATACATGCACGTAAAACACCAATGCAAATAAAAATAAGTTATGTTTTAAAAAATTATTATGGATATGAAGATGGAGCCAACAGAGCAGTAAACACACATAGGACTGAGGAGGTGCTNGGTTGGTAAAACTCTGCCGTACATCAGGACCTGTGTAAAAGTCAGGTGCGGCAGCTTACACTGTAATCCCAGTGCAGAGGAAACAGAGACCGGATGATCTCTGGGGCAGAGGGCAGCTGAGGAAATCATTTGATGTGGACCTCTGCCCTCCACAGGACACATTCATGCACTTGTGCACCTCCCCTACATGAACATATACACACATCACAGATACACGTGTGTACACACCACACCTAGAGCCCTTCTTAGCCCTTGTTGGCAGGTAGAAGAATGCTTCACTGAAAAGCTGCTTCCATAAAGTCCAGTTTTGTGAGGAGCTACAAGTGGTGTATAGCAGGGAAGATCATGGTGGGCTCAGCATGAGGCCCAGTGAGGTCCAGTCAGAAGGGAGTGAGCTTCCAAGTCAGGTGTGGTGGCACATGTCTTTGATCCCAGTACTCAGGAGGCAGAGGCAGGTGGATCTCTGAGTTCAAGGCCAGCCTGGTCTACAGAGTAAGTTCCAGGACAGCCAGGACTACACATAGAAACCTTATCTCAAAAACACAAAAACAAAAGAGAAGAGAGAGAGTGTCCCCAAAGGGTGAAACTGAGGCTAGCAGTCTTCTGTAGAAGCCCCCCGCCCCACCTTCTGGGTTTATGAGCACTACNCCCTTCTGACCCTTAATTTCTCTGTCTTTCTCCCCACCAGACTCCTTGGATGTGCACTCTGTTACAGGCATCATCGTGGGTGTCTGCCTGGGCCTTCTCTGCCTCCTGGCCTGCATGTGTGCTGGCCTACGACGGAGCTCCCACAGGTGAACCAGGGACCCATCAGGACTAGGAGGGTTTACAGGAAGGCTGCAGAGTGGATGAAAGAGCGTATACTTCCCTGCTGTACATACAGCNGCATTAAAGTTAGGGCTGTGGAGGTGGGGTGGATTCAGTGCTACATTTGCCCATGCTATGTGGGGCCCTGGGCTCCACCTCAGCAGCAGAAAAACAGGTCAATAATTTATTTATTCACATTCTGAGATGAAGAATTGAGACATTGTTCTCATGAGAATGTGGGATGAACTTAGGGGAGTCCCAGTGTCCCCACCCCAGCAAAAGTAGGCAGAGCCACCCTGTGTGCTTTCTTCATAGCTTCCAGAAGCGTGAATGGAGAAGCCCCACTTCTCCATACGAGGAAGGGTGCCGTTTGAGGGGTCAGGCTGGACGGACAGTATGGGAATACTATGCTGGTTGCCCACCTTTCTGCTTGCACATGCCACACCAGGAAACCAAATCTACTCTTGTTGACCCATAGCTTTTTGTCCTGTTACAGGGAAGCCCTCCCAGGGCTGTCCTCCACAGCCACCTCCGGGAACCCAGCACTGTACTCCAGAGCTCGGCTTGGGCCCCCCAGTCTCCCTGCTGCCCATGAGTTGGAGTCCCTTGTGCACCCCCGCCCCCAAGACTGGTCCCCACCGCCCTCAGATATGGAAGACAAGGCTGAAGTGCACAGCCTTATGGGTGGCAGCGTTTCAGATTGCCGGGGCCACTCCAAGAGAAAGGTGAGAGAGACTTGAGTCCTACAGAGACCTACATGGACCCATTCCCAAACTAAACACCAGGGGGCGATAGAGCACAACTTCTGCCCGTGAGACGTAACACCAGGCCCTGAGCCAGCTAGAGAAGCCTGTGTCCATTTCCTTATCCCTTGGGAGTGGCCAGCCTTATTCTCACCTGGGAAGGCACCAGAGCTGTATTTACTCAGAGCATCCAGATCTCTCCCTGATTTCTTTGGCTGTGGCCAAGTAGGGCTGGGCGCAGGATAAGGTAAGACCCCATAGGCCAGATCCCCTGGGAGCTGCAGTGGTGGCACACACCCTGACCAAGAGGACAGTCAGTCCCCCCTTCCTCTGAGATGAGGAAGAGTCCACCAGGCTTGGGCGCCTCGGGCTTTGTCTATCAAGTGTTGTTAGGGTGATGACCCCCTTTCCTATGCACCCTACCCCAGTTCCCACCCCTACCTAGGGGAAGTGCTTTAGCATGGAACCTGTCTGGAGATAGCAGGGGTCCACAGGCCTGGAACCTGTGTATGACATCTTCCTTCTCTGCAGATCTCCTGGGCCCAACCAGGTGGGCTGAGCTGGACAGGCTCCTGGGCAGGCTGTGAGCTGCCTCAGGGTAGCGGTCCTAGGCCTGCTCTGACCCGCGCCCTGCTGCCGCCAGCCGGAACCGGGCAGACGCTGTTGTTGCAGGCTCTGGTGTATGATGCCATAAAGGTCCGTGTCCTGAGAGGAAGGGGAGGCAGGAGGGAAGGGCCCCCTATGCCTTTCCAGGGACAGAAGTGTATTCAGGAGGCCTTGTAGTTTCCAAATGAGAGTGGGTAACAGGAAGTCCAGTTTGGGGACAGTTCCTTCTTCACCAGGAACTAAGTGGCCCACAGTAAATTACAGAGTAACTGAGGGTAGCCTTACCCCTCACATACAGTCAGTCCTTCCTGCTCTTCATGGAGGTCCTGTGTCTAGTACTTTCTGGAAGCCTGAATATAGGCAAACGGGTGACATTCTCTATATCCTGACTTTGTCAGAGCCTGAGCATCATCTCAGGTGGGACAGTACTGTTATATTTTCTAGTGGAGGGTCAGCCTTTCCCCACCCCACATATGTTGACCATTTTTCTGATGACCATTCTCAGCGATGCTCACCTGGCCTTTTGTTCTCTGCTCTGCCAGAGCAACGGGANAAAGAAGGCGCCCCCAGCCTGCAGGAATCAGGTGGAGGCTGAGGTCATCGTCCACTCCGACTTCGGGGCATCCAAAGGAAGTCCTGACTTCCACCTCCAAGACCTGGAGCCTGAGGAACCCTTACCTACAGAGGCTCTGCCTTCCACCTCAGGGGCTGTGGATCTGTCTCAAGGAGCAGANTGGCTGGGCAGGGAGCTGGAAGGATGCGAAGAGGCAACCGCTGGGCCAGAGAGGCTTACCTGCTTGCCAGAGGCAGCCANTGCCTCCTGCTCCTGCCCAGACCTCCAGCCCAGCACTGCTCTAGAGGAGGCCCCTGGGAAAAGCTGCCAGCCCAAAGCCCTGTGCCCTCTAGCAGTGAGCCCAAGCCTCCCCAGGGCCCCTGTGTCCTCTGCTCAGCTTCCCTGAGCAAAAGGCTGATATGGCTCAGGAACATGACAGGCATGGCCACACATATGTGTACGAGAGATATCAACAAGCCTTTTGGAGCCTCTTAGGATCCTTTGGCTGGGCTGGGAGAGAACTTTACTTACTCCCCCATATTCTGCACCACATATGTGATACTGGAGCAACTTGAGACACAGCTCCATGTGATGGACATATGTGAAGTCACATGTGTGTGCTGGTTGAGCTGGGAAATCTCACCCTATGTAGCAGTCACTGTCGCCTAATTGAGCCTCTGTGGCAGGACGGTGTAACAGTGATCAGTGGCAGGGCTTTGAGCCATAGCTTTGTCACCCAGCCTTTTATTACACTCTGAGAGTGTCTCCAATGCCGTGTCTACGAAGACAGCCCCAGCCCCTCTGCTGTCAGCTGGGCTGAGCTGAGTGCCAGTCAACGCTGCAGGCCTCCGTTGCAGCCTGCAGCTGCATGGCCGTCATTCCCCTGGCCTCCTGAGGCCCAGAAGGCTGGGTGAGCCCAGCTCAGCGCCCCTCTCCTTTGAGCAACTCTGCACCTAGTTTTGTAATATGGGAAGTGCCTGGTTTGGGAAATCTTCTTTCTCTCCCTGTCCCCTCTTCTGTGCCCCTTCATTGTTCTGGTGATCTGTCTCGCGCATTGCCTTGCTCCCTTGTCCTGGGGCCCTTCTCTTTCCTGCGATGCCTCTCATTTCCTCACTGCTCTTTCCTTTTCTCTGTGTCTCCCATGTTTGTCATTGTGTCGTGTGTTTCTTGTCCCTGGGTTCCACCTATGCATCCTTCCCTAACAACATGACTACCTCATGTCTGCTTCAGACCATAGTGTGACCCCTGGGTCCCCACNGCTCCCCTGCCAACCCCCTTTCTGGGCAAATGACCCACTCCTGGTAGATTTGGGAAAGACCTTCTGGCTTCCCTGGCCTCCTTCTCCTTGGGATTGAGATGGGCAGGTTTTCTATGGAAGTGATGAATCCAGGCTGCACCACGGAAGTCACAAGAAGGGGAAGGGACCGAAACCCAGAGGCCACTCACTCATCTGCACAGAACAATGGGTGTGCGCTTTTGCCTTCGGTCTCCAGTCCTGGCTGAAGCTGAAGGGGGTGAGGAGAGTTAGGAGAGCAGCAGTGGCTCAGCTCCCTGACCTTGAGCCTTGGACCTTACTGGATTCAGAGTGGGAAGAGAGTTTCCTCCAAGATGCTAGAAGGGAGGTCTGTGCACAGGAAAAGGGTGGCTGGCTCATTTTATTTTTCCTTAAATTGAATCCTGAGATCATCTCACCACACAGGGACAAGCCTGACTTGTACTTCCTGTGCTGTGAAAGCCAGGCTGTCTATTGGGTGTCTCACCTTAGTCATCCAGGAGTGTAGAATGTGGGGTCTTTGCTCTCTCACTGAACGTCTTTTTATTTTAACTGGCTGGCATATCAAGCGTTAACTCTGGCTTCTGGGCCAAATTAGAAATAACCAGTGTATCTTAATGTCTTTCAGCAGAGTTGCAGCCTCCTCAGCCCCTGAGAGCATCTGTGTTTATTACCCTCGTGTGTCACTCATGTTTGACACCTCACCTACATTTCCTCCTCCTCCCCTCTTCAGCCAGCCTATGATAACACTAAAGATTATTAATGTTAAAGACAGGATTGTCACTTGAACNACTTCTATAGCATTCAGAGTGGCCACGGCCAACACCACTGTGTGTTTCTTCTTGCTCTGAAGGTCAAAAGCCTCGTTTTATTTTGCTGGTTAGATTTTCTTTGCCTTGCCTTGAATGAACTAGCCGTTTTAACAGTAGGCTCTTAGCATTATACCACAGTCATTTCTCATGTTCTTGTTTAACAGGCACTGAGGTTCTGGTTTAAATTAAATAGCTGTAAATGAGACAATTTATAACCCATTAGGTTGGGTGGAAAATTGTTTCTCAAAAGCAAATAAGTAATAAATCTGGTATCTGCCTATAACTCACAGTTGATAAGAAAGTAGCTGTTACTCACGAGCATTATGTATGATTTGGGTTCTGAGGAACTGGAGAGTATTCGATTTGTGTCTTTGTAGCAGCAGGTTTTATTAGAAAGGAGTCTATTGGCCTTTTACAGGGTATTAATCCCTTTGTCGCTTGCCACAGATGCCTTAAATTCTTTTGAGTCTCATTTAAAAATCTTCCTTTTCTTGATGCATGACAAGTGTACTCAATACTTACATGCTCACTTACTTACCCATACTTAGTTTATGCTGTATTATTTCATTGCATTTTCCAGCATTCTGTTTCCGCCTTACAAATATGATATTCTTTAGTGTTACACTAAGGCATTGATCATGTATCTGTCCCAATAATGAATTAATAAACTATTTTCCAGACATGTTGCTCTCTCTTTTTTTAAACTTTTCCTCACAGATTGTGTGTGTGTGCACACTCAGGACACACATGCATAATTTTATATGGACCACATGCATGCAGGTGTTCACAGGGCCAGAGCACTTCAGACCTCCTGGAACTGGAGTTTCCAGTACTTGTGAGGCATCCAATATGGGCACTGAGAACCAAGCNGCACATAAGTACCTTTAAACCAGACCTGAGAACTGTAGCTCATGACTAGAATTAAACTAGAAATGGGCTCCAACTCATTAATAATGGCAGGTCCCATTTCTTGGGTCTTCCCTTCCTTGGGACCAGAGCAGGCACACAGGGAGTACATNTCCACTAGCTAGATGTCAGCCTTGTTGGTGCTGATGCAAGAACTTGNGGTGGCCGATGGCCTGTTGGCACGAGGGTCTTCTAGCATGAGGCTCGGNGTGGTTCCGGGGCTCAAGAAGATGGAGGTGGCAGCGATGAAGCCCTGGCTGGGCGCAGTCTTCTAGAGCGCTCTTTCGGAGTCTGCTCCCGTGGAACTTAGCTGCTATGGGCCGGGTTCTCACAAACCTCAGACAAAGATTAAATACCTTTGCTCCAAAATTGTAGGACCATGAAAACAAAAAACTCCGTAGTCTACTTGAGATCATTTTTTTTGCTCTGATTAAAATTTTTATTGAAATCTCTCAAATATCATCAAGAAATAGTTTTTTGTAAAAGAAGGGGGGGGTGCTAACAAATTCAACATGGGAGCTCCCTCTGCTGCTCTGCAGTAGGTTGGTATGTGACAAACACATTCCCAGAGACAAATCTAATTTGCTGGAGAAGTGGACAAAAGACAGGTGTGTTGGGCTTTGCCTCTGGAGAGAAACACTGGGCATGCAGTGAGGCGGGATAGGTGAAAGCAGCAGCAGGAGGCTATCTCTCCAGCCCAAGGCTATATCTCTCCAGCCCTCAGGATGTTCTTTATGGAACCAGATGACCGGAGTTTCCTCAGTCTTCCTGGCCTAGGAAGTTTATTTCCTGCCAGAATGGGAAATGGTAAATTTTGAGAGGGAAGATGGGCCCAAGAAAATAACTGGAGCCTTTTTCTCACTCAGTAGGAAACACAAACACACACACACACACACACACACACACACACACACACACGAGCATACATTCATAGACGCATACATACATGATTTTTTTTCAAACTTCAAATTAAGACAAGGGGCCTGAAAATGTCATTGTATGGTTGAGAGTGAGCACACCTGGCATGTGTCATGAGTGTTCGCCTGCATGTACACATATGTACCACATGCATGCCTGCAGGGAGAGGTGGGAAGAGTGTATCAGATCCCCTGCCAACTTCTTGAAATTTTGATATACGCTGTGGCCCACAGATGTGTTGAGCCACATTACTAACTCTCCTGGGATGCAGCTCTGTCAATAACTCTTAGGTTCCCACCTGCATGCTCATTTTCACAAATACCTTGCTATCCAAGAACTCAAATGTCTACACAGTCTCATGAACCGTACTCTACACACCGCGGGGTCACAGTTGACAGCTGCCCTTTACTGAAATCTTTAAGGAGTCTATAAAGTGCTTTTTCACTGGAAGGAATCATGAGCCAGCAGAGGCTGTCATGCCCGGGACCACCCCCAAAGTGGCTGGTGGGCCAGGCTCAGAGTTAATTGACAGATCACACAGAGAGATACTGCACATTTTGCATGCAGCAGAATAGCCATTATTTGCATATCACTCTCAGACCAAGGGTTGTGATAAAGAAAAATTAAACACTTGTCAAGATGAATTTAAAATGACAGCAATTCAGGACAGCAATTTGACCTCTCTGGAGTTCCGAACATGCCAAGAAGGGGTGGTTGATGATTCAAGGCCTGCAGGAGGGCATTCCGGGACTTTAGGCCCCAGAGAGGCCCCTCCTTCCATACCACCTTCCCTGTTGTCTGTGGAAGCCTCACTCTGGCCCTTTCTCAATGAATCCTTTTGTGGCAATGGCAGACCTGGGTTCCTGCTCTTGAGTCTCTCCATTGCTCACATGACTCCAGATTACCGTCTTTGGCTTATATTAATGCAGAGCTGTCTGTATACAAGCACCTGATTTCTAGACACCTGAAGGGTTCTTTATTTATTTATTGTTGTTTTGTGTTTTTTGTTTTGTTTTGTTTTGTTTTTTGNTTAGTTGGGTTTTTTTAGAGTTTTTTGTTTGTTTGTTTTTGTTTTTGTTTTTGTTTTGAGCCAGGGTCTCACTATGTAGCCCTGGCTGTCTTGGAACTTTCTGTGTAGACCAGGCTGGCTTCAAACTCACAGAGATCCACCTGCCTCTGGCCCCCAAGTCTGGGATTAAAGATGTACACCACTATGCCTGGCTCCTTTGAATGTTTTCTTAAATTAGAAAATTCTAGTACATTTTATTTATTTATCGTGTGTGTGTGTGTGTGTGTGTGTGTGTGTGTGTATCTGTACATGTGCCACGGAGCAAGTGTGGCTGGCTGTCAGAGGACAATTTGCTGTGGGTGTCATTTTTCTCCTTCAGTCATGTAGGTCCCAGGGATGGAACTCCTCTGGTCAGTCAGGCTTGGCCACTGGTGCCTTTCCCTCCTGAACCATCTCATTGGCCCCAAGTCTGCACTTCTTTACTTAGCTGTACCAAACCACCGTGGCACATACTTACAATTCTAGCACTTGGGATATGGAGGCAGGAGGATTAGAGTCCAAGGTCAGCCTCGATACAAAGTGCATTCAAGGCCAGGCTGGGCTGTATCAGAGGTGAGAGAGTGCACTCCTACCATTCCAGTCATGTCAGAGCACCTTCGTGAGGCAGACACAGCCACCTTTAAGTCTCTCGCCCCCAGCGTTTATTTTGGTTAATTCACCCATCAAGTTGGACCCAATGGATGATTGTATGGAGCAAGACCAAGATTCAGGATCTCTGTGGGGTAACATACATATGTCTCTCTTAAGAGTTCCCTTCCCGTATGTGAAACATCAGATACGGCACTGAGATGATCCTGGCAATTGTAACTTCCAGTGGGCTTACCCAGTTACCAGGTCATTTGCTGGACCTTTGCTTTTAAAGATCTGCAAAGTTGAAGGGAGACACTGTTGTCTTCAGGTTTGAGACCTACTCAGTGAGAATGACTGGGCTGATCAGCCGGCAGAACCGGGTGGGGTCTCGCGTTTCTATTGGGTTCTTATTGTCGTGTTGGGGTTGCTCTTCCCAGATCATCTACCAGAGTGCCCTAATTCCTCAGTCTAGAGAGTCCAGTCTTGTTGCGGCACGACCCATCCCTTGAACAGAAGGACCAGGAACCTGGGGAATACCGAATTTCTAACAACTTTGAGCAGTTTTAAGAGAAATGTCTTTAAAACGGAGAGTTGGACATTGGGGGAGAGGACACCGCAGAGAAAGTGGAGGAGAGCAAACCCCTCAGCTTTGCGTGTTTTTCCATAGCCCGGACCCTCTCTCACAGTCTTCACTTTCCCAGATCCTAAAGTCCGGACCNGCCACGAGGAGCGGATACCAGGCTGCAGCCCGGGTCGGCGCCGGCTACTCCCGCTGCAGTTCAAAGCGCAGGGGGCGCGTCTCTCACAGTCTTCACTTTCCCAGATCCTAAAG
>LZPO01054949.1:782456-794069 GCA_001675575.1 Neotoma lepida
CGCACCCCGGGCGCGGCTGACAGATCGCCGCGGTGGGTGCAAGATGGCGCAAGCGGCGCTCTCCCTGATCTCCGCTCCCCGCTAAGGCCAGCATGCGGCCCCAGCCTCCCTCCGCCCGGGCTCGGCCCCGGCCTGAGCCCCGGCCCCGGCCCCGGTGCCGGCCCCGCGCGGCGCTGTGAGCCCGCGAGAGGCCCCCACCCCGGGTAGCGCCGCGCGTCGCCGAGCCCAGCGGACCGAGAGCCCCATGGCTGCGCCGCGCACCGCGTCCCCGCGCCGCCCGCCCGAGCTGCGCCGGCCCCGGCTCCTGCCGCCGTTGCTGCCGCTGCTGCTACTGTTGCCGCTGCCTACGCCAAGCCGGGGTGAGCTGGGGCTCAGAACCCAGGCGAGAGGGGCGGACCCCGGGACACCGCGCGGACCTGCGCTAGGCGCGCGTGCTGGGGAGACCAGGCAGGACAGCGCGCTGTGGGCACAGGGAGAACCACTCGGCAAGGCTACCAGTGGTTGGAAGGACTGTGGGGGGCAGAATCTCGGGAGAGGGGTGAGGGGATCGGTTCCCTGGGCCTCGGACACTCGGGATAAGTCCAAGGCTGCACCCTGATTCTGNACGGAGGAGCTGAGAGTGCGGCAAAGCGGGAGTTGGGGATGCAGGCTGGTGTTGGGGACTGAAAGAAACCAGCCGGAGGAAAATGAGTGGAGGAGTACCAACAGAGGAGAGCGAGTTAGGGTGCGCAGAGCTGGGCTGGAGGACCCTGAGTAGCCCGAGGCTACTGAAGCCGGAAGAGGCAGATCGGGGTCCGGGGATGGGGGCGCGCCTGCACCGGACTGAGAAGGCATCATTCCCCTCACCCCACCCCCCAACACCCAACAGTGTTTAGAGCTGGGACTGGGTCCGGGGGTATACGAGGAAGAGGAAAGAAAGATTCCCGGTGGGCAGAGAGGGCGACCCTACCAAGAGCCCAGAGAGCCGGAGGAGCGGTGTTGTCGCCCAGGGCAAGCGCCTGCCAGCCTCACTGCCCAGACCCCGCCCTTCCCCGAGGGAGCTCTCTAGGAGTCCCTGCCCTGGGTTTGCGGGGCCACCCGTCGCTTNCTCGGTGGCTGTAAAAGATTCTTGTCACTCAAGAAGGGTGTGGATCTAGGTCCTCCCCTTTCTCAAGTCCTTCGCAGACACACATTTGAACCATTCTCTTTCCTGTCCTTCCCTACCAAAAAGCAAAATATTGCTCTTCACCCAGGAGAAACTTTATCCCCTATGGCTTCAGCGGGGTTGGCTTGGANGCAGAGGTGGCTCAAACTTAGGGTGTGTGGAGGATGCGAGGATTTGAAAGAGTATAAGCGTCAAACNTCTTAAATTGTCCTTATCCTAGAGTGGAGGCAATGCCTAGACCCCTCCCCACAAGACTAGGTCTCGCTCAGCAGGGAAGGTCTTGAGTCTGTGAGGGAGAACCCGGGTCCAGGATCATAAGGCCCTGGAAATGTAAGGAGGGGGCTCAATGCTCGCCCGTTTAGACAAGGAGGGCTCGTTCCTCTTGGGGTGAAGTCATAGCCGATCTGGTAAATGGCTTGCTTGAGAGACTGACTGTCACCCGTGGGATATGAGTGCTTATTCCTTTTGCCTGGGCCCTGATTCACTCCTGGGCACCATCACACACACACACACACACACACACACACACACACACACACACACTTTCTGCTAAATTTAGGAAATCTAAATTGATGTTTACTATTTCCCATCTCTCCTTATAACAGAGGCCAAAGGACCAACACCCAGAGCCTGGGGTAAAGGGGAGAGCACAGGCCACACACAGCCTAGCCTGTACCTGAGTACTGGGCGCATACCCTGCTGGTCCCAACCAGGCACTGGACCAGGTCTCTGATAGTTTGGCCCGCAAATGGAAACTTGATTTATTACTATCTCACTCCACTTTTTAGGTTTGGTTTGGCTTGGTTTTTCAAGACAGTGTGTCTCTGTGTAGCTCTGGCTGATCTGGAACTCACTGTGTAGACTGGGCTGGCCTCGAACTCAGAGATCCACTGGCCTCTGCCTTCTGAGTGCTGGGACTAAAGGTGTGCGCCACCACACCAGGCTTAATTCTATTTTCTTCTTTCTTTCTTTCTTTCTTTCTTTCTTTCTTTCTTTCTTTCTTTCTTTCTTTCTTTCTTTTTTAAATTCACAGTGAGGGAGCATCTTTGTCACCCTTGTCTGTGGATGGCCAAAATGCCTTCCTGCTTAATTGATTTGCATGCCTCCACCTCACCAGTATTGGGATTACAGGCAACCATGTTGGGTTTTAGTGCTGGGGACCAACACTTTATGTATGCTAGGCAAACACTCTACCAACCGAGCTACATTCCCAGCCCTTGGCATTGCTTTAGCGATTTTAATTTTCCGCAGCACTCTCTTGTTAATCATGTCACAAGCCACATTTAAATGGTTGATGAGGAGTCTCCAGGATACACTGAAATTTTTAAGGTTACATCCTGAAAGTCTGTGAGGCTTCAGTGCCTGTGCTGGGTGATGAAAAGCATGGCAGAGGAGAGTTGGGATCAGTCTTGCCTGATTCTTTTTGTGGGGGGAGGGAGAGACGGGTTTCTCTGTGTGGCTCTGGCTGTCCTGGAACTCATTCTGTAGACAGGGCTGGCCTCCAACTCAGAGATCCACCAGCCTCTGATTGCTGAGATTAAAGGCGTGTGCTACCACTGCCCAGCTGAGACTGATTTTTTTAATTTTAGTTTATTTTATGTGTACGGGTGTTCTGCTTGCCTGCATGTCTGTGCATCTCTTCTGTGCCTGGTTCACATGGAGGCCAGCAGAGGGCATTAGATGCCCAGGACCGGATGCAGATGGTTGTTGTGTCCCCATGTAGGTGCAGGAAATCGAACCTCAGTCCTCTGGAAGAGAAGCCAGTGCTTTTAGCCACTTAGCCATCTCTCCAGTCCTCCAAGACTCAGATTTGCAATGACCAATTGTGAGGCCCTGGGCAAGTCACCTAACATCTCAAGGCTTCAGTTTTCTTACCTGTGAAAGAAGGAGTGGTACAAATGGNATTCACTTTTCTGCAGTGGTTGGAGTTAAGTAAAATGCTGCACAGGACGGCAGCTTGTAATACATAAAAATTCTGTGTAAATAGGGATTCCTATTGAGCCTGAAGATACAGCACAGGGGTGTGATGGGTACATAGAACCATCGACCTTGAAATCTCTGTGTATGGAATTCTTCCCGGCTGTATGTACATTTCATGCTAACATCTCCTTTCCTTTCATTTCCCCTTCCCGGATGCAGGTCTGGGCCACTCTGCTGAACTGGCATTTGCCATGGAGCCAAATGACGCTATTGCAGTTCCTGGACAGCCCATAGTGCTGGGCTGCAAAGTGGAGGGGACCCCTCCAGTGCAAGTCTCCTGGAGGAAGAATGGAGCAGAGCTGCCTGAAGGCCCCCACTCCACCCTCCTGGCCAATGGGTCCTTGCTGATCCACCACTTCAGGCTGGAGCAGGGAGGTGGCCCTTCAGACGAGGGTGACTATGAGTGTGTGGCTCAGAACCGCTTTGGGCTGCTAGTCAGCCGGAAGGCTCGTATCCAGGCTGCAAGTAAGTAGATGTCCCTTTTTCCCCTTTACATAAACCAGACTGGTGATCAGGGTCAGTCTGTGTCATGGGAACAGGGGAGGAGGCCCATTTTGTGAAGCTCCGAAGAACAAATTTTCTAGCTTGGATCAGTTGACAGGTGACACAGTGGTGACTTTGCATGGCACAGTTATGTCATGTGCTCTTTTTAGTGAGTGGAGTGTAAACTGATAAGAATGTAGCCAAAGACCCATAGGCTGGAAGCAGGGCTTCATCCATGGCTTCATCCAGTGTATCAGGGTTTTCACCTGTATGTCATACCATGAGCATCCTGGTCCATTGAATATGTTTGTTGTTGTTGTTGTTGTTGTTGTTGTTGTTGTTTTTTGAGACAGGGTTTCTCTGTGTAGCTTTGGCTGCGTCTTTCCTGGAACTCACTCGGTAGCCCAAGCTGGCCTTGAACTCACAGAGATCCGCCTGCCTCTGCCTCCCGAGTGCTGGGATTAAAGGTGTGCGTCACCACTGCCCGGCCTGGTGTTTAAATGTAGAAAAATTTCCCTTATTTTGTGGGGGCACTTAGGTTTTTGAAGAGTCATTTTAACAACATGAAATTTTTAACTATAGGTTAATTTTGAAACCTTTATCCTATAAAGCTTCACTATGCCAGTAATAGAGTTCTCAAACCTGTCAATAATTTTCTTTAAAACCGAAACAACAACAACAAAAAACATATGGTAGGTGGTGCTGGGGAAACACGTAGTTGGAACAGTACTTACTGCACAAGCACGGGGCCTGAGTTTGATCCCCAAAACCCTTGTAAAACGCTAGGTGTGGTAGCAGCAGCCTGTAATTCTAGTGCTGGGGAAGTGAAGACAGGACGATCCCTGAAGCTCACTGTCCAGCCAGCTCAAAACCCTTGTAAAACGCTAGGTGTGGTAGCAGCAGCCTGTAATTCTAGTGCTGGGGAAGTGAAGACAGGACGATCCCTGAAGCTCACTGTCCAGCCAGCTCAGTTCAATTGGCAAACCCTAGGTGCCAATGAGAGACCTTGTCTCACAAAAACAAGGTGGACAATGTTGCTGAGGAAGATACCCGAGGTTGACCTCCAGCCTACACACACACACACCCACACCCACCCACACACACACACACACACACACACACACACACACACACACACACACACAATAAATAAATAAATAAATAAATAAATAAATAAATAAATAAATAAATAAATAAAAGATGTTAAAAAGAGAAGAGATTGTCAGGCAGTGGTAGCAAATGCCTTTAATCTCAGCACTCGGGAGGCAGAGGCAGGTGGATCTCTGAGTTCAAGGCTAGCCTGGTCTACAGAGTGAGTTCCAGGACAGCCAGGGCTGTTACACAGAGAAACCCTGTCTCAAAAAACCAGAGAGAGAGAGAGAGAGAGAGGTTGGAGGAAGAGGATGAGAAGACAATCCTCTTGAGAAATGGCAGAGTTAAGAGGCCAGTGAACAGCATTCTCCATCCTAAGTCTCTGTACTTCACGGGAGCAGCTGTCCCTTAGTAAGGCNGCTTTGACTTTGGTAATAATGCTAGCCAGCATTTATTTGGGTGCATGCTGAGCACCCAAAATGCTTTATGTGACTTATTCCATTGAAGCTTTACAATGACTGAGGGAGACANTCGCTAACATTCCCCTTTTAGAGATGAGAAATCTGGGCCTGGAGGAGGGTGGGATTCAGTGGTGACATTCTGGGAGGCAGAAGAGCCAGGCTGCAGCCTGGGCAACCTGAACTCTATACCNTCCCACTTAACTCCTATGGCATGCTGCCTCCTTCCCTGTGAATGCTGACAAGTTCCTTCCTGGCTCAGAGGACATTTGCACTGTTACTGTGAAGGGCTGGTGAGTGATGAATTGTTCCAGGCAGGAGCCCTCGTGCTGGGCTGAAGATGCCCCTTTGTTCTGAGGAAGGCTGATCCAGGCCCCCATATGGAGCTTGCTGGGAAGCAGCCCTGGACTTTGAGATGGGAATCACTTCTGGCTCAGCCACCCCTGGCCCTGGCCCTCTCCACCAGGCAAGAGAGACTGGTACAGTCTCTGAGCAGATGGCCGGGTGTGTGAGTGGAGGTTGGGNACCAGAGGAAGACCTGGAGTCTGGGAATGGGAAGAATGAGTGTGGGAGGAGCTTCCCAGGACAACACTGCCTATCCCCATNGTCTGTTTTATTTTATTGTATTTATTTTGGCAGGTGCAGTGAACTTTATTGATGGTGTTCAAGAGAGTAGTGCTCCCTAAGCCCCTCCCCTTCTTCTGTGGGTCTGGACTGGAAACTGTGAGGGGAGATACTCTGTTTCAGGGCTGAGTTGGGACAGGGACTCCTCAGCAGCTGAGGGCCTCTCTCTTCCTCTCTGCTCTTTCCAGGGTAGATGGTCCAAGGCTTCTTATTCCCTGGAGGCCATGTAAGGCCACCACCCTGTTGCTGTAGCCATATTCATTGTCTTACCAGGAAATGAGCTTTACAGAGTGGTTGTTGAGAACAATGCTAGCCCCAGCATCACAGGTGGAAGGGTGGGCAGCACTGTTAAAGGCTTAAGAGACAACCTGGTCCTCAGTGTAGCCCAGGATGNCGTTTAGTGCCCTCCAAAGCCTGCTTCACCACCTTGCTGATGTCATTGTACCTTACAGCTTTCTCCATGTGGCATGTCAGATCCACAACAGACACACTAAGGGCAGGAACATGGAAGGCCATGCCAGTAAGCATCCCCTTTGGCTCTGGGATGACCTTGCCCACATCCTTGGCAGTGCCAGTGGGTACAGGGATGATGTTCTGGGAAGTCCCACAGCCATCATGACCCAGTTTTCCAGAGGGGCCACCACAGTCTTCTGGGTGACAGTGATGGCAAGGACTATCTGTGGTCATGAGTCCTTCCACAATGCCATGGCCTGTTTTAGTGAGGAGAGATAGAGGCCTGTTGGGTTCAGCAAAGGGTCCTGGGAGGTAAAACCTCAGAAGGAGAGAGAAGAGCTGTGAGGGGGGGGAAATGGTAGATATATTTTTCTTTTCTTTTTTTCATGCTGAGAGTCAAACCCAGGCACTTAAACATACTAAATTAGCATTCTACCTATCAGTCTCATTGTATGTGTGTTGTATGTGTGTACATGTTCATGTGTGTGTACATATGAGGGGATGTACATACATGGATGGAGGACAGAAGTTGATGTCAGGCGTCCTCCTTAATCACTATTGACCTTACTTTTTAAATAGTGTTTCTCATTGAGCTCAGAGCTCACTGATTTAGCTAAACCAACTGGCCAGCAAGCCCCAGGGATCCTGCTGTTTCCACCTCCCCAGCCCTGGGATTATGGGCCAAGCTTTTTACATTGGTTCTGGAGATTTGAACTCAGGTCCTCACAGGTGTATGGATGGATATCAACCAAACATGGTGCAGTGAGACTAGGCACCTCCCCATGTATTAAGGCTGGAAGGGGGTTCTTTCAACTCTAGCAATGTAAGGAATTGAGCAGTGAGTGCAGTTGGCCTGGTTAATTCTTCGGGGTCCCAGGAACAGCTAAGGGAGATGTCTCTGAGTGTTAGTCTGATGTAGCCTTCCCCTCGTTAAGGCTGTGCCTGGTGGGGACTTGCTTTGGCCCCAAGTAACTATGCAAGTGATTCTATCTTTTACTTCACAGGCTAATGTCCCTGGAGCTTTAGAGCTGATTATGAGCCTCGAGTCCCTCCTTGGGTAGTCATCCCTGGCCTTGCCTGCTGGCACTGCAGATGTTGTGAGACACGGGAGGGTGGCTTTTTGAAAAGGTGTGAGAAGCCCCTAGGGGCCTGTTTCTCCTATGAGCCCCATGGGAGTGGCATGCTTGGCACTGCTCACAGGCAGGTGTGCTGGGACATCAGAGTTCTAGGCCAGAGGCTACTCTGTCCACTCCAGATGCTGTCCTTAAACTAAATTCTTCCCAAGGTGGGCTGTGCTGCAGGCTGACTTATCCTTGGAACTTCAGTTTGGGATACAGCAGCTTGGGTTCTATGATCTATTTATGATCTCAGGATTCTTGGACTCTTGCTCGATATCTCACAGGCCAATAGTGTGAGGGCTGAAAACAGACTTGCTGATGTAGAGTTCCTGTTCCCTTGGCCCAGTCTCCTGCCCACTGAACAAACATAGATATCATCCTACCATGAAGGAGAGTCACAAGGACCAGGGCATCCTAAACTCTGCCTGACAAACAGGAATCACTCAGGAACCCATGCTTGTTTAAAGTCAGCTTCACAGACAAAATCCTTTCTCCAGCTGAAGCTAACTGACTGATTCCACTCCCAGCCTGGGTTTTCTCACTTGTTGGCATTCGTCTAGAGAAAGCTCCATGTAAGTCTACCAGGCCATGAGTCTACCAGGGCTCCATGCTCTGTTGTAACCCTTCCTGCCTAACTATCATAGACACTCTCTGCTATCCCTCTGGAGGGATGCACGCACTCATTGACTCCCTCTTGCCGAGTGAGATTTTTGTGCCTGGTTTACTTCAAAAAGGGATGATTTTAGAGCTGGAGAGATGGCTCAGTGGTTTGGTTAAGAGCGCATGTTGCTCTTTCAGAGGCCCCAGGTTCAATTCCCAGTACTCACATGGCACCTTACGACCGTCAGTAACTCCAGTCCCAGGGACTTTAATGCTTTCTTCTGGCTTCCTTGGGCATTAGGCATAGACGTGATGGTCACAGACATACATGCAGGCAAAACCCCCATACGCATAAAATAAAATTTTTTTAAGGAGGGGGATGGCCTAGGCTCAAGTGGTGGAGATAAGTAGGGGATCCATTCCTAGCTCTCTGCCCTGTGGTAGAAGCTCTCCATCCTGCCTCTTGCTTCTTGGTCCCAGGCTCCTGGGGAAATGGAACCCCTCCTGACGACCTCCCAGGTTGGGGGGATCTTGGTAAGATAAGATTTTGAATCTAAACATCTAGACAAAGCCCAGATTTCTGCATCTAATGAGAGGCCAGGTAATAGCGATGCTGCTGACCCACAGCGGACGCTGAGGGGCCACCCAGTCTCAAGTCATAATCTCACATCATAATCTATAGTTTGGGAAACTGGGTGGCCTAGTGAAGTCCACAGAGCAAAGGCTTCAGGGGCAGAGGCTGGGTGGGTTTGAACCAGCTCTGCCACTCATTGATCGGAAGTCCTGTACAAGTGTTACTTAACCCTCTGGAGCCACTGTATCCCCTCTGGGCAAAGGCTGTAATCCCTCGGTGTATCTGGCTTTGGGAATACTATTTGAGGTAGTGGAGGGCTTGACATCTAGGAGCCGCTCCAAGAGCATCTTGGGTAAGGTAGTGGTAGTGGTAGGAGTTGTCCACTAATGCTAGCTGATGCTTATCCAGCAGGCTGGGCAGTCCTAACAGTGAGTTCAGATGTGGGCTAATACAGCAAACAGACCTGGGCAGGGTGGCCTTGGGCCTTAGCCCCCTCTACCCACTGGCTTTGGGACCTTGGGCAAGTCACTTAACCTCCTGGAACCCCAGATTTCCTAGGATTATGTGCACTAAGAGTTAAGTACAGGCGGTAGGCAGTGCTCTTGAATATTGATAGGAATCAACAGTGTGACTCCAGCCTTGCCTGTGGTGTGATTCCTAGGAAGGACACAGAGAGAGACCATGTCTTAAAAAACAAAAACAAAAACAAACAAAAGAACTCAAGGTCAGAGATCAGACTGCAAGGTAAATCGGTGGATATCATAGGAGGGAGAAGGCCAACTCTAGTTCCCTGCTCTCTCCAGAGCTGCTGTTTCTGCTTCTGAGAGCTGAATCGTTCTCAGCTTTTGTGAGAGAGCAGGTGGAGCAGCTCTGGATCCCCTTTCCACACAATTGGTGGTTGTGTGNATCTGGAACTAGGTTTGGGTGGGGCCTTAGTTCAAAAGTATGGGCAGGAGCTGCTGGGGGCTACACTTGGCGGGAGGCTCAGTGTATTGACAAGGCCCTGAGTAAGGTGGTGAGTGGTGGGGAAGTGGGTCCTGGCACTGTGGCTGGTAACTGTGAAGGCCTCTGTCACCTGATAGTTGATTGTCCAGGCTTAGTGTGTGGAACCAAAGCTTTCCTACTGTCTTTGAAGGGCAACCAAGCTGAGGAGATCCAAGGAAATGTCCCTCACTGCTTTTCAAACACATCTGGTTACTGTCAGGGCAGGAAACAAGCTCTGCAGCAAATGTGTCAAGTTGTGGGTGAGAGTCCACACGTAGACATACTTCCTGCTGGAAGTTCACCCCTATCATGATGTGACAAATGGATGAAGGTCAGCCCCTTTTACCTGCCAATCATGCCTCGTGTGTGTGTGTGTGTGTGTGTGTGTGTGTGTGTGTGTGCATGCATTTGAGTGTAGAAGCCCAAGGACAGTCTTGGGTGTCATTCTGTAGGCGCCATCCACCTTGGGTTTTTTTGTTTTGTTTTGTTTTTGTTTTTTAAGACACAGTCTGGAACTCACTGTATAAACCAGACTGGACTTGAACTCATAGAGATCCACCTACCTGTGCTTCCCTACTGTTGAGATTAAAGGCATGGCCCACCACACCCAGTGCACCTTGTTTTATTAAGACAGAGTCTCTCAATAGCCTAGATCTCTCAAAGTAGGGTCAACTTGTTGGCCAGGGAGCTCCAGGGATCTGCCTGTATCCACCTCCCTAGTACTAGGACTGATGTCTCATGTTTTTGGTTTTTGTTTGTTTGTTTTTCTACAAGCAGGTTCTGGGGATTGAACTCAGGTCCTCATGCTTGCAAAGCTGTCTCTTAAGCCCACCTGTGGACCATTGTTTGGTACTCTTTTTTTTTTTTTAAATAATTCATTTAATTTTATTTTATGTGCGTTTGTGTGAAGGTGTCAGATCTCCTGGAACAAGAGTTACAGACAGTTGTGAGCTGCCATGTGGATGTGGGAATTGAACCCGGGTCCTCTGGAAGAGCAGCCAGTGCTCCTAACCCCTGAGCCATCTCTCCAGCCCCACTTGGTAATTTTGAGATGCTTTGAGGGGTGATAGGAAGGGAAGGAAAGTGGAAAGGCCCTTTTGGGAGCCAGGAGTCCTGTGTGCCTGAACAAACAAGTCACTGAGAGTGTGGCCCTGGCCTGTCTCTGCTGTAAGGTCCTCAGGACAGACCTGCCTTTGCTGGAACTTTTCCCAGTCTATTCTTGCCTTTCTTACCATATCCAGTTCCTCCCTAGTCATCTAACTTACAGTTATTTCTTTTTCTTCTATGGTGGGAACGATTGTGGTCTGTGGCATTCAGATTAGATAGAGCCCTTCCCCTGGATGATGGCTGCTTGCATTGTCGAGTAACTGGTTTATAGCTCCACACTCCATCTGTCTCTNCAGCTAGACTTTAAGCTCCTGGAGGGCTTCTCATTTTTTTGTATTTCTCACATGCCCTGCCTGAGGAGCTTAGTAAAAACTAAATGAACATGTGGCCTTCTGGGCCCAAAGTATGTGTTCTCTCTCTCTCTCTCTCTCTCTCTCTCTCTCTCTCTCTCTCTTCCCTCCCTCCCTCCCTCCCCCCATTTCTTAAATTGATTGGCTGATAACACAGTTCCAAGGAACAGAGACCAGGAGCATGGAGAATGGACCTGAAAGTACACTGTGTTCATATAGGGCAGGATCATGGGTGTCTGCTCTTCTCCAGAGGAACTGAAGCTCTGTCTGCCCCCACCAGATGGGGTGTGACTCACATTCAATTGCCTAATTTTCCCTGTAGGGTCTTGGATCTCCTGCCTTGAACCTTCCTCTCAAGCTGGATGGGTCCTGTAGCCCCAGGCACTTTGGCTTGATGGGAGGGAGGCCTCCAGCTCTGTGCAGGGCTCAGGGCTGCCCCCCACCCCACCCGCAGGACTNGAGTGTGGAAGTTGAGTGCCTCTGGTTCCCACACCTTGGCTCCACTGTCGCAGGCAGCCAGCTGGCCCCTTAAACACAATGTGCAAATCTTCTCTGTTCCTGTCCCCGCATTGTCAGTGGCCAGGCGCCTGGGCTGGGAATGTGGGCCCGTGAATAGGAGAGGCATTTGCAGCCTGCAAATGAAACA
>LZPO01054949.1:812354-827762 GCA_001675575.1 Neotoma lepida
TGTGTGTATGTGTGTGTATGTGTGTGTGTGTGTGTGTGTGTGTGTGTGTTTAGCCTCCAGGATCTTTGGATATGTCTTCACAGTGATCCCCTCTTGAATGAGTGTGTGAGAATGGGATTCAGCTCTCAGGAACCCCCCACCCCACCCCCCAGCTACTAACTTTGGCAAAGTCTAAGTTTTCCAAATATGTCCACAGCTCTTTTTTATCATCACACACCAGATAGTAATCTGGCTGCAGCCGAAAGGTGGGAGACCCGAGCTTCCTTCCCAATGCTCTGCCTTAACCTTTCATGCCCCCCTGCATCCCCCTGGAGCCTGTCTAATCAAATCCAGGCCTGACCTCTGCAAAGGCCCTGGACCAGGCAATAAGTTCCCCTCCT
Source organism: Neotoma lepida (assembly GCA_001675575.1). Lineage (NCBI taxonomy): Eukaryota > Metazoa > Chordata > Mammalia > Rodentia > Cricetidae > Neotoma > Neotoma lepida. The sequence goes on from LZPO01054949.1 coordinate 812,735, forward strand.
GGAGCTGCTGTAGATCTGGTTCTCAGGAGATCCCGTCCTTCTGGGTGATTTATAGGGGTGTCCAGGACCATTTCCTGTAATTTCTGTTCCCTTCCAACCAAGGATTGCTGGCCTCTGGCCTCTGCCATAACCTGCTGTACCCATGGTGGGTCCCAGGGCAGCTGGAAGACCCTTTTCAAAAGGGCACAGGGACAGGGTGCTTGCCATCTCCCTTCCCATGTTGCATCCTTTGGCCCTCACACCTGGCAGGGCTCCCACCTACTTCATGCCTCTCCTGTCACCCATCTTGAAGTGGGGAACCCAAAACTGTCCTCAGAGGACCAACAATTGTCTGCAGAAGTGGAACGTACCAACAACCAGGATCACAGCACTGCTTTGCTGTCTAGCAGCTAAAGCAGGTCACAGTCATCAACCACACTGTAGCCTCTGTGATGACTTGTTCAGGGAACTCAGAGGCCCCCCTGGAAGCCCAATGCTCCATGTGTGCCCAGGAACCCTTTCTCCAGANAGATAATAACATGAAAGTACCCAGGAACCCAGAACTGCTGTCTCAAGCCCAAACATGAGGAGACCTTATTTTCATTTTTGATTCAGAATCCCACTGTGTAGCTCAAGCTGGGCTTGAATTCATGATCATCCTGCCTCAGCCTCCCGAATTCCCAGATTACAGATGTACACTGCCACACCTGGCTAAGAACAGATTTCTGTGGGGGTGTGGTAGCTCATGCCCAGAATCCCAACACCTGGGAGGCTGCAGAAGGAGGATTACATTGAGTTTGAGGTCAACCTGGGCTACATAGCAAAACTTTGTCTACATTAGCAAAACAGAACAGAGCAAAACAAACAAACAAACAACACACACACACACACACACACACACACACACACACACACACACACCCCTTGTGAACCAAATATGCTCTACCCTGACACTAGAAGAGCCCAAAAACCTGTTTGTACTGTAATGAGTCTTCTCTGTCTCTCCAGCCAGCTCCCAAATAATGACATAAAGACTTCTTATTAATTATGAAAGCTCAGCCTGTAGCTTAGGATTGTTCCTATCTAGCTCTTATAACAAATTAAGCCATTTATATTAATCTACGTTCTATCACGTGGTATTACCTCTCTTCCATCTTCACCTCCTGTTTCCTCTCCACATCTCCTGGCATCCCTTGCAGGCCTAGATGCATTTCCTACTTCCTCTCTCTCTGCCCGGAAGCCCTGCCTACACCTCCTGCTTAGTTATTGGCCAGTCAGCTCTTTATTAAACCAATCACAGCAATGTATCTTCATACAAGTACAAATATCTCACAACAAACAAACAAACAAACAAACACACGAGACTTATGAACCAAATATATTCTACCTTGACACTAGAGGAGCCCAAAGCCTGTTTGAGAGCCAGGAGTGCCTTGAAGGTCCCAGGACTCCAGCTAAACTGGGTAGGCTCTCTGGCATGGAGANTGTAGCAAAGGTTAGCNTAGAATCTGAGAGTCCTGAGGGCATCTACCCCTCCGTTTATGCTGCATAAAGCAGGTCACTCAACAAGCCCCAGGGTGACCAGAGATTAAGTGAAGGACAGGAAGAGGCCAGGGAAGCAGAAGACTTGGTGATGAGCGCACATCTGGCAGGCCAGCTGGACTCCTCAGGTGAAGCTGAGGAACCAGCTCTCTGCTCTTGACCTTCCCTCCAGCCGTTAAGAAAAGGCTTGGCCAGGACTGGAGAGATGGTCCAGTTGAGAGCACTGGCTGCTCTTCCAGAGGACCCAGGTTCAATTCCCAGCACCCACATGGCAGCTCACAGCTGTCTGTAACGCCAGTTCCAGGGGACCTGACCCCCCCTCTTCTGGTCTCTTTGAGCAACAGGCACACACGTGGCACATAGACATAGATGCAGGCCAAATACCCATACACATAAAATAAAAACAAAAAAGTAATATATAGTTTTGTTTGTTTGTTCGAAACAGGGTTTCTCTTTGTAGCCCTGACTGTTTTGGAACTCCCTCTGTAGACCAGGCTGGCCTCAAACTCACAGAGATCCACCTGCCTCTGCCTCCCGAGGGCTGGGACTCAAGGCGTGCGCCACAACCACCCAGCCTAAATAATATCTTTTTTTAAAAAATGAAGAAAAAGAGGAGGAAGATGAGCCTCCTTGGAGAGAGAGGAAACTGGCTGGGGTACTAAGGGACACCCCCACAGAAGGCCTGGGCTTCAGTGCCCCTTTTACAAGACAAAAGGATTCCCTTCAAATGGTTTTCAAGCATTTGTGGACAAGGAAAGCAACTGTTCAGAATAAGTGTGCCAGTAAGACAGCACACAGGACCTGCCAGGGCCACTCCAATGCAGGCAGTGAGGGCCAGGTGGGCCCCCCGGGGACCTTTAGGAGTCCAGTGACCCTACTGGTATGAGGACTGACTCCTTGCCCACCCCCTTCCAACACTGGTATTGCTTTCTAGCATCTTCATACTCAACCTCACNGTGCTGACAGTTTCCTTCTGATGTTGAGGGTTTGAGGGAGAGCTCCCTGTAACGGCCAGACTCTGCCATGCCAGCACCCAGAACTGAAAAGCAGCAGTTTCTTCCGTGTCTCTCCTCAGACCAGTTCTAAGGACTCCAGGGAATCCAGCCTGGGGGTCTAGAGGCACGAAAGACTTGATTCTGTGANNAGGAGGCATCTGCAGTNGGCAGAACCATTAGTCCATGCCCCAGGTCAGAGATGGGGGGCTAGGGAGATACAGCTCCTCTCTGGCTGGAGTGAGAAGGGGGCATCAGCTCCTACTTAGGCAGGGTCTGGGTGAGGGAGCAAGACAGCCGACTCTGGAGCTCAGGCGCTCTCTCCCCCACCTCCAAGATCTGTCTCCAGGCCTACCTTCCTGGAGGTTGAGCTGGACAGGGCCCCAGAGACTTTTCAACCTCCACTCCTGAGCCTTGGGTTGACCCACAGGCCTTTGGCCAAGCACAGCCTTTGGCCTGAGGCAGGGCAGGCTGACCTCTGGATGCTCCCTGGGGATCCTCTCATCAAGCCTGATGGGGGCCCCAGCTGGGCCACTTGCCCTTCCCTCTCAAAACCAGGCTCCCAAGTCCTGTCCACAAGAGCTTTATCCACAGGGAGACACTCGTGATTGATCACCTACACACCACCAGAAACACATACCCGCCATGGTAGCTGGCAGATTCAGACCCCTGCCATTGTCCAGATGGGGACAGTTAGGCCAGATACAGGAGACAGAGCCAGGCTTCCCAGCGAACACCCAGCCCAGAACACATGTACGAGGAGTTGTGCACACCCGTCCGCCACACTCCCAGGAGGCCATCAAAGGGGAGGAGGCTGGGCAGGGGATTTTTATGCATGTTTATTTTTAATGAACCACACGCAAATGAGATGGAGAATGGCCACAAAGGAGCCAGCCCCCAGAGACTCTTGAGGGGAAGGCACAAAGGCTCATCCTCATCCTTTCAAGTTGCTGAGCTGCCATGGAGTCCAGAACAGGACTGTGGATTNAGGGAGCCTGAGAGGGGACATTGGGACCACGAGGAGGACTGTCCAGGCATGCCAGGGAGCCTAGAGCAGGGACAGCCAGCAACAAGCTCCAGGGTCTCTGCTGTTGGGGGGGGGTCTCATTCTAGGAGGGAGGGAGCCACTGCCCTAACTGCCTCTGGAGTGCCAGAGGGGAGGAGCTGCAGCCTGGACAGATGGTGTACCGCCTTCCTGCACTTGAAGCAAAGTGGATTTTAATGAAATCTCAGTCCGGGCGCTGAAGCTGGGAGCTCGGATGGGAGGGGCCTTTTCCCCAGGTTTGCAGTGTGGGGCCTAAGCCAGGGTGGGAGCAGGGTGGGAAGAACACTTAACCAGCTGGGGGTACAAGGGGGCACCATGGCCCCCTCTGTAGATCAGAGTTTAAGTGTGGGTCTGATCCCCAAAAGGTGGGGAGGGGGTCCTTGAATATTTATGACACATTGAAATGTAGATTGGTGGGTTTGACAGTCTTCTGAGAGGCCTGTCACCTTGCATGGATACACTACCCTCTTGGGGCGCTGGTGGAAACTGCAGAACTGCCTGTAGCGGGAGAGGACAAGAAAGGAAGAAAAAAAGATAGAAAGCCACTGGGCCCTGGTAAGGAAGAGGCTGGCAAAGCCACTATTGACAATGTCCCTACGAGGCAACAGTGGTGAACCAGTTCCCTGTCTGGGACTCAGTTTCCAGTTTGGTAGAATGTGGCGCATATTGCTCATCACAGCAAATAAAAAGATGGTAGCCAATCTGGGAGGTGTGCCTTTCTCTAGGTGGCCTTCATGAGTGGGATCCAGGAGAGGAAAGGGTCTAGATGCCTTGATTAGAGCGTCATCATTCTGTTTTTGATTTTTTGAGACAGGGTTTCCCTGTGTAACAGCCCTGGCCGTCCTGGATCTCGCTCTGTAGACCAGGCTGGCCTCGAACTCACAGAGATCCACCTGCCTCTGCCTTCTGAGCTCTGAGATTAAAGGCGTGNGCCACCACCGCGGGGCAAGCTTCATCATTCTGGAATTGCTCTGCCAGGCATGTCCACCCTACAGCCAGGGAAGCCATAAATACAGTCCAGCACAGTGTTGGAAGTGTATATTCAAAACATTATGAANTTTTTTTTGGCCTTTTCTTGGTAACTNGATTGTATGGTTCTCAGTTGTGAACTTTGTGTATGACAATGTCTTGTCTCAATATCTCCTCCCCAGGTCTCTTAANGATTATGTCATCTCTGGGATTCGAGTGTGCCTACCTNTGGTGGGNGGGCTGTGGGAAGGGCTGGTAATGTCTCTTAAGCNACTGTCCTTATCTTTCTCTCTGCACCTCCACAGTGCACCTTATCTGCCCCCCTTCTGCTTCCCCAGCCATGTCAGACTTCCATGTGCACCCCCAGGCCACCATGGGTGAGGAGGGTGGTGTGGCCCGTTTCCAGTGCCAAATCCATGGGCTTCCCAAGCCCCTGATCACGTGGGAGAAGAACAGAGTCCCCATTGACACGGACGATGAGAGGTGAGCCTCTAATGGGAAGGACAGAGAGGCTGACTGAGGTACTGACTTTGGATGATGACTGTGGCAGCCTTGTGTNTGCCACCAGTGCCTACAGCCCAGGACAGTGCTATTTATGCAAGCTGCAGTCAGAANTGGGGGTCCACATGGCTTACTGGGCCCAAATTCTAGGCTCATGAAAGTGTAGGTGAGGATAGTGTCTGGTTGTTATCAAGATTAGGAGGGTATATCCACCTGGGAGGGTCCCAGTGAACGTCTGTGATCACAACTGTATGCCCACATCTCAGTCTATGTCCCCGTGGCTTGAGGTTGCAATGACTGTGCTGGTAGTCAACTGTGCCCTCCCCTAACAGGTACACATTACTGCCCAAGGGGGTCTTGCAGATAACAGGACTTCGGGCTGAGGACAGCGGTGTCTTCCATTGTGTGGCCTCAAACATTGCCAGTGTGCGGGTCAGCCACGGGGCCAGGCTCACTGTGTCAGGTGAGCTCCTTTGGTCCGCCCTGTTCTTTCAGCCACCCCAGTTGGTCTACTCCCAGACAGACCCAGTTCCCCAGTGTGACCAAGTGTATATGGAGGCGCTGTGAGCACAAGCCAGAGGCAGCTGAGGCTGGTCTCTAGCCCTCCCTGCCTGAGAAGCACGTCCTCCCAGAGATCCCTGGGCTCTCCCAGTGCTAGAGGCCTGGCTGGGAGAGGAAAGATAGTTGTTGGGTTCCCCAACATCTCCTTGTCTTCAGAACTTGGTTTGGGGCTGGTATGTGTGTATCCAGGGTCATGAGTGGGAATGAGGAAGTGGAAAAGCTTCCAACTGGAATAAGGAAATGTGGTCTTCTCCCCCCAGGCTCAGGCTCCGGGGCCTACAAGGAGCCCACCATCCTTGTGGGGCCTGAGAACCTCACCCTGACAGTGCATCAGACTGCAGTGCTGGAGTGTGTCGCCACGGGCAACCCGCGCCCCATTGTGTCCTGGAGCCGCCTGGGTGAGCCTTATCCATAGCCCCAGCTCTCTGGCCAGCCTACCCCCTGGGAGGGCTGATCTCATGGTCTCATCACCCAGCTCTGGGGGACTTTAAATTGTATTTGTTCTCCACAAGGGTCAATCCCCTCCCTGTGGCCTGGGGAGGGGCTGAGTTTCTCTGGAGGTCAGCCTGCTGCTGCATTCTCTCTCTCCCTGTGGGACTGGCTTAGTTCCCTGGGTTACCGAGTATAGACAGTTCTCCCTCAGTGTCTCTCTAGCCCCCAGAACTCTCTGCAGCCCTCAGCACCCAGTCCCTCCCACCCCACCCTCTATGCCCTGGCCACACCCCCAGTTATGCAATCCTAAAACTTCAAAATCCCAGCAAGCATCCCACCCTGGCTCTGCTCTCCCCTCCCAGGCTTGCCTGCTCCCAAGTCGCCCCAGCCAGAATCCCCAGGCAGCAGAAGAAAGCAGTGAAAGGGTGCAGATGGGCCACTAGTCTGAGCCGAAAGGTCACTGGGGGAAGGAGCCTCTAGAGGGGTGGGGTGGGGCCGCATTCACAAGGAGACTATGCCACACTAGCAGCTGAGTGATGGGGGAAGGAGGGGCCCTGTGGGATAATGGAGTAGATTTCACCACTTCAGGGCCTGAATGGGGAGCTGTCTCCTTGTGTTCTGGCTGTGCTAATCTGATCCCTGGGGTGGGGGGAGGGCCTGGGTCCCAGGGAGAGGCTGGAAAGAGTAGGCTACCATCAGGAGCCACTGGGCACTCCAGGGGCCATCTGCTCCATCATTTCCCAGAGTATGGCCTAGCAGGAGAAAAAGAATGGTTCAGGGGCCTAACAAGTGTGGGAAACAAAGCTAACCAAGGCTCTTTACTGAGGGACTTCTTAGAGCCTTTATATTCATGGGCCATGTGCCTCAGCATCCTGGAGTAGAACNGATACTCAGCCATGGAATTTACAACTGCTGATCAAATTCAAATTCTCTATGGATTCAAGGAGAAGGGACTAGAAGTACTTAGGGGCTGAAGCAGGAATATGTCGCCATAGGCTGTGCAGTGAGATACTGTCTAAAAACAAAGCAAACAACAGCAAAACTAGCTAGCAATCACCACGCTAGAATCAGGACACTGGCCCCCGCTGCTGGGCTCAAGTGCTGAGTTTTCCACTACTTCTGGAGTTCTGCGGAGGGGTGATGCCAAAGCTATAGGTCCAGGCTTTCTGAAAGACTGGTAAAGGGGCAGGCCTTCTGGAATGTTCTCATCCTTCCTGTCTTCCACACTCCCACCACTGCTCATTCCCCCTCCGCTTCCATTGCAGATGGCCGCCCCATTGGGGTGGAGGGCATCCAGGTGCTGGGCACGGGGAACCTCATCATCTCAGATGTGACCGTCCAGCACTCAGGTGTCTATGTCTGTGCGGCCAACAGGCCTGGCACCCGGGTGAGGAGGACAGCCCAGGGCCGGCTGGTGGTACAAGGTACAGAGCAGCCAAACCCTTCCCANGCCTCCCCTCCCCCAGCATCTCTGGTCTGTACCNCATGATCAGTACCTTCTATTACTGCAGCTNCCTATCCTNACCCTAGCCCTGCCCCTCACCCCTCCTAAGACTCTGGCCAGGTCAAAGACACAGGCTTCCCCAGAACATGAGTACTAGCCCCAGAAAGGTATGGCATTCTCTGACTTGCAACCCCTGTGCCCTGAACATGTCAGTGCCACCCCTCCACCTTGGAAAGCACTGCCACTTTCTGATATCAGCAGGTCATTCCCCTGGCTCACACCTGTCCCTTCCTGTGGAGCCGTTTCATTCACACATGTGGCACTTCCACGCTCACACCTGCCTGCTGTGCGTGCGCTCCAGTGTGCCTGTCATCTCCCTCTCACATAGCAGTTCCACCTTGCTCACAAGATGTGGGGCCCACAGCCAGCCTCAATCTCCATTTCCAGGGCTTTCCCCTGACTGTCTCTCCTCCCATGGCATGGGAATGGAGATGGGAAATGGGGAATTAGGAACTTAAATGCCGTTTGTTTAGCATGCTCTGTGCTGTTAATCTGTCCAGGAGAAAGTGATGGAGTATTTTATTCTTGGGTGTTAATAGAGGCTTGAGGCCGTGGATTGGAGGGAAGTGGAATTGGGTGGTGAAGGGGGGCGGCTCATCCATCTCCTGTCATTACAGCCTTGGAGGTGCAGCCAGCCCTATTAGCACATTTATTTATTTAACAATTTCCTGAGCAAGGAGCTCAGCTTGATTGCTTTTGGATACAGATGTCAGTCTTTTAAATAGTCTTTAAGATGGAGTCCTAGTCCTAGATGCTGGGGTGAAGGAAGAAGGGAGGGAGCCTCTCCTGGCCTACCTAGGGTACTCTTCTCTGACCCATTACCCCTTCCTCCTCACCCCTTCCTTCGTGGCTGTCCCTGTTCCTCTCTGCATGACCCCTATGACTCTACATGCTTCTCTGCGCCCACTTAGCCCCAGCAGAGTTTGTCCAGCATCCTCAGTCCATCTCCAGGCCAGCTGGCACCACAGCCATGTTCACCTGCCAAGCTCAAGGTGAGCCACCCCCTCATGTCACATGGCTGAAGAATGGACAAGTGCTGGGGCCAGGAGGCCACGTCAGGCTCAAGAACAATAACAGGTGTGTGTGTGTGTGTGTGTGTGTGTGTGTGTGTGTGTGTGTGTTGGGGTGCTATCATGGGAAGAGACAGTGGTCTGAAACAAGTGGCCCAAATATAAGTGTGTCTCTCTAGCCAAGGGAGAGTGCTGATGGGAGTCTGGGACTTGGGGCTTAAGTCTTGGGCCTGCCACCCTTGTGCTGGTAAGTCTTGCTCAGACAAGGAGGGGCTCAGTCTCTCCATCTCTCAGGTGGGAGGTGTGGCCGACCTCTGAGGTTCTTCCTCCCCCTACAGCACATTGAGCATTTCTGGAGTTGGTCCTGAAGATGAGGCCATCTACCAATGTGTGGCTGAGAACATTGCTGGCTCCTCCCAAGCCAGTGCCAGGCTGACCGTGCTGTGGGCTGAGGGGTTGCCAGGCCCCCCACGCAATGTCCGTGCTGTCTCTGTGTCCTCCACTGAGGTTCGAGTGTCTTGGAGTGAGCCTCTAGCCCANACCAAGGAGATCATTGGCTACGTCTTACACATCAGGAAGGCTGCCGGTGGGTAGTGACCGTCAGGAGAACTCTGTCACCCACCCTCACTCACTATGGCTTAACCCTCTAAACCACACACATCCTGATCCAACACCTTCCTTTCCTTCCACACCTTGCTCCCCAACCACCTCATTTCACCAAAGCTTCCAAGACACCCTCCTGTCCCTTAACACTCCCTGGCACTGCCCTTTGCCTCCCAGACTCACCAAAGCTGGAGTATCAGGAAGCCGTTAGCAAGAGTACCTTTCAGCACCTGGTCAGAGACCTTGAGCCCTCCACAGCGTACAGCTTCTACATCAAGGCCTACACACCAAGGGGGGCCAGTTTAGCCTCTGTCCCCACCCTGGCCAGCACCCTGGGTGAAGGTAAAGAGAATGGGATGCAAAACCATAGACGCTCAGTCGATCAGGGCAGAAACATCACATACACCTGTTTAGGTTGTGTGAGTACAAGGTGCCTGGCCCTGAGGCTGAGTAAGGACTAGCTGTGCTGGGAGGAAGGGGCAGCTTTTTCTAATTCATGGAAAGGTGCTATCTGAGTAAGGCCATGCCCTGTGCCTGAGGACGGAGGGCTGTCAGGTTCTTGGGTTCTAGGTCACAGGTGGAAAGATAGAGCTCCAACTGACTGCTCCCATCTTGGCCCTCTAGCCCCGCCCCCACCCCCGTTATCGGTGCGGTTGCTGGGCAGCTCATCTCTGCAGCTGCTGTGGAAACCCTGGCCACGGCTGGCCCAGCACAACGGGGGCTTCAAGCTGTTTTATCGTCCAGCCAGCACGGCTTCTTTCACCGGACCCATCTTGCTCCCTGGGACTGTCTCCTCTTACAACCTCAGCCAGCTTGGTGAGACCTGCAGGGCAAGGGACTGGGCAAGGTGTGACACTGGGCACCAGGGGTGGTGTCCTTTCCCTTCCAGGACAAAGCTGCCTGGCAGGGAAGGGGAGGTTGCTCAGTGGCCCTGCTTCCTGCAGACCCCAGCACCGTGTATGAGGTGAAACTCCTCGCCTACAACCAGCATGGGGACGGAAACGCCACAGTCCGCTTTGTGTCTTTGAAGGGAGCTTCTGAGAGGACAGGTGAGGGCTAAGGACAGGACATGGGCTGCAGCCTGGCCTGAAGGGAAGGAAATGGGCAGCAAGAAGACTAGGTTGGAGGGAGAACAATGTTTGTAGCCCTCGTGCACACAGCTTAGACAGAAGCCTAAAGCTTAACTGAGCAACTCTTCAGCTGTGTGACCTTGGGCAAGTTGCTTAACTTCTCTCAAGTGTTTTTTTTCCCCCCAGTATGAAACAGGGTTAAGGATACTTACTTTATAAAACTATGGCAAGGATGAACCAGTCCATAAAAACAAAACAAGGTGCAACTGTCCTGGCTAAGAAGACAGCTCAGTTGAGTGCTTGCCTAGTTATCTACAAAGCCCTAGGCTCCATCCCCAGTGCCATAGACACCAGGCATAGCATCTATCATCACAGCACTCAGAAGGTAGAAGCTGAAGGATTAGAAGTTCAAGGCCATCCTCAGCTATGTAGCAAGTTTGAGGCTAGCCTGGGCTACGTGAAACTCTATCTCAAAATAAACAGCACCAGTTTTGGTATCTGGCACAGAGCTGGTGCTTGGAACTTCTCAGAAAGAACTGAAAGACTGAGCTGGGGTCCCAAAGGAAACATTAAAGGGGTCAAGCAGAGGAAGGGGGCTGGGGTGTCTTGCTTCAGGCCAGGCAAGCTGTGCCCCAACCTGCCCTGCCCTCTAGCCTTGAGTCCCCCATGTGACTGCCGGAAGGAAGATGTCACCAACCATACATCCACCACAGGCATTGTTATCGGCATCCACATCGGGGTCACCTGCATCGTCTTCTGTGTCCTCTTCCTCCTGTTTGGCCAAAGGGGCAGGTGGGTCCTGAGTCTGGGGAGGAACTGCGGCCGGGGGAGGAGCTGGCACCTCAGCCCTCTGGCTCTGTCCCCGATGGTACTCCTCTAACACTTGGCTCATCTCTTAGAGTCCTCCTGTGCAAGGATGTGGAAAATCAGCTCTCCCCTCCCCAAGGTCCCCGGGGCCAGAGGGACCCTGGTATCCTGGCCCTGAATGGAGTGAGCCGAGGAGAGGGTAGCCAGCTAGGCCGAGATGAGAAGCGTGTGGATGCCAAGGAGTTGGAGCAGTTGTTCCCAACTGGATCAGCTGGGCAACCAGGCTCCAGGCCCACTGTGAGTGTCCATGCCTCCACCCATCTCCCTCAGTCTCTGACTCCCCCATGCTGCCCCTCCCTTCATTTCGGCCACAGGGCAAGATCTTCCTGGGGCACCTAATGCCTGGTCAGGCTGCTCCTTGGGTCCTGAGTCAGGCTGGGAGGCCTAGTGGTGGCCAGGTACACCCACTCTGCAGCCTGCAGGCCACAAGTTTCTGCACTTGGNGATAACAGCTATGAATGGGACCCAACANAAAATCATAAATTTACTTAAAACAGGATGAACTGGCCAGGAATGGTGGTGAACACCTTTAATCCCAGCACTTGGGAGGCAGAGACAGGTGGATCCCTGTGAGTTTGAGGCCANNCTGGNCTACAGAGTGAGTTCCAGGACAGCCAGGGTTACGAAGAGAAACCCTATCTTGAAAAACCAAAAAAGAAAAAAACCCAGGATGAGCTGGGTATGGTGGTGTATGACCTGTAACCCCAGCAGCACTCAGGAGGTGAAGGCAAAAGGATCAGAATTACAGGATTAGCCTCGGCTACGCAGAGAGCAAGCCTGAGCTACATGATACCCTTTTTAAAAAAAAATTGTGATTACAGACTTGGTGATCCACACCTTTAATCCCAGAACTCAGGAGGAAGAGGCAGGTGGATCTCTGTGATTTCTAGGCCAGTCTGGTCTANATAGCAAGTTCCAGGCCATCCAGGGCTAAACAGTGAGACCTTGTCTCAAAGAAAAAAAAGGGAAAGATTTGGGGGTTTTGAGGGGTTTTTGGTTTTTGTTTATTTTCTGAGACAGGGTTTCTTTGTGTAGCCTTGGCTGTCTTGGAACCGAACTCACAGAGATCCGCCTGCCTCTGCCTCCCAAGTGCTGGGATTAAAGGCGTGCGCCACCACCGCCTGGCCTGAGAGAAAGGATTTTTTATGTGACTTGCTCCAGCATGATCTTTTCGATGACAGTGTACCACAGCGTGAAAAGTTTAGGCACATCTGCTGGACCCACGCCCTGGGGTGGGATGGAGACTGATCCTTGCCTCTGGCTCTGATACTGACTTCCATACTCAACCCTTCCTTCCTTAGGATCCCTCGGCCCCTGCTCCGTGTGGGGAGACCCAGCTCTCCATGGCGCAGCTCCAAGGCTTCAACCTTGTGGCAGGAAGGACAACAGAGGCCAAGTCCCCCTTTGCAGGGCCTGGGCCTGCCCCAGAACCCCAGGATGTAGGCCTCCTCAGTGAAGGACAGGCCACCTAGCCTCCAGCAGTCCCAGCTTCCCTGTGAGCTTACTTGAGACAATAGCCAGCGTCGGTGTGTTCCGAGGGGCAGTGCCCCATTCTCAGGTCGAAGGCGAGGTTTTTCCTGTTCCGTGGGACTTGGATGGTTCTAGGAGCTCGCCAGTGCTTCTAGCTTGATTGAAGGACAGGGTTCTTAAACCACAGCAGCCAGTGGGTCCCACAGGAAGGCATCTCCCCTGCTAGAGTGAATGTCCCCTCACCAATGCCTCCTGCCCACACGACTTCTAATGAAACAAAGTTTTCCTTTAAAAAAATCAAAATTTTAAAGTCAAAAAAGAGAGAGAAAGAAGAAAAAGAGGAAGTGAATTGTACTCCAGAAATATGTCCCCACTGTGACTTGGCCCCTGATGCTGTCGCCCTGCTCCGATCTTGTTTTCTCAGGATGGATTTTAGCTGTTCTGACTCTCAGCACCTACCTCAGCCGGAATGAATGTCCTTGGGAGTAGCGGGGCAGTAGCCTCAGCCCCCTGCCCCACAGAGCCCGAATGCACTCCTACCTCAAGCCTCCTTTTGGGTACCCCCCCACCCCATATTCTTGCCCTGAATAAAAGAAAAAGAAGGAAAAAAAAGAAAAAGAAAAAAACAAAACAAAACAAAAAACACTTTCCTGAGTGTGAAAGAAACCGTCTACCTCAAGCCTCAAGGCCCTTAGTGTGGGCCTGTGTTGTCACTGGACCCTCTTAAGCCTCCCCGTCCCCTAGCCTTGCCTACCTCTCCCCGAACAGAGGAGGCTATGGCTAAGTGACCACGGGGCTTATAGAAATAGAGATGAAATTGGCCAGAGAAAATGTGAAACAAGCCAAAAACAAGAGGAAGATTGTCCTTGAAATATAAATTGTTGTCCCAAACTAGTCAATTCCCTGCATACCACCTGCCCTCCACCCCCTGTGTCTCTCCACCCCTGTTCTGACCTTCTCAGACAACCCCACTGGCCATTGGGATCCCTATAATCCTCCCTGCCTGGGCCTGGGGAAGGTAGGACATAACTGGAGGCTTGTCTCCTGTCCTGCCCAGACACGGGGCCGAGTCCCTGGAATGTACTGCATTATTTGGAGGGGTACACCCCCACAGAGGCACCCCAGCTTTCTGTATCATGGGACCCAGGTAACCTGACCTACCCAGTCAGCAGAGGTGGCCAGGAGTTATTTTTGTATGAGGTGTGTTTACGTTTTATTTCTCTTTTCTGTTGTATTGTTCTTTGAACTACTTAGGTTAAAAAGAAGAAAAAGAAAGAAAGAAAAAAATACCTATTTTTGGTTACACTCAGAAACATTTTTTTAAATAGCAGAAGGAAAACTTTTTTTAAAGAAAAAAAAAAGGGATAAGTGTATTCCTTAAAAATGAGGTTAGAACATAAAGTCCCTGACCCCAAATCCTCTCAGGACTGCCTGCCCTGAACTTTAGATAATTAGCTGATAAAGGTAGAATTTGTGGCGTTTTATTAGGGAACTAGAGTCTTGTCCAAGTGGACTTGGGAAGGGCAGTTTGTTCCTTCTCCCAAATGGTAGGTGGATTCCAGGGCTCTTCCCACTCTGAGGCAGTGCCCTCTGTCCCATTCTCCTTTGGTCAGAGGGGCTGTGGGAAGAGGGGACTGGTCGCCTCCTTGGCCTGGCTTGGGTTTGTCACAGTCTATTCTTTTTAACTGAATAAAAGTACTGTTGCCAAAGTGAACATTGAGTTTTTTAGATACTGTGTCGGGTTCTGGGCCATAGAGGGCAGGGGGATTTGGGGGGATGCATTTGGAGGAAAGGACGCTCACAGGGTCAGGGCCTGGGATAATGGCAACCAAACCTTCCGAACTGTGTGAGGCACCCACAAGTGGGCATGATGTGGGCAGGTCACATGTCTACGAATGGCCTTGTGAAGAAGCAGTGCCAGTAATCATTATTTCGTATAACTCAAGAAAGGGGAGGAGCTGGGGTTGTAGCTCAGTTGGCGGAGTCCTTGACTAGCATAAGGCCCTGGGTTACATCCCTAGCACGACCTAAACCAGGCATGGTAGTGTGCGGCTATAATCCCAGTGCTCGGGAGGTGGAGGCAGGATGATAAGAAATTTGGGGTCATCCTCAGTTACATTGGTACCCTCCCCTCCCACCAACCACCCCATCTACCATCTCATGGCAAAAGATGGTAGTAACCAGGGCTTGAAACCCATTCTGACTGCCTGGTGCCCTGTAATGTGTTTTAACATGGTGTCTACGCTGCTTATGAGCTGTGGTTTGGGCAGGTCTGGGGGTGGGCAGCTATCTCTGTTCTACTCAGCTTCACTNGCCTGACCCTCTTCCCATTGGTGTAACCTATTTCCCTAAGTATGACCAGCCTTCTTGACTTGCTTTTATACACGATGTAGCAGTAGCATTGTGTCACTAGGGCCAGGTTAGAAATGATCGTACGACTGGTTTGTTAAAGCAGGTCATGAAGGTTCAGTGAGAGATGATAT
>LZPO01054949.1:841163-852530 GCA_001675575.1 Neotoma lepida
AGATGTTGTGGGTCTCTGACCCTGAACTTTAGTGCAGTGCCACCCGGGGCTGGCCCACCCTGACTCCTTGTCCTGAATGGAAACCAGCTTTTTCCGTGTGTTTGGAGGTGGTCTTGCTCTGTGACTCACGTTGAGTCAGCAGTTCTCACCTCTGGGTGGAAGGTGTTGGAGCCCTTGGTTTGGAATAGCTTTGACAGAAAAGATATGCANGAAGTGACAGCCACTGTTCCCATTTTGACCCCTGGGCCCTTGAAATATTAGTGCATCTGGGAACTGAATGTTGTTGTGAGACCAGTCTTACTCTGTACTTCATGCACGCTCGGGTCCTGAAATACTTAAAAAATATTTTTTTTTTACTTTTATTTTATGTGTATGAATATTCGTCAGATCCCCTGGAACTGGAGTTAGAGACTATTGTGAGCCACCACGTGNCTGTCAGGGACAGAATTCAGGTCCTCTGTAAATGTTCTTAGCCACTGTGCTGTCTCTAGCCTCAGCTCCTGGACTTTTTATTTTATAGTTTTAATTAATTACACCTAAATAGATAGCATGGATAATGGTNACTATGTTGTGCAGGGTTTACTCAGCCATGTTTGGGGCTTAGTTTTCTACTTGAGAAAGGAGATGGAATGTTGGATTTTTCTCTCACAGGAAGGAGGAGGTGGGAGTCAAGTCCCTCTCTTCTGCAGTCAGGTCTGAGAGCAGTAGAATATNACACTGANGTACCAGATTTATTTTGANCCAAAGACCTTTGGGGAAAAAACCCAGCTGGCTGGACAGTGATGGTGCACACCTTTAATCCCAGCACTCCAGAAGCAGAGGCAGGTGGATCTCTGTGAGTTCGAACCCAGCCTGGTCTACAGAGTGAGTTTCAGGACAGCCAGGACTACACAATGAAACCCTGTCTNGAAGAAGAAAAAGAAAAAGAAAAAAGAAAAACAAAACAGCCTGCACATGAATGGCACTCTGACCTCACCTCCTCTTTCTGAGAGCAGGAAACAAAGCCAGCTCCTTGTAAAAGATAAGCGAGTTCCCTTCCCTCCACAATAGGAGGAAAGAACATTCTGACCACTGCAGAGAGGGCATCCAGCTGAGAGAAATCTATGCAAGCAAACCTCNGTAAAATACCTCCCAGCTTCCTGTAGTCTTATTCTAGTGAGATTTCTATTGCCGTGGTAAAACACAGTGACCAAAAGCAGCTCGGGGAGGAAAGGGTTCATTTAATTCTTTGTCTGTTTGTTTTNTTTTTCAAGACAGGATCTCTCTGTGTAACAGCCCTAGCTCTCTAGCCCCCTGCCTTCTTTAATGTTTTACAAGACATTATTGGGTGTGGGGGAAAGCATGCCATCGTGTATGTGTGGAGGTCAGAGGTCACCTTGTGGGAGTCGGTTCTCTCCTTCTACCATGTGGGTTCCAGGAATCAAACTCAGGTCATCCGGCTCGGCAGTAACTGTTTTTGATGTTATTTAGGGGTGCAGGAATGGGTTCATTTTCTCTGATGATTGAAGAAAGGCAGGAAAGAAGAATCATCCTAAATCTTAGGGCATCCCAGCAGAGCCATCATATGACATCAGGGATCTTGGTGTCACCTCTTGGGGTTCTTAGTCTCATTAGAATATAATTTAAGAACAGACACAAACAGAAGCTTGGGATTTAAAAGAAAAATGCCAGGGCAGGCAAGCTGTAAATCTTGCAGCTGCCTGGAGGAGGAGAATGGAGACAATAAGCTGGCATGGTAGCTACATGGCTAGGAGGGGAGCTTTGAGGAAGCCTCACACACCAGCTAAGGAGCTTCAAGCATACTCGGGCTATGGTTAGCAACAGAAAGAAAAAGACAAGAGAGAACAAAAGGAATAGTTATAGTTACATCTCAGAGAGGTGGATGGACCCAGCCAAACCTCCCGGCTGCTCTTAGGATCTGCACTAGGGGCGGGGATTCAGGGAAAGAAAGTATCTAATTGTAAAGTGAACTCTTCTTCCTAAAGGTGGTCCCCTAGCCGGATCCCTGACCTGCCCCACTGGATTAAACCNTAAGGGAGGAGACAAGGGCAGATCTCTTCCTACTGTTGATCCCATNCTTTACAGCTTTACAGCCAATGGCTCCAGCCCACCTTTCCTACTCTTTGATTCAGCACTGCATACACACATGACCATCTATTTCAGTGGTCACTTTTCTGTGGGGTGCTTTTGTATATAAAAAAACTTGTATGCTTTTCTCCTANTCATCTTTTTATAAAAAGATTTATGCATTTTAGGTGCATGAGTGTTTTGTCTGCATGTATGTGTGTGCACCATTGTGTGCCTGGTACCTTTGCATGGAAGAGGAAGAATGTGTTAGATTCTTTGGAACTGAAGTTATGGAAGTTATGAGTCACCATGGGTGCTAGGAACCAAACCCAGATCTTCTGGGAGAGTGCTCTCAACCACTGAGCCATCTCTCCAGTTATTCTGTCTCATGCCAATTTAATTTTTTTTTTTGAGACAAGTTTTCTCTGTGTAGCCCTGGTTGTCCTGGAACTCTGTCTATAGACCAGGCTGACCTCCAACTCAGAGATCTACCACCACTCCTGGCTGCCAATTTAATTCTTAGGCTGAGAGGTTTTATTTATTGATTGGTTGGTTGGGTTTTTTTGAGACAGCTCTGGCTGTTCTGGAACTTATGTAGAGCATGCTGGCCTGGAACTCAAAGAGATCTGCCTGCCTCTGTGTGGGAGCCCACAAAGGTTTTCTAGTGAGATCTGAGCTTGCTTTACACANCAGGGCTGCATTAGAGGATGGCTGCACCACGTGCAAGGTCACCAGGTGTGTGGGATGGTCTACANTTGGCTGTGCTGGGGAAGGTCTTTTGCCTCACCCCTGGCATTCCTTTAGAAAGCCTTTTAGAAGAGACAGAAGGGGCTGGTGGGTTGAGACCCAGGCCCTCCCGAGGCTATCCTATGTTTTCTATCTGTCTCTCTCTATCCCTCTATCTACAACTTCCTCATTTCTCCCTGCTCAAGAGTACCCTGGAGGGAATAAGAGGGAGCTGGTCTCCAACACCTCTGCCCCAACCCTCCCAGTGTTAGGATCAAAGGTGTGTGCCACTATGCCCAGCTAGCTGAGAAGTTCTAAAGGAGCAGTAATAAAGGGTAGGGGGAAGTTTTTCTGTGTCCCACTCAGTCCCCCAGCCACTCGGTCCCAAGTAAACACACAGAGACTTATATTAATTACAAACTGTATGGCCTNTGGCTCAGGCTTCTTGCTAGCTAGCTCTTTCATCTTAAATTAAGTCATTTCTATTAATCTATATGTTGCCACGTGGNTGTGGCGTTACTGGTCTGCTGGCATCTCGTTGCTCCTTGGGCAGTGAGGTGGCATCTCCCTTCTGACCCCCCGCCTTTCTTCTCTCTCTATCCNTCTTGAATTTCCTGCCTGGCTCCATTCTGCCCTGCCATAAGCCAATGCAGCTTCATTTGTTAACCAATGGGAGCAACATATATTCACAGCATACAGAAAGGTATCCCACAGCAATAAAGTTTGCTCTTGAATGCCANGAAGTTGTGGCACANGCCTTTAATCCCAGCACCCAGGAGGAGCTCTGTGAGCTCAAGGCNAGCTTGGTCTACAGAGAGAGTTCCAGGACANCCAGGGCTACACAGTGAAACCCTGTCTCGAAAAACCAACAAGCAAATAAATAAATAAATAAACAAACAAATAAATAAAACTTTGCTCTTGAGGTCAAAGTAGTTCTCATTTCTCCTTCTATCCATTTATCACCTCTTAACTTCTTCAGGCTCTGANAGAGAGGATCTCAAAGGTGTATCTAGAGACATCNGAGAGCAAAATCTGAGTGATGCTAGGAACTCGTGGGGCAGAAAGGTGCGGCGGCGGGGTGGTAGTCATATAGCTCCAGATCTTTCCTCTGAGCCCTGAATCTGCAGTGCTCTGCTTCATGTTTCTGTTTAAACAAATCTGTGCGTGTGTGTGCATGCACTCATGTCTCCCCTCCCCCCCAATGCTGGGATCAAACCCAGGGCCTTGTAATAGCAGGCACCACTCTACATTGAGCTGTGTTCTCAGCACTTGTCCTTTTGTATTGACCAGAATCTGCCTTAGAGGAAAACAACTTGAGAGGTAGAAGGAAAGACCAGTCTCCTTGTTACAAAGGACAAAGACAGTTCAGAGTGCTCTGGGTGCATGACAAGAGCAGAGGACTGGCTTTCAATGGGGGATGGTTGTAAGTATGAAACAGAGGGGATGGTGGCACAGGGCCCTGGTAAGGTCTGTGAAGTTACACATCACACCAGTCCAGTGTAGATACTCTTGGGAAATGGTGCCAGCCTGTGAATAACAACAGAGCCAGTGACTCCACGTCTGACAGAAGCAACTGAAGGGCGCGTTCTGGCTTATAGATGGTGCAGTAGTCTTAGCAGCAGCAATGGGAGGCAGCTGTCACACTGCATCAGTCAGGAAGAGGGAGGAACGCTGCTGAGGAGGTCCGTCTCTCCTCTTTATTCTGTCTGAGGATGTTTGTATCCCGGAGGGCATCAGGTCCCACTATCGATGGATAATTGTGAGCCACTGTGTGGGTGCTAGCAACTGGACAAAGCCAACTTCTAGATCAGCCAGGACTGTTACACAGAGAANTATTTGCAAAGTAACTGTCCTCATTAATAANCAAACACAGAACCAAAGTAACACGCAAANNATAAAGTTGNTGGAAGAANTGTCTATTATTAAAACAGCAATATGGAGCCTTGTAAGAACAAGGCCTCAAAAAATTGGNTTAAGACTCAGAGTTGTTCCTCTCCACGGAAATCTTTAGTAAAAGGCGAAAGATTTATACGATCTGAAGAGAAACCAGAGTATGANNGNAAGAAGGTGTAATACGTTTCTAAGGTAGCTGAACCTCCTAGTCTAGTGATGGTGACTGCATATTCAAAGAATCATTACATACAGAAATTTCTTCATGATTGCATTAAATAATATGTATATTTTTAGTTTTAAAACTTCTAGGAAAGATAAGTATATTTCCAAGAAAATATCCGTATTAGTTGCAGTGTGTTATGGGTATGCAAATAAGACCGAGCAATCGTGCTAGAGACTGGCCGTGTTCCTACAGGGGCGGGGCGAAGGCTTACGCCTCCTGCTCACGTAGTGACCCAGCTTGTGCCTCGGTACACGGGAATTTGAACATGGTTTCTTTTAAATAGAGGATTTTTTTCCGATGGTTTAGGCTTCGAGGAACTGAAAAGGACGAAATACTGGCAGATTTCCTGTTCTAGGGGGTGGGATTAGGACAGGAGCACAGAGGGCTTCAAGGGTGTTGGCAATGTGTTTTCTCTGTTTTTAGTTTCTGTAATGAAACCAACGTAGATAAGATCTTGCATATTCAATGTAGTGCATTACCTCTGTACACATGGAGAAAAAAATGAAGTTCATCATTTCTAACCCATTGTGGCTTTCATTTTCGTACCGTGCCAACTCAACGTAGTAAAAGGAGCTGCCTTTCCCACGGTTCATGTATGTATCATATTTGGAGTGTGTCTGTCTGTGTGTACGTTTTTATTTGTATAACTGCAGCACGCTCTGCATCAATAGCAGACGCAGCTTTTCCAGGTTCTGAAGTCGTATGAACAAAATTGTAGAGACATCCAGCACACTCCATTAAAATACAAAGTCAAAAATAAGGTCTCGAAGAACACATTTCTGTTAATGTTCTGGTACCTAACACTTTTATTTTCTTCTCAGTAAGATTTTTTTCTTTTCTTTTTCTTTTTTTCAAGATTTATTTATTATGTATACAGAAGAGGGAGCCAGATCTCATTACAGATGGTTGTGAGCCACCATGTGGTTGCTGGGAATTGAACTCGGGACCTCTGGAAGTTAACCTCTGAGCCACCTCTCCAGCCCCAAGATTTTTTTCTTAAGTAAAATTTACTTTTCTCAGTAAAAAAAATTTCTTTTCTTCTGCTTTGGTTTTTTGAGACATGATTTCTCTGTGTAACAGTTCTGGCTTTCCTGGAACTCACTTTGTAGACCAGGCTGGCCTCAAACTCATAGAGATCCGCCTGCCTCTACCTCCTAAGTGCTGGGATTAAAGGTGCGTACCAGCACAGCCTGGCACAAATTTTTTTCTTAAAATTGGGAAATCCAGGTTTTTGTTTTATTTTATTTATTAAGGTTTTTCGAGACAGGGTTTCTCTGTGTAGCTCTGGCTGCCCTGGAACTTGCTCTGTAGACCTCAAACTGAGGGATCCATCTGCCTCTTTCTCCTGAGTTCTAAGATAAAGGCATATACCACCACTGCCCAGCTTAGAAATAATTTTTTTAATAATTTATTTTTACTTTATTTGCATTGGTGCATTACCTGCGTGTATGTCTGTGTGAGGGTGTCAGATCTTGGAGTTACAGACAGTTGTTAGCTGCCATGTGGGTGCTGGGAATTGAACTCGGGTCCTCTGGAAGAGCAGTCAGTGCTCTTAACTGCTGAGCCATCTCTCCAGCCCCTAGAAATATTTTGTTAAAAAGATTTATTTATTTATTATGTATATAGTGTTCTGCCTGCTTGTATCCCTGCAGGCCAGAAGAGGGCACCAGATCTCATTGTGAGCCACTATGTGGTTACTGGGAACTGAACTCAGGACCTCTGGAAGANCAGACAGTACTCTCAACCTCTGAGCCATCTCTCCAGTCCCCTAGAAATAATTTTTTAAGGTGTTGGTTTACTCGTGCATCCTAAAGAATTTTGTTTTGTGGCCTAGGGACGTAGCTCAGTTGGTAGAGTGTCTAACATGCATAAAGCCCTGAGTTTGATTGCCAGAGCTTCATACAATCCGACTTTGTGGCAGATGATTATGATCCCAGCACTTGGGAAGGACAGGCAGAAGAGTCAAGGGCATCTTCAGCTACGTAGGGAGTTGGAGACCAGCCTGGGTGGGATACATAAGACCCTGTCTCCAAAAAAAGTGATCAGGGGTTGGGAAAAGGCTCCATGGGTAAGGGCACTCACCACTAAGCCGGAAGAACTGAGTTCAGTCCCCAGCACCCACATGACTCCCAGGAGTTGTTCTCTGACCTCCACATGTGCACGACACACACACACATTAAAAAAGAAAAAAAAGAAAGAAAATAAATAAATAAATAAATAAATGTAGTTTATAAAAGAACTTTGTTCTGTAAATCTAAAATTTAAGGTGGCCTGTGAGGTGCATGGTTCAGGTTTGGAGAGGAGAAATTGCTGATAAACTCAAAGACTGCATAGTCTCTGGTGTTAAGCAACCGCNGCGCGGTTCCTGTTGGACACACGTTGAGCAATCCCGAGGGATCAGGACTGTTGTCTCAACGGGCAGTCTCCCCTGGTTTTGTTAGTTCTATTGAAGCTCTTGACCCTCAGCCAGCAAGAAATGTTAACCAGATCCTGGAGTGAGCGGCTTCTTTCCCTTCCATGTACCCTGAACTTTCCTCGTCTTTTTAATCCTGTCTTGTGTATATTATCTGTTTTTCCTTGTTGTACTTTTCCTCACTTGACTGATTGCTTTAGTAGTCACTGTTAAGTNCCAAATTTTCAGTAGACCAGCCAGGCTTTCCTGGCAGGGTGTCCGCGCACCTGTGTAAGGTCTAATGAGTACACAGTCCCATTTTGCTGCTGCCTTCGTGATGCTCTTACAGTAACTTATTTATTCAGCACTGGGGATTGAACCAGGCCTTCCTATTGAGTCCTCAATGTCCCTGCATTTTCTTTCTGCTCTGAGCTGTCCTGGAACTCACTATGTAGACCAGGCTGGCCTCAAACTCACAGAGATCCCCCTGCCTCTGCCTGCTGGCATTAAAGGCATGGGGCTGGAGAGATGGCTCAATAGTTAAGAGCACTGACTGTTCTTCCAGAGGACCCAGGTTCAATTCCCAGCACCCACATGGCAGCTAACGACTGTCCATAACTCCAAGATCTAACACCCTCACTTAGAAATACATGCAGACAAAACACCAATGCAAATAAAAATAAATAAATTATTTTNAAAAAAGGCATGCATCACTATCATCCAGCAGGAATTATTTTGATGAAGCATCTTTTACTCTATTTCTAGTTTTCTGGATATAAAGATGACCATGGGTTTTCTATTTTTCCTTTTTTTTGGGGGGGGGTCAGGATCTCACAGCCCTTCCTGTCCTGGATCTGTCCGTATAGACCAGGCTGGGCTTGAATGCATAGAACTTCACCTGCCTCTGCCTCCCTTGTGCTAGGATTAAAGATGTGGACCCTAGCACTATTTTGGGTTTTTTTNGGGGGGAGGGGAGGGGACCACAAGGTCTTATGTAGATCAGGTGTTGTTGTTATGTCCAGATTAAAGTTTTAAGTATATGCTATACCTTGACTTTAAAGTATAAGTTGGAGTATATTACTTCTTTTTTTTCTAATCTCTAGAACAAACAGTAAAATTTGGGAGTTATTTCTGAAGCAGTTAGTAATCTTTCCAAGGAAACAGCCCTTTTATATTCTCTAAAATATTCCCCCTAATTATTGTTTTTTTGTGTATGTTTATGTATGATGTGTGTATGTGGGTGTAGGCATACATGTATGTGCCTTGGCATGTATGTGGAGGTCAGAGGACAACTTTTAGGCATTTGCTTTCTCCTTCTACCATGGGTTCTGGGACTGGAACTTGGGTGATCAGGTTTTCATATCAAGAACTTTTACCCTCTGAGCTGTCTTTGTTTTTTTTTTTTTTTTTAATGCTCTTCTCTTCTTTTGACCTTAGTTTGTTTGTTTGTGTTGTTGTTGGCTTTTTTTTCCAGATAGGCCCTGGCTGTCCTAGAACTCACTATGTAGGCCAAGCTGGCCTCGAATTCATAGAGATCTGTCTGTCTCTGCCTCCAGAGAATATTTTATTTTTTTTAAGATTTAATTTTATCTTTTATTTATATGTATTTGTGTGTGTGTGTGTGTGTGTGTCTGCTCTATGTTCCCAAGCCCACAAAGGCCTGTCAGATCCCTGGAGCTGGAGTTTCAGGCAATTGTGAGCCACCTGATATGGATGATGGGAACTGAACTCAGGTCTCCTGGAAGAGTAGCCAGTGCTCTTGATGCTGAGCCATCTTTCCAGCCATGATTCTATACCCTTTTATACCATGCTTCATGTCTGTACTCTATTTTCTGGTCTTATTTTTATTTAATTCCTTATATTTTCATTGGCTTTCTTTTGTTTCTTGAGTTTTTGCCTTCTTTACTCTTCAAGCTGGATTATATGGTGCTGGGAATTGAACCCAGGATCTAATACATGAAAGGAGAGTGGTAGACCACTCGGCTATTCCAGTTGTAGCCCCAAATTAAAACAACAACAACAACTAAAACAAACAAAAAACAGTGGGGCGGTAGTAGTGCACCCCTTTAATCCCAGCACTCGAGAGGCAGCGACAAGCAGGTCTTTGTGACTTCGAGACCAGCCTGGTCTACAGACAGCCAGGGCTACACAGAGGAACCTTGTCTTGAAAATAAAACAAACAAACAGAAACTCAACAATGTTTACAGGAAGTGGGGAGATGGCTTGTTGGGTAAGAGATGCTTGCTGTGTAAGCATGAGGACCTGAGTTTGAATCCCAGCACCTATGTAAAAAGTGGGTTATGAGCACCATGCGGGTCTGCTGGCTGCCAGCCTAGTTCCAGGTTTAGTGAAAGACACTGTCTCAAGGAAATAAGGTGAATCACAATAGAGCAGGACACTTCCTCTGTCCTTCTGTGGCCTTTGTGCATGTAACATGGGTGTTTGCATACATCACACACCCATATGCACACTCAACACATTTACATCTCTAGAAACAATCCTAAGGACACACATTTATTAAGGAACATAGTAAACGCTGGAGATGGTAGCTCACATCTGTAATCCCCGCATTCAGAAGATTGAGGCAGAAGGATTGCTTTCAATTCGAGGTCTCCTTGGACTAACTTTGAGTTGTAGCAGGCCAAGGTTATGCTGCTGTACCCTCCTCCTTTCACTAGAGCATTTTAGAAGTATTTGTTATTTTATTTTTAATGTGTGTATGTGTGTGCATGTGTGCACATGCACATGAATGCATACAATGGGCACTCTTTAAAAAGGCATGTTTTTATTTGTGTCTGTGCATGCGTAGAGGATAGAACAGGGCACTAGATCCCTCTGGGTTGGAGTTACAGATATTTGAGAGGTCTCAGCTTGTTATTTGGGTGCTGGGATCTGAATTCTCACCTTCATGATTGTACATCAGGTGCTGTAACCACCGAGACATCCCTCCAGTTCCCCTACTAGCACATTTCCTACAGAGCAAGAGTGCCACTCAGAAGGAAGCTTTTCATTGTCCCCATCCCCTCTCCACAGTCCTGGGCCAGAGGCTTTAACTACAGGGAGAAGACTTACGGTTTCCCAAAGGAACGGACTTCATTTGTAACAGAGCATGGTGAAGCCTCCTGCAAACAGATTGGGATGTTGTGTGGCTCAATGGTAGGGCACCTTCCTGGTATGGGAAAAGCTCTGGGTTTAATCCCTAGCAAGGCAAATAACAATGATAGTAAAAAACAACAATAAGAGTTATAACAATAAATAATAATAAAAACAACAATAAGAATTAAAATAATAAATAGAAATAAAGTGGAGTAGCCCTGGAGGTTGTGGTGAAGGGCAACTGGGAGACTGACAATCTCACTGGTTTTATGGGGTCATCTATGGGCTTGCAGATTTCCAGGAGAGTAACAGTAACAACATATGAACACTGACTCAGGGACTATTCCTTCCCAGGAGTCCAAAATGACTGAACAATCATACAGTATTGAGTGAATCGAACAGCTGGATGTGGCCAGGGACAAAGACACATAAAAGGTCTGCAAAAAATACTGCCCAGCACTTGTGAGGCTGAGGCAGGAGGATTTGAGGCCATGTTTGAGGCCAGCCTTGGCTGAACATAGAGTTCCAAGGACCCTGTCTCATAAAACCCAAAACCATGTAACAAAAAACAAGCCAGGTATGGTGGCATCTGCCTTTAATCCCAGTACTCTGGAAGCAGAGACAGGAGAATCCCTATGAGTTTGAGGCTAGCCTCAACATGGTTGAGTTTAACCTGAAACATGGTTAAGTTTCAGCCCATTCAGGGCTGTATAGTGAGAAGTTGTCTTAAACAACAACAAACCAAATCAACATCAATAAAACAATAAAAAAAATCCTATAAAAACCCTCACTATTGTGCCAAAGTCACTGTGAGCATAGCATCTGTAGTCACTGTGAGTATACCCTCTACAGTCACTGTCAATATACCCTCTACAGTCACTGTGAGTATACCCCCTGAGTATACCCTCTACAGTCACTGTGAGCATACACCCTGAGTATACCCCCTACAGTCACTGTGAGCATATACCCT
>LZPO01054949.1:880309-893307 GCA_001675575.1 Neotoma lepida
TATATAATGTGAGGGCATGGCTTCTTGAGAGTCAGAATCTTGGTATTATTTCTGGGCACTTGCATCAGCAGAGAACCTGGTATACACTTAACATTCAATAAATGTTCGCTCAACAAAAGCTAAGGATAATGGGTCCAGATCCTCTGAGCGACACTAGAGTGTGCTGGAATCCCCAGATGACTAGTGGGGCATCTGAGGCCATGGACTCTCCAGGAGCAGATAGCTAGCAGCCACCTCAACTCTACTGGCTTGAGGTGTCCCTTGGACCACATGCCCAGTGCCTCCCTCTGGGCCACCCTCCTCCAAGGCAGAAGAGTCACAGGNCTGTCATTCCAGTCTCCAAACTGAGCTGTTGGCTTTACTAAGAAGAAGGGAATTCAAGACACAAACTGTTCTGGCCTCTAATGTGAAACAACTGGACCCAAGGAAGAGGCCCAGGTCTGACGCCATCCCCCGAAACCAGACAGCACGAACGCTTGCTCGCATTTGTAATTCTTAGCGAGTTTGCATATGGGGACATTAAACATCAAAACAACTGCTCAGCCTCTGCTGCCACAGAACCCTGGCTTGTGTCTAGGAAAGCCTTTTCATGTTATTAAAAGAAAAGAGAGTTGTTCTCTCTCCCTCCCAGACCAGAGATAAAGTACTTGCTGAACATATGCAAGGCCCTGGGTTCAGCATTGCACACATACACATAAAATCCACAACAAAAAAGCAAAACAAAAAAATATTTTGGTGGGTGTGGTGGCACNAGCCTGTAATCTCAGTGAGTAGGAAGTAGAATCAGGAGGATCAGCAGATCAAGGGTAGCCTTAGCTATATCGTGAGTTTGAAGTCAGCCTTGGCTACATTAGACCCAGTCTCAAACAAAATTCTAAAAATAAAAAAATAAAAGAATAAAGCCAGGCATGGTGGTGCACACCTTTAATCTCTTAACACTTGAGAGGCAGAGGCAGGCCGATCTCTGGGCAGGGCATAGTGACAAATACCTGTAATTCCAGTACTTGGGACATAGACAGGAGGGTCAAGAGTTAAAGGTTATCCTCAGCTACATAGTAAGTTCAAACAAACAAAAGTCTTGGTAGGAGTGGTGGAAGTGTTTGTTAGTTTTTGTGTTTGTGTTAGTAGCCCAGGCTGTCCTGGAACTCACTATGTAGACCAGGATGGCCTTGAACTCACAGGAAATCTGCCTGTCTCTGTCTCCCTCTCAAGCACTGAGTTTAAAGTACTGGGATCAAGCCAAGTAGTGGTGCACACCTTTAATCCCAGCAATCAGGAAGCAGAGGCAGGCGGGTCTACATNGTGAATTCTAAGACAGCCAGAACTACANAGTGAGAACCTGTCCAAAATAAAAAATAAAGTGCTGAGGTCAAAGGTGTGCTCCACCAGGCCTGATGGAAGTGAGTGTTCTGAGAACTCAAATCTAGTGTGGTTTATTCAGAATGCCCCCTAGGCCATGGGGTTGTAGCTTGATTAGTAGAGTATTCCAGTGGCAAGTGTGAGGCCCTGAATTCCATCCTCAACACAGCATCAACCTGGTACAATGGTATGGGCCTGCAAGCACAACAGTTAAAAAGTGGAGACAGGAGAGTCAGAAGTTCAAGGTCACCCTTAGCTACTTATTCAGTTCAGGTATGTGAGACTTGTCTCTAGACAGATAAATAAGCGGTCCTACTCCAGCTTTGCTCCCGGATGAGTCCTAGTCATGGTCTAGGGTATGTGATGTCAATCTGCTGTTTCAGCCTTCAGTGTGCGGCTGCCTTCGGCTTTCTCTATTCAGCAGCTTTCTTTCCTTCTATTTTCCTATTCTTTTTTCTCATTGTCTTCCTGCCTGCCAGAGTCTCCTGTTCTCTGTGCTGATTCTCACAGGAACACAGGTGCATTCCTCAGCCTGTGACCTTCTGTGCATCAGGACCACGGACCTGGACTCATCTCTGTTCCTAATTTGCTGCTTTTGTTGTTGTGTTCCCCACCCCCACACAACACCCGACAAAGNGTGCTTCATTCTCCTTCTTCAGATTCCAAGGAAATTGACCGCAGCAGAGCGAGAATCAAGCACAGTGAAGGGGGAGATGTCCCTCCTAAGTACTTTGTAGTCACCAATAACCAGCTTCTTCGGGTGAAGTACCTACTGGTGTATTCCCAGAAGCAGCCCAAGAGGTAAGCGCATGGTCCCTGTATGAGGTTAGGAAATCGTTGCCGTGTTCAGTGTCGGTTGCTCAATCATCAGCACTGCCTTTCCCCCAGCCTCAGGCTCCGATGTGTATAAAGCATGCACCCCATAATGTTGGACACCTGAGGGAAGAGGTAGGGAAGTCAGAGAAGATATATGTGGCTCTGACTCCAAGGGGACCAAACATTCTAGTTTGGAGAAGATAGATTTGGAAACAAGCCTGTTTGAGGGATACGTGAAGTCAAACTAGGGCTCCCTGGGCCCGTGATTTGTCTGAACTCCATTCCAGAGATTGAACCTAGAGGCAGGATGGGAACCAGACAGTGGCTGAGAATGTGCAGCTCAGCTGCTTCCCACAGTGACCTGCTGTGGACCCCGGATGCTTCATCTTCGTCTCTCTAGTGAGTTGATGGCAAGGATATAGCACAGTGGTAGAGTGCTTGCCTAGCATACAANGGCCCTGGGTTCGATCCCCAGCATTGCAAAAGATATGAAATCAATAAATGAGTAATGAAAAGTGTTGACCCCAGCAGCTGATGAGGGCCTTTAGCTCTGGAGGGCTGTAGAGGAGGCTTCATCCCTTCTAGTAGCATGGTGATAAGAGGATGTTCAGGGTCCTTCGGGGGACTGTCATTTTGCCATCTTACTATGTTGTTGGAGTCTGTAGTGGAGCTTCTGCCAAACCCACAGAAAAGGGGTTGCATTGAATATTTTTTTTTCTTTCAGGATGTGTGTGTGTGTGTGTGTGTGTGTGTGTGTGTGTGTGTGTGTGTGTGTGTGTATAAGTGCCCAGGGAATCCAGAAGAAGGTATCAGATCTCTTGGAATTGGAGTTAAATGCTATTTACTTGAAAAACTCCATTCTTAACTAACTCCCTANCGAGTGTCTTCAGGGCGTGTTTGGATGGCTTACATACCTCCCAGTGTAATACAAAAGTTCCCAGGATGGTGAGAGCACCTGTCACCAAACCTGACAGCATGAGTTCAATCCCTGTGACCCACATGGTGGAAGGAGAGAACTGACTCTCACAAGCTGTCCTCTGGCTACACACACACACACACACACACACACACACACACACAAATAATAATAATAACAAAAGATTCCCCCAGCTCAGATTTCTATCTGCTCAAATAGAAAAGGCCACCTTTGTTAAGTAGCTTATCACCATCTGTGCAGACACCCTGAGCTGGGGCATCCTTTTAGATACCAAATCCTTGCTTAAGACAAAACAAGTTATAAAAGGTAATAGAGGAGCTAAGAAGGGAAGAGTGGGTGAGCTCATTGCATAGCTGTCTTTGTGCTTTTAGAAAATGTTCTGTTGAAAGGCAAGTTGGCGGTGCCAGAGCAAACAGCCCCAGATCTCCTGAGCAGAGCCGCACGAAGCTTCACTTCGTGAAATTCATCATGTCCTGTCCTCTGAGCCAGAACTTCTTGCGTACACTTAAAACAAAAATGTTTTTCCCAAGTTGCCAACAATCTTTTTCCCTCTGGGCAGGGCCTCAAGTCAGCTCTCCTGGTTGTCCAGCCATTGGTTCATGGTCATGATGTCCTTGTATCTGCTGCTGCTGCTCATTGTGAGTGTCACCAACTCCTCTGCTTTCCAACACTTCTGGAACCGAGTGAAGAGATGATCACAGGCACTTGGAGTGGGAGTCACTCACCATGTGCCTTATGGAAGCTTGTCCTCTACCTCCTCCTGCATCTCATATCCAGGCAGTTGAATTTGGGGACCAGTTGCAGGGGGGTGCACAGGACAGTTTTCATATGCCATAAATGTACTGATTGCCTTTGATGATGTGCCCAATCACAGGCCAGTCAATGGGTGCCCTCCCGTCTGCTTCTTCCGAAATAGTCTAGGGAGGTGGCTTTTCAGCCAGCGCCAAAGGAAAAGTAACTCCTGCTGTGTTTAAAAGCAAAGTGTCCAAGCTGTCGGTGGTGTTTACAATCTCTCAAACGGAGGCTGGCCTTTCTCTAATGCCTTTTGGAAGACAGAGCGTGTGCAATGGGGGTGATAAATCACTAGGCNGTTGCCTTGTTTTGACTCAAGACACCCAAGAGGGACAGTCGTGTTTCTCATAAAAATCAGCCGGATCGTTTGGGGATTCCATCAGCTTTAGTCTGCCGGTGCAAAACATTTGAACGATTTTCTCAGATCAACAAACGGTTTCTGCTACANCTGTACCTCCCTCCCTTCTTAACCACACAAGAGATAGAGCCATAGCGGGATAACAAAATGCAGACTTAACAACTAGCAACTCCGTCATTGTTTTCTAAAAATGGCCAACTGCTGGTTACAGCTGACACGGAACCAAATGTTTGTTTTCTGGTTTTGTTGCTGTTTGTTTTTAAGTAACTGTTGGACAAACTAGCCTCTGTGAGCCGAATAAATGGAGAGATGTCCAAACCTAGAGCACCAAGTGGGCCCGGGACCGCAGCCTCTTTCCTGGCTGTGTTATAGAGAGAAGAATCCAAGCCATAGGCTCGCCAGGGTCCTCATTCCCACGAAGCTGCCTTGATATACAACACTCTAGGCCTTCAGGGGCCCAGTGGCCTTCAAGACAGATGCCTGCCTCAGTTGGCCACATATCTTCATGGACTGAGTCTCCCTCAGAGGAGCCGTCATCTTTGGGACTCAGCCTGAGCTTTAGTGTG
Organism: Neotoma lepida; assembly: GCA_001675575.1. Classification (NCBI taxonomy): domain Eukaryota; kingdom Metazoa; phylum Chordata; class Mammalia; order Rodentia; family Cricetidae; genus Neotoma; species Neotoma lepida. The sequence continues at coordinate 885,138 of LZPO01054949.1, forward strand.
TGAGCAGAGAGCCCCAGCTGTCCATGCTGGGTGGTTTATCCCTCCTTCCTGCCAGGTTTCAACCAGAAAAGAACCCTGTTGAATGGGAAGGAGGTTTCCATAGAGGAGAAAATCATTTTCTACAATTTGTAAAGTTTGTGAAAAAGCCACTATTATGGTTTTTGAATCAAATCGTGGGGCATTTAAAAAACAATAAAGATATTTTCCTAAATACCAAGTTGTCTCTGTGACTGTCTGCAGCCGCAGCTCAAGTNAGCTGTACTCAGTGTTAAAAAGCTTACCCTGGGGGACATGAGTGGCAGTGCCACTAGGATAGCTAGTAAGTGGGACTTGTAGTTATTGATCTCACAAATGTGAACACCTACTATGTGTTGTGCATTAGGAGAACAAATAAGATCAAAACCAAAGCCTTGCCCACCAGGTGCTGGCAGTCTGGCAATGTAGGCAGATGGATAAGCATTCTAGGTAGAGGCTGGCATCCTGAGATGTTATAAAGGAGAAACACTTGGCAAAGAGTCCTAACATGGTCTGGGGTCAGGAATACAGAACCAGTACCATAGACTATACATATGTATTGATTTTTTTTTTTTGATCTGCACAACAGGCCTGTGTACTTTAGCAGATAAGGATCTGAAGGCAGGCCCAGAAAACTTAATAGCTTGTCCTATACCAGGAGGAAGTGGCAAAGCTAGGAGCTGAACCTGGAAGGTTGATTTCTCATATCCATCCTGGAGCTAGGAATATAGATGAGATGGTGAGTGCTTGCCTAGTATGCATGAAGCCGTGAGTTTGATCCCCAGCACTGCATCAAATTGGGCACTTGTGATGACGTCACACTAACCCTCGTGAGCTTTCTTTTTTTTTTTTTTTTTTTTTTGGTTTTTTGAGACAGGGTTTCTCTGTGTAGCCCTGGCTGTCCTGAAACTCATTCTATAGACCAGGCTGGCCTCAAACTCACAGAGATCCTCCTGCCTCTGCCTCTTGAGTGCTGGGATTAAAAGTATGTGCCACTACCACCTGGCTCTGGTCAGCTTTTTTATCGCAAGACAAAATGCCTGAAATAAACAGCCTGAGGGAGGAAGGACTGACGGATGAAGATTTACAGTTTCCAAGGTCCCAGCTCACGATGACGGGTGGCAAGGATGTGTCTGGGCAGAACAGTTACAGGAAACACACACACAGAGACAGGGAAGACTCTGGGACAAAACAGGGGCCTGTACCATGTTCCGAGATCTTCCTCCACAACACAGGCTCCACCTCCTAAAGTTCCCAGAACCATCAGCTGGGGACCAAGAACTGAATGCAGGAGCATGTGGGAGACATCTCACAGCTAACCTACAACACAGCTCCACTGCCCTCTCCCACAAATCGCAGAGATCGCTCTCAACTGAAACCTAAGGAGTGGTCAGGCTAGGCAGAGAGAGGAAGGAGTGTCTCTGACAGTGGGGACATGCAAAGGACGCGTTCTCAGAGAAGCAGAAAGGAGGAAGGACACAAGAATTGTGCTGAAAATCGGATAGGGCAAAGCTAAAGGAGAACTGGGTTTTTTGTTTTTCGGTTTGTTTTGAGACAGGGTTTCATGAAGTCCAGGTTGACCTAGGACTGGCTACATAGTTAAAGATTACCTTGAACTTCTGATGTTCTTGCCTCTACCTCCTGAGTGCATGGGACAGCAGATCTGGTTTAAAACTTTTATTTATTTATTTAAATTTTTTACTTTTTATTTTATATGCATTGATGTTTTGCTATGGGTGTCGAGTCCTTAGGATCTGGAATTACAGACAGTTGTGAGCTGCCATGTGGGTGCTGGGAATTGAACCCAGGTCCTCTGGAAGAGCCATCAGCCGAGCCATCTCTCCAACCTTGGTTTTAAGTTCTTCCATGAGTTTTGAATCCAGTGCCTTGTACATGCTAGGCAAGCGTCTACCGTGGAGCTATATCTGAAGCTCTCCCCTTCTGGTTTTAAAAGAAATTAAAACATTTCCCATCTGTGGGTCTGAAGCACTGTGCTTATTTTGTCTAGTGAATGCACTNGCGCTTGGGGAGGATGGTGGGGGGTGCTGTGAGACCGCTGGGTACCTGGAAATGATCAGGCAGGAAGGAGACAAGACTCAAAGCCACTCAGCCCCTACCCTAAGCCTAAGGCAGATGCTCTAGAGGAGAGGCTCTAGAGGAGGCAGACTGGGAGCCTCGGGGTGGGGCCCAGGAGGAGAAAGCAGCTTCCTCTCTGTTGTGTTTAATGTGTCCACTGGGGAGGAGCCTGCCTGGGAGGAGAATGCCTGGGTAGCTGATGGCAGAGGAGGTCAGGGGGCACTCAGATGCCAACACCTCACGCTGGGGCCCCTGCTGCCTTGGCCTTGTGAGAAGCACACCCCCCCCCCAACTCGGTCAAGTACATGTCATTGACTGGAAGGCAGCATTCAGAGAGGTGTCAAGTGGGTCTTGCACAGGTAAGAAGCCGGTTTTGAAGGGCCCAGAATCCTGTGAACTACTAGTGCGTGCCTGCGTAGATGAGAGAGAATCGGATGTGATTCAGTGTTGGTTTTGATTAATTCGTTCCATTAAATGGCAATGCCTCCCAAGCCAGGCCAGCGGTGGCGAGTTGATATAAANAGCCCAATTCAGGTGTTTTTCTTTATAACATGGCCGCATCCCATCTGCGCCCATCCACTGCTAAGCCCAGGAGGTTTGTGTTGGCATGGAATCTGCCAAGCTCACCCTCCCCGTTGCCATGGTGACTCTTAGGCCCTGGGGTTGGATTCAGTCCTTCACACAAACAGGACCACACCCCTCCCAAGCCCCTCNAACACTCCCATCCCTCTCTTCACTGTCTCACCACATGCCCCCACTCCCCCGGGTTTTCCATCTCTTGGCTTTTTTTTTCCTTTGTCCACTCCCCACCATGGGTTTTTGTTTGTTTCCCAGCTGTCTGGGGCTGTGCACCATGGAGACGGTGTCCTGGGCTGCCTCTAACCCTGATCTGGTTAGGAGCCCCTCTGCTTTGCGTGTATCTCCAACCTGATGTTCAGAACATCCAAAACAAACCCCGACATTCCAAAGCAAGATAGAAACCACCATCCCCACCCACTCTGCTGGCGCCCTGGTCCACCTGGAAAGGGCTTTTGAAAATTTCCAGTGTTCCGGAGCAGTGTCCATGTACTGAAGGGAAAGGGCTGTCTACTGAGCATTTTAGACCCAACGAACTGCGCTTTGTGTGAAGTTGATGTTTTCTGCATTAAAATTCCACTGGGAGCTTTCGGAGGGCAGAGTTCTCAGGACAAACGTTTGTTTCAGTCGGTGCACTGAAGAGAAGTTTGTTAAGTGAATATGTGAAAAGATTCATGGACTACACACACACACACACACACACACACAAAGCAAAGAGTAATGGTTGAATGGCAGCTTAAGAGGGTTGGAATTAGACCTGGGACAGGGGGATGGGTGAACGGGGAGTTATTGGGTGAGGGCTTCTGAGGAGGCTGGCTATTGCTTGACTTCGGGAAATCCTTCTCNCTGTAACCCCAGAAGTACCTGGTAGGATTAATGAGGTGGGCATCAAAGGGCCTGGTGTTTCATTTTAAAATGCAAATGGTCCTGGAAAGTGGAATACTACTGATTTTGAAGCTTATTCACACACACATGGGTCAATGGGTGGNCATTATGCTTNCAACTGTAATCTAAATACCCATGAGGCAGACGGTCAGTGGTGACACACGCCTTTAGTCCCAGCACNGGGGAGGCAGAGGCAGGAGGATCTCTGTGAATTCGAGGCCAGCCTGGTCTACAGAGCAAGTTCCCAGANAGCCAAGACTACAGAGAGAAACCCCGTCTTGGGGAGGGGACTTAAAAAAAACCAAACTCCAAAATACCCACTAAGTTGAGGCAAGAGGACTGCCACAAGTTTGAGGCCAGCCTGTACTACAGATATCTATCCATCTGTCTTTTATTTTTTATTTTTTTTTGTTCTAGGCTAACCTGGCTACAGTGTGAGGGCATCTCAAAACAAAAACCTTAAACATTCAAGAAACTAAAACCCAGAGCAAAGCCTGTCTAAGAACAGGCTTTAGTAATGAGTTGGGAGACGATGAGAGAGAAATAGTTGGAGACTCACCAGCAAAAGGAGCTTCACTAACAGGGCACGGGAGCCAAACGTGGCTCTGTCTGCATTTAGCCAGAGGACCCCACTGAAAACAGCACTATTCTTCCAGGCCCTTCTAGCCGGCCTTGGTGACATGGGTCAGGTNGGTCACACTGCAGAAGGAGGCAAGACCAGTCTGAACTACTGGACCCATGCATTGCAAACTGGTCTAAGATTTCACTGGTCTTGGGCAAGCACAGGCACAAGTATGTCCATAGATACAGTCGCCAGAAGTCTGCTGGACTTCAACTATAGTATTTCCTTATTTTTAAAGATTTGTGTTTACTTACTTATTTTTAAGTGTGTGTATGTGTACAGATATTTGTGTGTGTAGGTATGTATGAATACGAGTGCAGGTGCCCTTGGAGACCAGGGACAGTTGATCCCTCTGAAGCTAGAATTACAGGTGATTGGAGGGGGCAGTACTTGGGTCTCCTCACTACATNGGTACTAGGAACCACACTCAGGTCCTCTGGAAGAGCAGTACATACTCTTAACAGCTAAGCTGAACCCCCACCACCAAGTATATTTTAAAGAAGGGGGGGTGTCATCCTTTTAGCTCTTAGATTCCCTCATTTCCTCTGCGTCAGGTCACATGTTCTTGTTGCTGAGGGTCCATTCACCCTCCTGGTGCTGTACTCCGACCTCTCCTCCAGGGCCCAGCCCCATCTCCTGCTCTCCCTGGATCCTGGTAAAGTGGCACCCACTCTGAATAGAGCAGCAGTTGGCTTCAGACGTGGGTATGTGACCCAACTGNATAATAAAAGCAAGATGAAGTCCAGTTTTGTGAATGTTCCTGGGAAAGAGACTTGTATTTCCTGGTCCTGAACGTGAGAGGCTGGCCTTTCTGCTGCTGCCTTTGTGTGTGTTTGCATTTTGTGTAAGAGGCAGGGTCTGTCCTGCTGCCTCTGTCCCCAACTGCAGGAATTACAGGCGAGTGCTATCCTGCTGGACCTCGTTGCCACCCGCTGCCACCATGCCGTGGGAAGCAGGGCACCTGTGATGCTATTCACTGTATCAGAGGTTCTTAAAACCAGGCTTTTCACTTGGTGATCAATATATTTTTTGTGATTTAACGAAGTTAAATTGGATCTGGTGAGAAATGAAGGTGTGTGCATCAGGGGAAGGGCTTCTCAACTGATGCCCTTAGCTGTCCTGGATTCCCTTTACTTTTGGTGTAAGTCTATGAATTATGAAAAAAAAATGTGACTTCTAAGCTGGTGAGTCTGGATCACTGAGGTTTGATTGTCATTATAACCCATGGATGACCCATAATGCACTCAAATATGCACAAAACGAGAGATGGATCCCAAAAGCGTGGACTCTAGAGCTGGAGTAATAATAGAAGCAGGTGGGCACAGGTTACAGCTGGAGAACCTGTCGGAGTGAAAAAGACCTAGGCCAGTGGTTCTCAACCTTCCTGATGCTTCCACCCTTTCTTTAATGCAGTTCCTGTTATGGTGACCCCCAACCGTAAAATTATTTCACTGCTACTTCATAACTGTAACTTTGCTACTGTCATGAATCGTAATGTAAATGTCTGATATGTAGGATATCTGATATGTGACCCTTGTGAAAGAGTCATTCGTTGTGACCCACAGGTTGAGAACTGATGACCTAGACTGATGTTGAAGGAAGGCTGTGGTGCCAGCACTAGGTCCAGTGGGCAGCAAATCTCCCTATTAGGAGCCCTTAGCCCTTCTGCCTCGTTAAGCATGGACCACCTGGGGTCCCAGAAGTGGATCCCATGGGAAATCTCCCCGGATATTCACTTATTAACCAGAGCCTTGCACCCAACCCTGGTCAACTGTTGATCCCAGTCACTGCAGGTCCAGGAGGTGACCATGAGGCCCACAGGGCACTGAATGAGAGGCAGGCAGGGGGACCCTCCCTCCTGTCCCAGCTGCTGCTCAGAGCTTAAGCCTCCAGCCTGCTCAGATTATGATTTCTTCGAGACCACAAATCCAGGGACTGCCAGCAACCAAACCCTTCTCTGATTGTCTGAGTTATTCTGGACATTAGAGAATAAACAGTCTCCACTGTCTAGCCAGCTGTGCCGAGCAGTGTTTCTGTCTTCTCTTGGCAGGCTGGAGGGGCTACAGTTCTGTGTCCACCTCCAGCTGAGGCCTGGGGGCCCTGGCAGTGGGGAGAGGGGGAAGGGAGAGGCCTATGTGTTAGGGAGGACACTTTCTGAGTCTCTATTTTGCCTCAGTACCAGGCATTTTGGCCTCAAGTCCTGGCTTTGGCTTTTTGTTTTTGTTTTGTTTGAGACAAGGTCTCATGTAACCCAGGCTGGCCTCAAACTTGCTCTGTAGCTGAGGATGACCTTAAATTTCTGACCTTCCTGCCTCCACGTTGTGAGTGTTGTGATCACAAATGTATGCCACCATGTTTGGTTTAGGAAATGCTCAGGATCAAACCCAGGGCTTCATGCATGCTAGGAAAAAACACTATCAACTGAGCTATNACATATCTCAACCTGCATTTCAACTCTGTCAGTTCAGAGGAGACCCCTTACTGGATCATTGTCCTTGGAGTTGGAGCCCTTTAAAACCACTGCCTATAAACTACCTGGGACACTTGAAATGTACTGTCTCTCTGCATAGACCTGCAGTCATCATATCCCAACGGCTTGTTTCAGATAAGTGGAAAGAGAGAGGTGAGGCAGAAGGATACTAGAATCCTGCCTGGCCTTTGATCCNTATGGCCTTGGGATGACGTGGACACTATGCTTTGATGACATGATGGGCTGCCCATGCATTTGGAGGAGAGCAGGGTGTTCTCATCCTAGGCCTGTTTTGGAGATCAAGGTTACGGCGGGACTGTTTCCTGAGACGGAAGACGGCCCCTGGAAAAGCACTGGTCACCCGGCTCTGCTAAATCATCTTTGTCAGGAGCAGAGCTGGTGTAGCAGGGTCTCTGCTACTGTCTGAGAGTCCAGTGCCCCACTTTAACTTGGCCAAGTCATGAGAGAAGCCAGGAACTAAGGGCAGAGTCCTCAGGAAGAGGAACCCCCTCTCCTCAACATACACCATCTGCTTCTGTGCCCTCGGATCCTGGCCTGAGATTACTAGGGCTGGGGAGGGGGGTGGGGGATGCCTCAGCCATCTGCAGCAGGAATTCCTTTAGGAATCCCATCCCTTTCCCTTCCCAGCTGTAGACAGGATGGTGGGGAGCAGACAGCGTGGGAGGGTTGGGGTAGCTCAGGAGTCTCTGTGGACAGGTGTCTCGATCCNGGTCTGTCTTGGGCCTCAGGCTGTGCCTTTGTCTAGCTGTCCACATCTGTGTGGGTTTGTGCAATCGTCCTGGGCTTGCCTGTGTGGGCAGCTGTGTTTCTGGTGGAAGCTGGTTTCTTTGGTAGAAAGTGTGCTTATGTGTACTTAGGCCTGGGTGTAAGTGTCCACACCTCTGAGTAAGCCTTTGCATGTGGGTGTCATGGAGGATAAACTACAGGCTTCTGTGTCTCCACAGAGATGAGTAGAGCTGCTCCTATGAGGTCATTTTTGGAGTAAATGTGAGCTTGTCTTTATAGATGTTAAGTTTAGGAATTTGTCTCTGGAAACATGCATATTTGTCTATAGTAGGTCACTGAGCCTCTGTGAACATGTGGGTGGCCTCTTTATATTCAGAAGCATTCATCTTAAATTCATTGATTCATTCATAAAATTATATACTCACTTATTCAGGAGACGTTTCTAAAGTGCTTGCTCAGTGATGTCCTGTACTTGGCACTGAAAATCTAGAGGGGTATTGGTGACCCACATAGAGCTGTGCTGTGGCCTTCTGGGTCCCTTCTTGCCTATTTCTTTTGGATGAAACTATGATAGGAAAAGAGCTAANAGCAATACACATCAGTCCAAGTGTCTAGTGTATACCTTTGCCTNGAGNCATGTTTGGGTGTTTGCCTCCATGTTAGCTACATGTATGTCTGATTTCCTAGAGGACACAGCCAGCCCACAGCTTTCTGCCTTCCCTTTCCCTGCTGGGGTTGACTGAGGACAATGAGATGTGCTGGGGTGCTAGAAAGAGCAG
>LZPO01054949.1:904088-927078 GCA_001675575.1 Neotoma lepida
GCACATTTATAATCCCAGCACCTGGGAGGCCAAGGTAGGAGGACTGTGACTTCAAACCAGCCTGATCAGGAGTATGAGAACCTGTTTCTAAAGTCAAAGGTGGAGGGCTAGGCATGTAGCTAGGTGGTAGAGCACTGGCCTAGCCTGCCCGGGGCTCTCCTCAGTAAAGGAAAGAAGGAAGGGNGNAGAGAGGGAAGGAAGGGAAGAAGGAATCTTTTGTTTGTTTTGCATGTNTGCAAACGTGGGTTTTCATGTGGGTGAATGTATGTGAGCAGGTGCATTTGAGCATGTGTGTGCACATGGCTGCTGAGGTCAGAGGACAACTTCAGCTGTCATTTCTCCAGCCACCACCACGGCTCCCTCCTCTTCCTCCTCTACCTTCTTTAGTTTTTTTGAGACAGAGTCTCACTTTGAAGATCAGGCTGGCCTTGAACTCAGAGAGATCCACCTACTTCTGCCTCCCAAGTCCTGGAATTAAAAATGTGTGCCACCACACCTGGTTTGAGTACCTTCCACTTTTTGTTTGAGACAAGGTCTCCCATTGTTTGGAATGTCACAAAGTAGGCGAGGCTAACTGGCCAGCAAGCTTCTGGCATCTGCCTGTCTCCACCCTCCCATCTCTCCGTCTCTGGGATTACAAGCATGCCCTGACATGCCTGGTTTTTTATGTGGGCTCTGAGGGTCAAGTTCAGGTTCCCAGGCTTGTGAGACAGCACTTAACCAACAGAGCTATCTCNCCAACCTCTGCACTTCTAGTTCTGAAGCCTGGAGCTTTTCTGGTGCTCACACTTGCCAACAGGCTGTCCTTCAGTGTGCCCTAGGTAGGAAAAAAAAACTTGGAGGCACCATATGAGAATAGCAAGAGGTGGGGAAAGCCTTGCCAGAGGCGTTTGGGGGAGGGAGTCTGTGAACTGGAACGGCCTGGAGGTAAGAGTAGTGGTAGGGAAGGTTTGTGGCCAGAAGAGCCTGAGGGCTAGCCTGGAGACTCTGATATGTGTTAAAGATATGTGCTAATAAGGAACTAGATACCCCATTTGCCTATAGGGGGAGGTGAGGGATGTAGGGCTCTTCCTGACACACAGACCCAATTCACGCTGAGTGTAAGCATTTGTCTGTCCACTAGAAATCTTTTTTTTACCCCTTCAGGGTCTAGCCTGGGCTGAATCCAGGCTGTCATTCTATGGGTTGGGGGCCAACTTGGGACCTAACATCCATCATTGCCCAAAAGCTTGGGATGGAGAGCTGCAAGCAACCTTCAGAGCAGCTTCTCCTGCCAGCTCTCTGTTTCTTAACCAGGAACTTTCTCTGAAGATGGCAGTCATGGGGCCCAAGTCTCTTGTGGGGTCTCTAGGCTTGTTCACTGGCAGTAAAGAAAGTGGGTTGAAAGCTTGAGGGCTCTGGTCTCTCCTGGGGCCGGGAAGAGGCTGAGCTTCTACTAGGCAGAACCTAGCTCTCCTGCTAAGCTCCTTCCTCTGGGCTGTGAAAGCCCCCTGCAGACCCCCTCTTCCCAGGAGAAAAGCAGCTGTCAGCTCTCCCCACCGGTGGGATCATCCTTCTTTGTACAGCACAGGCAACAAGCTTTCTCTACACTTAATCCTCTAGTGAGTGCACCTATTAGTTCCCAGGGCAATGAAGTGGTTGATGGTGGCAGGGTGGCCTTGATCTCACATCCCACTCTCATGGCTGACAGTTTGTCCCAGGGGAGTAGAGGCTATTGGTCCACTGCACAGATAGCTGGGAGCTGTCCACAGAGGACCTGGGTGAAGGAGATCTCCTGACTGATTGTTGGGTCCTGGCCTGGGACAGAGCTAGTGGCTCCCAGGTGTCNGCTATGGGCAAGGCTGACTTGGGAATTCTGGGCTAACCCATAGGGACCCTCACTCGCCCTCAATGTGCCTTCCCTGGTTGAGGTATAGGCATAAACTGGAGGAAATGGATAGTAAGGTAGGTATCTTTGATCATCAAAGCAGAAGTAGAGAGTCACATTGGAAAGGACTTTTCTGGCCAGGGACTAAGTATGTGTGTGTGTGCCTGTGTGTGTGTGCGTGTGTGTGTTTCTTGTGGGATCGTGAAGCCCCGGGCAGCCTGGGAACTCACTCCATTGGCTGGGAAGACATTTCTGTCACCTCTTTTTCTAAGGCTAGGCTGTGACTACTCCATGGCCTAGAGTGTGGGTAGGTCACCTCTACTGGTTCAATCCTGGGTTCCTCTTTGAAAGGCACGCCCTTTGATGAGGGGGAGGAAGCATTTTTGAGGTGAAATGTTGTCTAACGGCCATGAGTGGAAAATATTAAAAGTCCAATGGCGCCAACAAGATTCATGCCAGAGACAGAAAGTACAGAGAAGAGGAGGGAACATCCTTGTTATTGAGGACCCAGGGTCTACAGGGAGTCAACTAGCGGTCACCCACACCCTGTATCCCAGACCATCTCTATNTTCAGGACTAGCACAAGCTTCTTCTGGGCCAGAGGAAGACCCTGGCATGATGACCTGAGGGAAGCCTGTGGGTCTGTTAGGTTTGGTTTACACGGTACCCTGGGGAGGGCAGAGAACATAGCAGTGTGGGCCACGGTCCAAGGGCTAGCTATCTCAGTGGGAGTGTGAGAGGCCAAGCCCACTCCACACATATTCTGAGCTTTCTGGGTGCTAAAAGGCCAAGAATGGGAACTAGGCCAGGACACTCTCTCCTGTAGGGCCTCTCACTATGAGCGGGGGAGGGGAGACGGGAGAGGGGGGGAGAAAAACAACATCAGTAGATTGTGATTACAGTTCTTCTAGAGGAGTGCTCAGAGACTGTGGAGGCAGAAGAGGGACCATTGGCTTAGCTTGGAGCTGTGAGGAAGAGCTCTCAGAGGAATGGATGGGTGCCTGAGGCAAGCCCTACTATCCTTAGACATTGAGGGAATTTCACAAATCTGGAATCTGAGTCTGCATTCTTGGAAGTGTCTCTGTGTGTTTGGGGAAAGATTAACTGACAGAGATGCAGACAAATGGACTGAGTCTNTCCACGGGAAGCAGACAAACTTCAGAGGAAACACGGGAGCCTGAGAGACAATGTGCTGGGAACCCAACACATGTCCTCTACAAAAGCAGCCAACCCTCTTAACTCGGAGCCATCTTTCCAGCTCTCTTTCTAGGACATTTTAATGGAACAATTGCTTGAGAGAGCTGAAATATGCAAGAAGGGGTCTTGAAAGACTTGGCAGAGATGANACGGAGTCACCATCTGTTCCNGGTACTGTCACTGTGGAACAAATGACCCAAGTTTCACTGCCTTAAATGATAACCATTTTATTATGCCCCACAGACTCGGTAGCTCAAGATTTCATATAGGGCTTAACTGGAATTAAAATTCATTATTTATTTTGAACTATGTGTGTGTGTGTGTGTGTATGTCTGTGAGTAGCTATGTGCATGTGAGTGCAGGTGTCTACATGGAGACTGGGACCAGTTCCAATTATGTTCTTTGAGGCATTAACTAAGACCACTTAATGACACNGCTGGTGGTTGAGCTGGTAAAGAGGACCCAAGACAATATCACTCACATGTCTGCAGCATTGGTGGTAGCANCTGGAAGCTGTGCTCAGTGTGGCTGTTGACAAGAGCTGCTGCAGTGGTCTCGTGGTAATCAGATTTGACTCCTTACAACAGCTGGATCTCCCTAGAGCAGTGGTTCTCAATCTGTAGGTCATGATCTCTCTTCAAAGGGATTGTCTAAGACCATCAGAAAACAGATATTTATATTATGATTCATAACAGTAGCAAAATTACAGTTATGAAGTAGCAATGACCATAATTTTATGGTTGGGGTCACCACAACATGAGGAACTGTATTAAAGGGTCTCAGCATTAGGAAGGTTGAAAACCACTGGACTACAGTGAATGACCCAAGAGTAGAAGCTGTATGGCATGGAAGTTGTGAAGCCACTTGAGACTCAAGGTGTGAGAGAGAAATTCAATTCTACATCTTATGTGGAGTACTGTAATCACTCAGTACAAGAATGGGTGATACAGCCGGGCATGGTGGTGCACACCTTTAGTCCTAGCACCTGGGAGGCAGAGGCAGGTGGATCTCTGAGTTCAAGCCCAGCCTGATCTACAGAGCAAATTCCAGGACAGCCAGGGCTACACAGAGAAACTCTGTCATGGAAAAAAAAAAAAGAAAAAGGAAAAAAAGGAAAGAAAAAGAATGAGTGATGTAATGGAAGACATTTTTGGAAAATGCAGATGGACACAACCTCCTTGAACATAAAGCCATCACAAAGGAAGCAGTTAAGACAGAGAGAGAGAACAGTTCTGAAGACATTGTTCTGTGTACTTGGATCTAATTTTACAAGCATGATGGATATGTCTGTAACCCCAGAACTTTGGAGCCAGGGTCAAGAAGATTGATATAGTCCAAAGCCAGCCTGAGTTACAGTGTGAGACCCCATCTCAAAAAATAAAATAAGGGCCAGGAATGTTTCAGCTNATAGAATGCCTGCTTGTGTGCATGGAGCTCTGGATTTGATCCATAGCACTGCATAAAGTGGGGCTGGTGGTGCACATGTATACTCCTAGCATTTGGGAGGTGGTGGCAGGAGGCACAGGGGTTCACCGTCACTTTTGGTCATACAGTGAGTTTGAGGCCAGCCTTGGCTTACATGAAGACCTGCCTGGGTCTGTAAAGGCTCTCCAGGCCACAGGAGGGCACCCATGGTGGGGGTGGAGGTGTTAAAGAGTGTTAGAGACAGACAACACCACCCTCTGGAATCATCAGGGTCAGCCCACCCCACCTTCCCTGACAAGCTTCTNTTCCAACAGCAGAGTGGAGATCCTTGATGATAGGTTTTGGCCCCAGCAGGCCAACTAAGCTGGGCCCCAAACTCTTCTGCTGCCTGGGTAGGAGTGGGGATGATGAATGAATTTCCAGTGTGTTCCAAGCAAGGGGATTGGAGCTGCTTGCAGACAAGCTTGGCCTGCAGAAGTCCCAGATGGCTGACCCATCCAGGCCAGGCCTTGGATAGTACAGGCCTATGGCTGCCCTGTCTGTCCTGGGGTCCTGGCTGAAGGAGCAGCAACCTCTTCCTTGGAGGGGATCTTGGAGGAGAGGCTTGGGAGAGCTCTGATTCCCCAAGTCTAGTTGTATATAGCTCACAGTTCAATCGCACTTGACAAAAGACTGATGGGAGGGAGCATGGGAGAGGAGCAGGGCAAGAGGTAGGGGGATCCAAGCAGCAGGGCTAGAGTTAAAACCCAGGAAGTCTATGTCTTCCTCTCCTGTCAATCTTACTTATCTTACCAACCTCAGTAGTCATACTGCTTTTCTAGCAAGCCTCCTGCCCCACAGGGTGGTTTCTTCTGTTCTCTCCTGCCTGTTGTTTCCTTTTCAAAGTCAACAGACCTTGCTCTCCTAGAGCTTGGTGGAGAGTGGGGTTTAGGAATGTGCTCACTCAGCCCAAACTCTTATTGCAAGGTTGGAGAAACTGAGGCCCAGGACTACCTGGAATGTTGCTAGTCCAAGTTCACAAACCAGAATGAGTTACAGGACCAGGACTAGACTTCTGAACCCCAGGTTCTTATTTTTTTCCTGCCCTTTATTTTAGTGATTGTAGCTCAGTCTCTCTCTACCTGCCCATCTATTCCTCAGACCTATTCACCTGGGTTTCACTCATTTCATACATCTGCTGTAAAAGCCTGAGCTGAGGACTGGGGATGGAGCTCAGTTGGTTGAATGCTTGCTAAGAACATGCCAGCCTGGCACACTCTTGTAATTGCAGCACTCTGGAGGTGAGGCAGGAGGATCAGGAATTCAAGGTCATCCTGGGCTACATAGAGCAAGTTTGAGGCCAGTCTGAGGATACAATGAGACCCTTTCTCAAAAAACAAAACAAAACAAACAAAAAAACCAGAACCACCACCAAAAGAAAACCACCAAGCCTTAGCTGAAGCCACTTCATAGGCTGGCTCTGATGATCTGGGTCAGGCTGGGGCCAGCTATAGCTACAGGGCCTGTTGGCTAAGGGCTGGGTGTTGGATTGGAAAACAGGCTCCATAAGAAAAAGCCAAAGAGACCTGTGTCCTATGTCAACTCCAGAGCCATTGCTGCTCAGAATCCTTCCGTTGTCCCTCCTTTCAGGCCGTGTCCTGAATGAGAAACCAAGTTTCTGATCCTCTGTTTACACACCAAGAAAGGCAGAGATACAATCAGGCTTGAGCATACATGCCCACACAGGCCGACAAGAGGAGCCATACTGCTGCATTTGGGAACTGGTCCATGAGATGCTCTTTTGAGTGCAGAGACATGTCTGTGATGTGTAATACTGATTGTAAACCTTACAGGATCTGAAATCACTTAGGAGACAAGCCTCTGGGCACGTGTCTGAGGAAGTTTTGGGAGAGAGTTAACTGAGGTAAGAAGACCTGTACTGTTCCATGGCAGGGATCCTGGACTAAATAAAGAAGACGTGGGCTAAGCAGTAGCATCCACCTCTCTCTGCTTCCTGCCTGTGGGTGTAATGTGACCAGCCACCTCAAGTTCCTGCTGCCATGATGGACTGTGTATCCTTATACTGTGAGCCGAAATAAACCCCTTCCCTCTTGTTGTTCTTATCCTGGCTCAGTAATGAGAAATGTGACTAATACAACATCCTTCTTNTGGCTTCCCACTGCCCAGCCAAGCTATTCACCTGCTATGAAGAAGAGCTCAGTCAGGCTTTGTAGAGTGACCTTGTTGTGTATGGCTGTAGGTACCAGTCTGCACCTCCAAGTGTTGGCACGGGACAGGAAGCCCAGGCCAGCTGGATGAGGCTGTGATCTGAGGCAGCACTCAGGAGACTCCCTTTTCATCTTCTGCTTCCAGCTGTGGTTCTCGATTTTCAACCAGTTCTCCTCAAAATGTGGTCTGAGGACCATCAGCTCCATTGCAAAGCCAAGTCTCATGTTCTACTGAGTCAGAAAGTCTGGGTGTGGGGGTGAAGAAACCTGGATTTATTTATTTATTTATTTATTTATTTATTCATTCATTCATTCATTCATTCATTCATTCATTCATTCATTCATGTGTGTGTGTGTGCATGAGTATATGTGCCCCATGTGCATGCCTGGAGTTCATGGAAGCCAGAGGGTATTGAATACCCACCTGGAACTGGAGTTACAGGTGGTTGTGAACTGCCTGATTTGGATGCTAGGAACTGAATACAAGTCTTCTGGAAGAGCAGTAAGTGCTCTTAAGCTTCGAGCCATTTCTCCAGCCTCCAGTTCCCAGAAGCCTAGATTTTATAGCCTTCTGAGTGGTTTTTTTTTAAACGGGGTCTCATGTAGCCCAGGCTAACTTCAAACTCTCTGTATAGCTGAGGACAATCTTGTATTCCTGATTGCCCTGCCTCCATGTCCCAAGTTCTGTGATTACAGATATGTACCACCACACCTGGTTTATGCAGATGGAATTCAGGGCTTTGTTCAGGTTAGGCAAGTGCTCTAACAATAGAACTATACCCCTATTCCCTTCTAGCAGTTTCTAATGATGCTAAAGTTAGATAGCTGTGGCCTAAGACAACAGACAGCCTCAGGCTGGAGCTGGAAGAGGGAGATGGGAGAAACCCTAAAGTATAGGCATCTGCTTAGTGACCTGTGGGTAAGGCTTGCTGGTAGACATCCATACAGGCACGTACACGTACACGCACACGCACACGCACGCGCGCGCACACGCACACGCACACGCACGCGCACACGCACACGCACGCACATACACACACCTGCAGGGTCAAAGCACTTCAAATGCTGAATCTCTCTGGTCTCAGTGGGTTCAGGGAGGCACACAAATGAAAGTGGGGAGGGATAAGGATGAACTGTTCTTACCAGGTGATATCCTGTACCCCAGAGTCTTTGTCCCTCATCCCTTCTGAGGGTCGCTGAGTGCTCCTTCAAAGGCCAGAGAAGATGAGTCATTGCCCAGCTCAGACCAGACACACCCATCTATAGAGGCTGAGGTGATGTGTGCCAGAGAGTTTTGGAGTATGTGCTAAGATCTTGTTGTGCATGGGCTGGCCAGCTGGGGAATGTGGGGGATCAGCACACCAAGCTTAGGCCAGCGCACACCATCCCAAGCTATGAAATGCTGCCCAGATGGAGAATTCCCCTTGGCCCTTTCCCAGGACTGGGTCCAATGTCCAGCCTTCCTCCTGACCCAAGTCTCTCTGACATAGACTGTGGTGCCTAGGCTGTGGCCCACTTGGGCCATCGCTGCTCTATGGCATCCTTCCCCACCCCGCCCCCACATCCCCAAGGATCTTGATGTTAAATTCTTGCCCCTGTGAGCTGCTGGGGATGTGGGGAAGGGAGGGAGCCTCATGCTCAGATCTGGTTTCCCTGCTTCTTCCCGTGGCTGGCTGCCACGGGCTGAGCCACCAGCTGTGCTATATAAGGCCCGCGGCTGGACTGCTGGAGAGGTGAAGAAGACTTGGACCCCAAGCTAAGAGCCTTGTTCAGGACACGGTGAGCTCCAACCCTCTCACCCCATCCCTGCATCTCACCATCTGACTCTGCTCCTACCCTCACCCCTAGACACCTCATTGTTCTTTTTTTTTTGCTGGCTGACCACCTTGTCTCCACAAATGATGCCCTTTTCTGCTTGGCACTTCTCTTTTGTCCCTTATTATCCAAAGTCCTGCCTCAGCCCTGCCCACCTGAAGTCACAATCCCCCCAATGGCCCCATCTTGGTCTCTGTACCTTTTCCTCCTGTGGCCAGCCACTGTCAGGAGCTCCAGGGAGCATCGGTTGGGGAGCCTGAGTGTCAGGCCTCCGGGGAGGAAATGGTGGGATGTAGAGAACCTCTCTGCTGGCTGCCAGATGGGAAATGGCTTTTCCATAAGGTGCCTCAGGCCACCTTGGCCTCTCTGACAGCCTTGGAGCTGTCTCTGGCTTTGCAGGCCTGCTTGGAGCCCAGAAGCTTGGAGTAGCCTGAACCAAGCTGGTACAACGGTTTCGAGGCTAGATAGTCTGTGTTGTGGATTTGTTCGTCTCCTGAGACATCCAAAAATTCAAGGGATCTTTTTCTTCCAGAAAGGAGACATTTTCTTCCCATTCCTTCTGCATTGGACTTGGTAATTGAAGGTAACTTTTTTTTTTTTTAAATAAAGTCTTGCTCTGTAGCTAAGGCTGTCCTGGAACTCACTATAATAGCCCAAGCTGGCCTCCAGCTCACAGCCACCTACCTGTCTCAGTCTCCCAAGTGCTGGGATTGTAGGTATAAAGTCATCATACGCAACTGGAGAGAATGGGTTTTTAGATCAGATTCTGGGTTGGCCCTAATTCTGGGGAAAGAAATATCCAGCTGAGAGGAGCCTGGGCCACCCAAGCCCACTCCATAGTTCTTTAACATTATGTCTGGGCATGTTTTCCTCTCCCCAGTCCTGCAGCCTGACTCTATGTTCCCAGTTATTGGGAGCCCTAGGTTCTCACTATGCACCCCATCCAGTTCCCTTTAGCTGGCTCCTAGCTATCGTGCTCTGAGCCAGGTCGAAAACAAACAGGCCAGAATGGGTTCCAGCTGTAGCCCGTGCACATCTGGGAATGTCTTCTTGGAGGTGACTTTCAGCCTGCCTGTCTACCCTAAGTGGGCCCACTGGTGCTGGGGCCAGGACTGCATGGCCTTCATATGTAGCCAGCCACCTATACAAAACTATGAACCCCATCAAAGGGTAGCAAAACAAAAGCCTGAGTCTTGAAAGTGATCAGTAAGCTACCCAGCAGCTGCTGGAAGTAAGCCAGGCCCTTCTTACTGTCAAGGAACTTCTTTATCTCTATCCTCCCTTGTGGCCTGTCTGCTGTGGAAACTGGCACATTTCTACATCTCCCAAACAGCTCAGTTTGGCTGTTCAAGCAGCTGTCACTTCAAGAAGACTCCATTCTATCTACCCTTCCCCCTGGAGAGGTCAAGAGCTATTTCTGCTGGAGCCATAAGAGATGTGACTCAGGCTTGGGATGTAGTTTAGTTGGTAGAGTGCTTGCCTCGCTTGAAGGAAGCCCTGGGTTCTACCCCTAGCACCACATAAAGCCAGACTGTACCCCAGCACTCAGAAGATAGAAGCTGGAGAGTCAGAAGTTCAAGATCATCCTTGTGTACACACGGAATTTGAGGCCAGCCTGGGCTACAGGAGACCATGTCTCAAAAAAATAAAAAAAGTGATCCAGAAGTGTGGGATATGATACCCTTTGCTTCTTTGCAGATCATTGGCTCTATGAAACATCCCTGGAGAACCACAGGTCCAGCTTTGTGAAGCAGTATCTGTGACATTTCTACGTGGCCTTGAGGGAAAGATGGCAGCAACCAAGACCTGGGTACTCTCTTTCCTGGTCCTGGAGTTCACCATCGTGCTCGGTACGCACTAAGTCTCAGATTGCTCCCATAGCTTCTACTTGCCACAGAGAAGTTGTTTCTGTTCTGGGACCCANTTATGCATCTGCCTGGCCTAAAGATTTGAGGATGTTTGATAGCTTCTACTCTGGGATCATCCTTAGTATTAAAATTCACAGAACAGAATCAAATGGCCAGGATGAGTAGTCACACATGGGGAGGAAGAAAAAAAGATAGGAAACTTTCTGCCCCTGTGCACCAAATTTAGCTCTGAGCTTCCTGGCAGCCAAAGCAAAAGGGAGTCACAGGGGAACCACAGAGTTCTCAGAAGCAGGTTTGGGGTTGGTCTATTTTCAATTGCATGGAAATNCTTCTGGCCCTAAAAACTCAGTTTCCTTTATACCCTGAAGTCAAGTTTGNTGGACACACCAGACACTGTCCTGGTTTCCTTGTCCTCTGCTCCCAGAGGTGACCCAAAGATCAGAAAGAAGGTGTCTGGTGGAGCTGCTGACTGCCTGAGATGTCTGCACTCCTACGGAGAACTCTCATTCTCCCATCTCACTTGTCTCTTCTCATTTCTAATCACACTGTTAATGCAAAGACTGCTCACAACCCTCTCTTAAAGCTGCATGCCCCGCAGGCTCGTGACCACAGATGCAGGGAAGAAGGCGGCTCCTGCACAGTGCCAGCACTGTGTGTGCCCGTCTCCTGCCTCGCTCTTTCCACCTTGGCAGCTGCTGTTTGTGAAGATGATTAACGTTCAGCCATCTGAGGGGAAATCAGATTAGGTTGATTAAAAGGGCTCCCATCACCCCAATTAAGCAGCACAGAGAATTCTGACTTGGCTCCTTGCCTGGGAGTTAATTGCCTTTCAAGGCTTTTGCAAGCCTCTACTCTCCTTTCTTCTGCTTTTGGAGCCCTCAACCCAGCTTTATGTAGCGAAGGGCTAGAGAAGGCGACGCCTGTCCTGGGGGCCCTCTGTCACCCTCAGGCTGTGGTCAGAACAGTGAAGACCACTGGCCCAGTAGGTTCACTGAGTCCTTTATGGGATGGTGGTTTTCAGTGTCAACCCATCAAGAGAAAGGGACAGGCACCCTGATGCCAGGCACTGAGCTAGAATAGCTTGCTAACATTTATTCAGCATATGGAATTGTTCTGAGGATTTTATGAATTAACTCTTAATGTCCTTTTTTTATGAGGACCAGGTCAGGTGGCTTAAATAGCCTGCCCAAGGTTAGTTAGGAAGTGGCAGAGTCTGCAGCCCTCTCCAGAGATACTGGTATTTCATTTCATGGGACCCTCAGGCCAACAGCGCCTTATGAAGGGGAAATTAGTATCTCCACTGTATAGGAAAGGAAAACAAGGCTCCATCTTCCCTGGGACAGATCTAGACTCCCTAGCAGGAGCCTCAACCTACTAGCTACCTGAAGTATCTGTCGGGCCCATTTGAAATTTTTATTTATGTATTATTATTCCTGTGTGTATGTGTGTGGGGAGGTCAGAGAATAACCTTGGAAGTCTGTTCTCTCCTTCCCTGGGATTGAACTCAGGGTATTAGGCTTGGTGGCAAGTGCCTTTACCTGCCAAGCCATCTCCATGGCCTTAAACATTTTTTAATTATCATATACTAATTATTAACAATGGATTTTATTATATCATTTTCATATATGTGTGGTATATCTTGATAAAATTAATTCCTATTGCCCTCTCTTGTCCCCCTTCTACTCCTGCTGACCCCCTTTCTTCCTTTTTTTCTCTCTTTGTTTTGGAGACAGAGTTATGTAGCCTGGTTGACCAGTCTAGCCTTGAGAGATCCACCTTCTCCCTCTGCCTCCCAAGTGCTGATATTAAAAGCATGCACTGCTAGGCTTGGTTCCCCCCCCCCCTTTTTTTGGACAGAGTCTCATGTAGCTCAGGCTGGCCAGGAACTTACTATGTAGCCAAGGCTGTCCTTGAACCTCTGACACTCCTGCTTCCACTTCCCAGGTGCTGAGATTACATGCATGTACCACCAAGTCTAGCTGCTCATCCATTTCTAGAACAAGACTGAAAAGGGAATTGTCATTTGTCCAGCATGCCCTCCATGCCAGCCTCGGTGTGTTTTATGAGAAACAGGCTGAGGAACGAAGCGCTTGGGGAGGTTCGCAGCAGTGAGTGGCAGAGTGGGGATTTGAACCCTGCTCAGGGTTCATGCTGGATCCACCTCCCCAGACCAGCTCTCTGCATCTTCAAACCCTGTGAGCCCTGGTTTCTTTTCTTCTTCTGTCCTGCAGGGAGACAGACGATGCTTACCCGGTCAATGAGAAGAGTCCAGCCTGCAAAGAGGACCTCTAACACCTTTACCAAGCCTGCTGACTCCCCGGAGAGTGAGTCTCCATTGGAGCAGGGAGGGTTGGGAGGGGGTCTTTACTGAGCTTGCTAGGTCAGTCTCTAAAGCCTGGGGAGGATGTTAGGATTTCATGGAAACTGTACTTTAACAAGACACTTGGCTGTTCTCTCCAGGCAGAGGAGTGCAATATAAGAAAGCTCGGGCTGGAGAGGTGGCTCAGAGGTTAAGAGCACTGACTGTTCTTCCAGAGGTCCTGAGTTCAATCCCCAGCAACCACATGGTGGCTCACAACTATCTGTAATGAGATCTGGCACCCTCTTCTGTATACATAATAAATAAATCTTTAAAAAAAAAAAAAAGAAAGAAAGAAAGCTCAGAGACAGAAGCTGCCTGATGTGTTCCAGAAATGGGGTGCTAACATGCTAGAGCTGGTGGGGATGGAAGGGGTAGACGAGAGTGGAGAAATAGCACAGGAGTCTCACCAACACCCTCATTGCCTTCCTAGGAGATTTTCGTGCCAGAGAATGCTGTGGTCCAGGCCACACAGAAAAAGCTTACCCCATCTATACAGTGTTAGAAAGGGATTGAGTGGGAGAAAGAGAGATTAGACAGAAAGTCCCTAGCATGGTCCACCAGGCTGATAAGAGTTGGGATGGAGGGCTCTTCTGTAAGGCAGAGAAGCGACTGAAGAGTTGCTGGTGAAAAAAGGGGTAGGGTGGGGGTGGGAGATGGGGATTGAACAGAAACAGGGAGGGTTCTCAGGGATGCATCAGGAAAGGATAGCTGGAGTTCACCTGCTATTCAAGGATAGTTCCTCCTCAACCCGGCTCTGTCTCTCAGGTCCTGGTGAGTGGACAACTTGGTTTAACATCGACCACCCAGGTGGGCAGGGTGACTATGAGCGATTGGATGCTATTCGATTCTACTATGGGGAGCGTGTGTGTGCCCGTCCCATGCGGCTAGAGGCCCGGACCACTGACTGGATGCCTGCGGGCAGCACTGGCCAGGTGGTCCATGGCAGTCCCCGTGAGGGCTTCTGGTGCCTCAACAGGGAACAGAGACCAGGCCAGAACTGCTCCAATTATACAGTCCGCTTCCTCTGCCCACCAGGTGAGTCTGAATGGCCCCAGCCCTTGCCTCCTGGCAGCCTTGGCACAGGAGAGGCCAGGATCTGAATAGCACATTCCTGCATATGCTCCCAGTCTCTTAACAGCCACTGAGTATCATTAGTGTGATAAGCCCCCCCCGCCCCCGAACTGCTCCAGCTAACCTGTTGTGTTGTGTTCCAATGACTCAGTAGGGAAGATGGCACTTGGAGTCTAACTTCTGGGGTTTGACTCTCTGGCTTACTGTGTTGTTTATTTATTCATTATTTATTTTTGTGGTGCTGGGGATTGGACCCATGACATTACGTCCTGGCAATGGAGTAGGCAAGCCCTCTACTCCTGAGCTACATCTCCAGCCTTCTGCCCCTTTATTTATTTATTTTTTAAATAATGAGACAAGAGTTTCACTAAGTTGCCCAGGCAGGTCTTACAACATGTGATTCTCCCACCTCTGTCCCAGATAGCTGGGATTATAAATATAGGAAAACAAGCCTAGAGCAACTGTGTTCATGTAGCCCAGGCTGGCCCTGAACTTCCTATGGAGCCTTGGATAACCTTGAACTTCAGATCCTCCTGATGGCANGATCTCCCAAGTGCTGGGACTCTAGGCACGTAANACCACGNGTAGGCTGGGTCTCCAATCCACAGCTTTATGTGCTTATCAGGCGAACATTCTATGAGCTGCATCCCCAGCCCTCTTCCCTCCTCCTTCTCCTTTTTTGGGGGGTGGGTGGGAGGAAGTAGGGTCTAGCCCTAGCTAGCCTGGGAATCATTATGTAGCCCAGGCTATTCTTGAACTCTGACCCTCCTGCCTCTCTCCAGAATGTTGAGATTACAGCCATGTTCCTCTACGCCCAGCTGCAACTGTATATTTTAGACAAGCTTTTAAGGCTCCTTAGTCTTATGGTCTCACATGTTTCTCAGTGTTAGGGATTCGACATAGGGCCCCTCATATACTAGGCAAGTGCTCTTTCACAGAGCTACATTCCTAGTGCTCTTAAAAATTTTTTTCTGCATTTTTGTTTTGAGAGAATCTTGCTAAATTACCCAGGCTGGCCTTAAACCCATGATTCTCCTGTTTGGGGATTATAGCTATTGGCCTCTTACATATGGAACAGAAGTAACAGTGTATCTTAAGGGTTTAAAATTTTTAATTTTTTTTTGTTTTGATACAAAAATCTCACTGCATAGTTTAGGCTGGCCTCAAACTTACTATGTAGCTCAAACTAGTCCCTATAATTGTCTGCCTCGGGTTTCCAAATGCTGTCCCTCCATTCANGGGGGTTTGGTGAAGCTTATGTGAGATAATTAACGAAGAAGTTGAGCCAGGTTCGCTAAATGTCAACTGCTGCTACAATTTCTGTGTGCAAGATGCTGGCTACCCTCATTATTCAGCCTTGACAATTGACCTTTGAGACATTGCTATCTCAACAGGCTACATGAGGCTTAGGGAAGTCAAGTTAATCCACTAGCAACACAGTACTACACAGGGATTTGAACGACGTCCGTGTTTTNGGAATCCATGTTCTTTATACTCCATTCCATCCACGCACTGCACAGTGCAGCTNTTAAGTGACCAGCTGCAGGCCTGCACTCTGGATGGGTACCCTGCCCCTGTCGATACANATTGATGCTGCAGACCCAGGAGCCTGTGACAGTTTTATGCTGTTGGGAGCCCAGCTGGTTTCTCCAGCAAGGGTGGAGCCTCCTTTTTGTACACAGGCTGTAGGAGAGAGGTGAGGAGGCAGGCAGGGGTCTGTCTATTGAGGTCNTTGTGAACTACAGGCCCCGAGTTCCCAGGGAGCCTGTCTTCAGGGAGCACGTGGTTGTTTTCGCACTAGTGGAAGATGATGAGCCGCCGACAACATAGGTCCTAAGACAACAGTGCCGGGCCAAAAACAAAACAAAAAACCCTTTCACCCATACGTTGCCTCTGTGCAAGTTAGAAACACTACTTTTTCAAGACTTTTGACTTCCCTTGTTAGAAAAAAAATCATTGTAGGGCTGGGGTGTAGCTCAGTTGGTCAATGCTGGCTTAGTGTCCACAAAGCAATAGGTTTCATCTCCAGCAGCACCTAAACTGGACATGTGGTTTCCTGCCTCCTTGTAATTACAGCACTCAGAAGGTAGAGGCAGGGGGATCAGACATTGGAGGCCCGTCTCAGTTACATGAGACTGTCTCAAAAATTATTTTTAATTCATTGAAATAAATAGAAATATCAGTGAGGTTTCTGATGTCAATAGGGACCTTGTGCTCCCTCACCAGAGAAGAAATATTCGTGGGGTCAGACTTCCTGACCCCATCCCCTGGGGGAGAAAGTGACTTCTGCTGTTGTCATCTTGTAGGGTCCTTGCGACGAGATACAGAGCACATTTGGAGTCCTTGGTCTCCCTGGAGCAAGTGCTCGGCTGCCTGTGGTCACACCGGGGTCCAGACCCGTACCCGTACCTGCTTGGCACAGACAGTGTCACTGTGCAGTGAGGCCACGGAGGAGGGCCAGCTCTGTGTGAGCCAGGCCTGCACAGGTACCTGCCTCCCTCTGGGCACGGGGCTTCTGTGATAGGTGAGGTTGAAATAGCCTGAAGGATGGGCTAGAGGGTCAGGGTGAGACTGAGTCGCTCAGTCACTCATCTCTCCCTAACTGCGCATGTCATTTGCTCTGATAGGAGACATACAAGACAGCTAGCAACACAGGGCATTGTCAATTTTCACAGCTTAAGAAATCAGCTGGGCAGTGGTGGTGCATGCCCTTAATCCCAGCACCTGGGAGGCAGAGGCAGATGGATCTCTGAGTTCAAGACCAAACCTGGTCTAAAGGACAGCCAGGACTACACAGAGAAACCCTGTCTTGAACCCTACACATATGAACCCTACACACACACATACACAAAACAAAAAGAAGAAGAAGAAAGAAGGAAGGAAGGAAGGAAGGAAGGAAGGAAGGAAGGAAGGAAGGAAGGAAGGAAGGAAGAAAAGAGAGAAAAGAAATCAGGAAGTTGTGTAGAGGAAGTTTCCTGGGCTAAATCTGAAGGGTGAATAGGAATTAGCTGTACAGGCAGGTAAGGAGGGGTTAAAAAAGACCCAAGGAGGAAAGGAAGAGTGTGTGAGCATCCAGACTAGGGTAGGAGTGAAGATGGCTCAGAATCCATAAAGCCCTGCTGATATGTCTCCTTGTCCCACAGCCTGTGATCTGACCTGTTCCATGGGCCAGGTGAATGCTGACTGTGATGCCTGCATGTGCCAGGACTTCATGCTTCATGGGGCTATCTCCCTCCCTGGAGGTGCCCCAGCTCCAGGGGCCACTGTCTATCTGCTGGCCAAGGCACCAAAGATGCTGACTCAGACAGACAGTAGTGGGAGGTTCCGAGTTCCCGGCTTGTGTCCTGATGGCAAGAGCATCCTGAAAATCACCAAGACCAAGTTTGCTCCAATTATGCTCACAATGCCTAAGACTAGGCTGAAGTCAGCCACCATCAATGCAGAGTTTGTGAGGGCAGGTGATTAAGTGCCCTGTGGTAGGAGGGGTTACAAAGTTAAAAGCTCCTTCCCTGGCTCACTCAGTATAAAACCCAAAATCTTTACTATGACCCACAGGCCCTATGTCCTCTGGCTTTCCCTAATTTTTCTTCTTTATTCCTACTATACAGAATCAATCTATTATAGCCACNATGGCTTCTTTGTCTGTTTCTCAAATATAGATACATCCCTGTCTCAGGGCTTTTACACTTGCTGTGTATACTCNGTGTTCTTCTACTAGATATTGGTAGGTCCAGCACCCTGGGGCATGAGGATTTCCCTGACTACCTTGTCTAAAATAGTTAATTACCACAAAGGTTTGTAGGTCAAGGAGGAGCTTGGGAAGCTCAGAAATGGTGTAGAATAGTTTAAAAAAATGTTCTGCTGAGGGCAGAAGATCATGAATAATGCACAAGCGAGGCAATTAGTTCTATCCTTTGTAGCACTTAGAGTGTGGCTGGCATGAGGTCCCCTGCATTCTCCATTGTCCCATCCAGATGCTCCCAGAGAAGTTTATGGAAACAGGTCCCAGATGGAGAGGNTGGAGGAGGGGAATCCACTGGTGACCAGTTCCTTTGGGTATTAGGGGGGCACTAGAGATGGGCAGGGGATGGGATAAAGTCATACAATTTCAATACCACCAAAGACCCCAAGGAAGCGGGGCTCTCTAGAGCCTGTCACAAAGTAAGAAACTGTTTCTCATCTTCTCTCCCAGAGACTCCATATATTGTAATGAACCCTGAGACAAAAGCACGGCAGGCCGGGCAGAGTGTGTCCTTGTGCTGCAAGGCCACAGGGAAACCCAGTCCNGACAAGTACTTCTGGTGTGTATTCTNCCAGCTACCCTACCCAGTTCTCTTAGAAATCAGAGCTTGCTTGCCTTGTGTCTAGACTAAGCAGTAGCAATGCCTCAGAATAAAGNCATATGTGGGCTACTGGTGCAGAGCCTGAATAATGGCGTTTACAAGTGGGGGTCTGCAGGGTTGAGGTTGCCCAAACAACCAGCCAGTCCTCTTACACCTCAAAGCTCAGCTCATTCTCCCAAAATATATCTTTTCCCCACATCTCTCTGAGATAGGGTTTCTCTGTGTAGCCCTGGTTCTCCTGGNACTCGCTCTGTAGTCCGAGCGGGCCTCAAATTCAGAGATTCACCTACCTGCGCCTCCCGAGTGCTAGGATTAAAGGCATGCACCACCATGTCTGGCTCCAAAATGTCTCTTGACCTTAGTTAGGGTCCTAACATGCATGTTCTTATAACAATCAGCAAGATTCCTCGGTCCTGCTTCCCCCAGCAAGGTCCAAATCCCCANTGCTAGGAGTGANTTCTTCCTTCAATAAGCACTTATAGCCACTAGCTTGTTTAGAATGCCAACAGTTCTGGAAGGTCAGCTGGAGATCAGTGCTCTTGTTTTACAGAGCAGGAAGCTGTAATTCAGAGAGGTGAGAGGATTTGTCTAAAGATCCCCCATCAATTAAGAGGTGGGGCTGGGGCTTAGAAGCAGTTTCCCAACTCCTAGCCAATCAGGTGCTCTTGGGCAAGCCAAGTCAAAGTGAACCATCCCCAGTCCTCTGCTTCCTGGCACATCTTCAAGTTTACCTTCCCTCTTGTGGCTCACTTGGGCTCTACCTCTGCATCCTTATAGGTACCATAATAACACATTGCTGGATCCCTCCCTCTACAAGCACGAGAGCAAGCTGGTGCTGAGGAATCTGCAGCAGGACCAGACAGGGGAGTACTTCTGTAAGGCACAGAGTGATGCTGGGGTTGTGAAGTCCAAGGTTGCCCAGCTGACGGTTATTGGTAAGCCTGTGTGGTTTTCAAGGGTCCTGGGTCTACAACAGGGCTGGCTGAGCACTCTAGTCAGCATCACTGGGCAGGAAAAGCTTGGGTTTTCTATGATGTGCACAGTACCAGGCCCTCTGGGATATAATGAAGAGCTATGTCTTACTGTCGCAGCACCATCATTTGAGGTGTGTGTGTGTGTGTGTGTGTGTGTGTGTGTGTGTGTGTGTAGAAATGTAAATGAAATTCAATCAAGACAAAAACATATAGGGCCTGGGGATATTGCTCAGTTGGTACAGTACTTGTCTAGCATGAATGAAACCCTTGGTTTAGTTCCCAGCACTGCAAAAACCCAGAAGATGAAAGTAGGGGGTCAGAAGGTCAGGATCATCAGCAGCTATATAATGAGTTTGCAATAGCTTTGGCTACATGAGATCCTGTCAACTTGCCCCTGAAATTCAGAAAAATGTAGCTAAAATAGGAGCCTAGGCCCTAATTGTAAGTACTTTGTTGCAACTCAGTGAGCTTGGTCCCGGGTTTCAGCACCAAAAATGTAAGCAACAAAGTTGCAACTCAGTGGGCTCTGAGGGCTGGGGCTGCAAGGAGTCAGCCCAGCCCTGGAGGGCGAGGTATCCCAGACACCTCGAGCTGTATAGAACAGCTCTGCCCTGTAGGTGTCCCAGACACCTTGAGCTGCTTGGAACAGCTCTGATGGCTGNGGCTGCAAANAGTCAGCCCAGCCCTGGAGTGGGAGTTATTCTGACTGCTCAGGAGAGTCAGGCNTGGAACTGCTTCAGCAGGGAAGGGTATCCTGACAGTTTGGGAGAGTTAGGCCTAGAGCTGCCAGGTCAGCTCTGCAGGGAGGGGTATCCTGACAGTTCAGGAGAGTCAGGCTATACCTGGTGTNGTGGGGGATGGTCTCCCCGCAGGATATAGCAATCCTGCTTCTCTCCTGGAAAGGCCCCTACTTAAGGAGGCTTTCTAGCAGAGCTCTGCTTCTCAGGCTTAAGTGTTACTCAGCTCTCCTTTGCTCAGCCCACTATGGGATGTCCCAGCAAAGATCTTCTGTTCAGCTCCTCTTTGCTCAGTCCACTATGGGACATCCCAGCAAAGATCTTCANACCCAAATCTCTTTTGAGAAAGAGATTTATTTGGGAAGGAGGAGTCCAGGAGAGTAGCTGCCTCTACCAGGGTGGAGAGAACANCTNAGAACTGCNCAGGCAGGGCCCTTTATATAGGATGGCCTGGGGGTGGAGTCAACAGGGATTGGCTAGTTTTTTCCTGCCCTGGGATTGGTCAGTTTTGTGGGCTAGGGGCAAAGATGGCCCTGATGTGAGGGCCAAACTATGGCCTTTCTTGGCTTTTGGTCACTAATTCTAAGGCCAGGGCACATATCTTTCACTGACTCTGATGCTAGGAACCAAGAGTGTTATTTTGGTACTAGTTTCAGAGTCAGGGCATGTTTCCTTAGTTCTGGNTTTGGGGATAAAGTGCTCATTTCTCTGGCTCAGATCCCAAACCCAGGCTGTGTTTCTTTCCCTGGTCAGAGTTCCAGGGCCAGGATGCCATTTTCCTGCTCTGTGATTGGCTAGTTTCACAAGTCAGTTGGCCAGGGACAGCTACTTTCCTGCTCTGATTGGTTGGTTTCACAAGCCAGTTAGTCAGGACAGAGAGGGCCCTGATATGAGCCTAATTGTGTTTCATTCACTGNCCTTACTTAGCTTTTGGACACTAATTCTAAGGCCAGGGCACACATATCTTTCACTGACTCTGACTGTAGGGACCAAGAGTGTTACTATGGTACTAATTTCAGAGTCAGGGCATGTTTCCTTAGTTCTGGGTTTGGGGATAAAGTGCTCATTTCCCTGGCTCAGTTCCCAAACCCAGGCTGTGTTTCTTTCCCTGTCAGAGCTCCAGGGCCAGGGTGGGTTTCTTTAGCCAGCTCATTTTCCCTACACTAATAGACAAGAAATAGACACCTTCCNGGTGGCTAAGGCATTGTAGCACATGCCTGTAATCCCAGCATTTGGGAGGTAGAGGNAGGATCAGGAATTCAAGGTCATCTTCTCTTACACAGTGGGTTCAAGGCTAGCCTTGACTATATGAGACTTTATCCCAAAAATCCATCCCTCCTCCAAAAATAAAAACCCCAAACTGATATTCTGCAGTGACCCCCAGGAGTTTGATTTTTGTCTGAGATGTGGCCTGGACATGCATGGCTTCAAAGTTCCTCACTTCATTCTGCTTTGCAGTGAAGTTTGGAAAGTCCTGATCTTGGAGAATCCTTAGGCACAGTGTGTTGAGGTAGAAGTGTTATGGATTGTGGGGCTACAGAAACAGGGAACTGAGACTGTGTTACATGAAAGGGTGACCTGATTAAAGCTGGCTTCTAGAAGAAAACTGGAGGGACAAGGACTTCAAGCCAAAGGCCTATCAAACCTGTCCTTAGACAATGAGGGGAANAGGCTATCTCAGGAATTGGCCTAAACAAAATAAAACAAAGCAGAGGAAATGAAAATTCATTGGAAGAATTATGGAATATTTCACAGACTCTAAGAAAATTGAGCAACAGACCTCAGAACAGACAAGACAAAGGGCCATTAGTGGAGGAGGCATGGAGTGTGCCAGCCNTCACAGCAACACACCCTGTTGGCACAGTGATCCTTTCAAGATACTTTACTATTCGNAGCTCAGTTTACAGATAACAACTGCATATTCTTTCCAAATATGTGTGTACACTGCNTTAAGNTTAACACAAAGAGGAACTAAAGAGAAAATAGTGTTAATGCGAAATAGAATTATGTCAGTAGCTAAAAGTTTCGGCACAAAAACTAAGAAGATAGAGAGAGCTAACATCTGTGCTTACTCAAGAGTAACCATGGATGTGACCTATAAGGGTTGATGGGTACAGAGGTGGCATCCCAATGGTTTAGTCTTTGAATACTTCTATTATAAAGACATCTTTTTTTTTTCAATTGAGAAACAATTTTGGGCATCGTTCCAAGCTAAGCAAAGTGGAATCGTGTGGTAGTTGGAGTCTTGAGAACTTCAGTGTATGGTAGAGGCCAAAGGGAAAACGCCAGACTCCCATTACTTTAAACAGGGCTTGTTCGTTTTGTTAATTTTTTTTTTTTTGAGATGAGGTTTTATATAGCCCAGGCTGGCCTCAAACCTTTTATATGGCCAAGAATGACCTTGAGTTTATGATCCTTCTGCCTCCACTTCCCAAGGGCTAGGATTATAAGTGTGTGTCACCATGCCCAGGTAAAACAGGGTCTCTCTGGGGCTACAGAGATGGTCAGTGGTTAAAAGCACTGGCTACCCTTCCAGAGGTTCTATTCCTACATGGTAACTTAAAACCATCTGTAACTCCAGTTCCAGGGCATTCAATGCCTTCTTCTAGCNTCCATGGACAGCCTTCTGGCCTCTGTAGGCACAAACACACACAGGCAAAACACCCCTGTATACAAAATAAAAACAATAAAAACAGAGTTTCTACCTACATGAATGTTTCCTGGGATGCGTGAAAATCACTGAAGATGCAGGAAGTGCCAGACATTGAAGGACACAGGTCACGAATAGCTCCTTTCTCTTATATGCCAGCAACACCTCCAATTTGGTGATAATCTCAAAACACCCTCACACATTTTCAAGATCCCTCCATTGAGCACTGCTATTCTACTGACCTCGGTAACTATTGTTTCCCTGTGCATGTATAAAACAGGGTTAGTAATAGCTGTCCCATACCCCCAAGAAAGTTCTGTGAGAGTCAGTGTTGCAGATATATAAGTCCTTTGAAAACTGTAGAAAGGAAGGGATGTGGCTCAGTGGTAGGGCAATTGTCTAGCATACACGAGGCACTGGGTTCAATTCCCAGCACTACCACCACCCACCCCACACACATGCCAAGCTGACTTA
>LZPO01054949.1:949179-960741 GCA_001675575.1 Neotoma lepida
GAGCAATGTATTATCCATCAAGAGAGGAATACAAATAATACTTTAATCCCAGCACTCTGGAGGCAGAGGCAGGCAAATCTCTCTGAGGCCAGCCTGGTCTATAAAATGAGTTCCAGGATAGCCAAGGCTACACAGAGAAACCTGTGTAGAAATAGAATCTTTAGTCCAGGCTGGCTTCAAACTCAATTTGTAGCTGATTATGACCTTGGACTAATCCTCTTGCACTACTTAAGTACTAGGATTACAAGCCTGCACTACCATTCTAGCCTTGTTTTATTTATTTNTTTTTGGTTTTTTCNAGACAGGGTTTCTCTGTGTAGCTTTGCGCCTTTCCTGGAACTCACTCGGTAGTCCAGGCTGGCCTTGAACTCACGAGATCCACCTGCCTCTGCCTCCCGAGTGCTGGGATTAAAGGCGTGCGCCACCACCGCCCGGCTTGTTTTATTTTTTTAAGACAAGGGTCTCATCATATAGCTCAGGCTAGCTTCCAGCTAGGAATTCTCCTACCTTAGTTTCCTGAGTGCTAAAATTACAAGCTAGAATTACAGGCATGTGCCACTTTGCCTGGTTTGGGGTATGTGTGTTCATTCGTGTGTGTATGCATGTGTGTGATGTGTTTCTTTCTTTGAGGCAGGGTGTTAAAGTAGCTCAAGCTGGCCTTGAACTTACTATATGTCAGAGATAGATTAAAAGTGTACACTGACATTCTCTGCTTGTCTTCACTATTTTAAAATGTATAATTCAGTAGTATTAAATACATATTAACTANTTTTAAAGTTATTATTTATTTGTATCTATGATGTGTGCTTGTGGGTTTATGTGCCATGGCACATCTGTGGAGGCCAGAGGACATCTTTGTAGAGTCAGTTTTCTTCCTTCATCTTTGTGAGGGTTCCAGGAATCAAACTCCATTTTTCAAGCTTGCACATCAAATACCTTTACCCACTGAGCCATCTTGCCAGCTGTACATTTACAGTGTTCAACCATTACCATCATCCATGTCTATAACTCTTCGATTTCATAAAACAAACTCTATCCAACCAAAACTATCCATTCCTCCAACCTTAACAACCACCACTCTAATCACTGTCTCAGATTCTCACTGAGAACCTCTTGTAAGTGGAAAAGCATGTAATTTTTGAAAGAAGTGGTAACTGCCCTCAGGTAACCAAAGAAACAAGAGTTGTTATGATANGCTTATTTTCAAGGGTAGAAATAGTACTTAAAAAGCACAAATATAGCATATAAAGGCCTTTTTCAAAAACCTACAGGTAAAACAAATGTTAAACACCTGTCATATTTTAAAAGAGCCTATATGATCTTGCTCACTTTTTAAATTTTTTTTTTTTTGGTTTTTCGAGATGGGGTTTCTCTGTGCAGCAGTCTTGGCAGTCCTGGAACTCATTTTGTAGACCAGGCTAGCCTCAAACTCAGAGATCCATCTGCCTCTGCCTCCCAAGAGCTGGGATTAAAGGTGTGCACCACCACTGCTCAGCTGATCTTGCTCACTTTTAAATGATTGATCTGAAAACAGTGTTTCTTGCTGGAATCATTCAGAGTCCTGGTTTGTTTCTGAAAGGCCTTTGTCTCTGACAGGGTTATTCTCTTCTCCCTTGGTGTGTAGCTTTGCTGTAAAAGCATTTTTCAACCCTCTTTTGTTCAACTTTTATTTGCCAGGACTTTAAGATTGATTTTTATTTTATGTGTGTTTTACTTGCATGTATATATGTGTGTTGTGTATGTGTCTAGTGCCTGCAGAGGCCAGAAGAGGTCATTGGATCTCCTGGAAATGGAGTTACAGGTGGTTGTAAGCCTCTGTGTAGGTGCTGGGAATCAAACCTAGGTCCTCTGGAAGAGAAGGCAGCGCTTTTAATCACTGAGCATTCTCTCCAATTCCTCCTGGGAATTTATTGAGACATACCAGTATTTGGTATGAAAACTAACAGATTTCTTTCTCCCTCCAGGTATTTCTTGTGGGCGCATTCATGTGCCAATTTTAGGAAGACTGGGGACCTTGGACACTCAGATTCTGCGCAGAGCTCCTCTTAGAACCTTTTCAGAAACACCAGCGTACTTTGCCTCAAAAGATGGGGCAAACAAAGATGGCTCCGGAGATGGAAATAAGGTTATTTTTGTCTTTATCGGCATCTATACATTTCCCATCTTTAAAGAGCTAAATATAATAATAGTGTTACATGTTAGCTTAAATGTGTTCTGTAGGAAATATGAATTATGTAAAACAATCTGAAATATGAATTGCATAAAAGTTTGATTTGATCTCATCTTGTATTATTTGTTAGTTGTGGTTTTTTGAGGCAGTGTCTATGTGACTTAGGCTATCCTACCACTTGCTGTGTAACCTAGGCAGGCCTGGAATGGGATCATACCNCGTCAGCTTCCTAGGTGCCCACCATGCTCAGCTTATTCAGTGCTTAATTTGTACTATACAATACTTGTATAATCATTGTACTTAGTAAGCAATAAGTAAAGTTCTAACACCCCAAAGCAGTAAAGTGTCATTAAATAACCATGTAGTAGGACTGAGTAAGGAATAGCCATTTCCTGCTTTCATACACAACTCTAACTTATGCTGGTGTAACCTTCACTTTATGGGCTTTACAGAGAGATGGCTCAGTGGTTAAGAGGTGGCAGCTTTCCTAGAGGATTGAGCTTCAATTCCCACCACCTACATGGCAGCTCACAACTGTCTAACTCTAGTCTGGGGAGTGGGGGGTGGGGTGGGGGGAAATCTGATGCCCTCTTCTGGCCTCCACGGGTACTGCACACATGTTGTGTGCAGACATGTATGCAGGCAAAAAGCCATACACATAAAAATGTAAAGATTAAAAAAAGACTTCAGTTTGTCCTCTATCTAAAAAATCTTAGGCTTCTCCATTTGCTGTCCAGGTGTACTGTAACTAGCAAGTGGATGATTAGTGATTTACTGAGGTTGTGTTACTATTTTTCAATGTGTGAATTTAACTATACTTGAACTATTGTATATATAGACAAAATCCTANGCATTTTCATTTCCATACATAATCCTGGCAATGACTCTGTAGTAGGTAAAATTTTCCCATTTTAAATGAGATTTGTAAAAGTTACTTAGAATAGTCAAGGTTTGATTGTAGCAATGACTTGGGAGTAGGTAAAATGGCTGTTTTAAACGAGATGGAGAAGTTCTTTATCAGAATTAGCCAGTCTGGTGGCTCGTGACTATAATCTCAGTGCTCAGTAGGTTGGGGCTAGAGAATTGCCATTACATTTGAGGCCAGCCTGGGCTACAGAGCCAAAAAAGAATGTTAAAAGTTTCATCCTGTCTTGGTAATAACTCTTGATTGGTTTCATCAAAGAGAATTACTTTACATAGAGTAACATTTCTTTCCTTGTACCTACAGAGTCCTTGAAAGAAAGCTATTTAATATTCATGTTAATATAGATTTTTTTTGTGGCTGGAGAGANAGCCGTGGGTGCTGGGAACCGAATTCTTAATATTTTTGGTTGTGAGCCTAGCCTTTAACAGCTGAACCATCTCTCTAGTCCTAGATTATATTTTTAAAAGATGGTTTTCAGATAACTACATGTGCGGAACTGATTTGATTTTTATGGTAGATCTTTTGACACCAGTGGCAGTAGATACAAACTACCACTACTAATTCCAGCCTGGAAATTATAAGATTAATGCAAATTATTGTTTATAGTTAACTACACGTAAAATGGTGTCTGAAAGCAATGACTGACTGTCTTTCTCTCTTTTGTGAACACTAGAAATCAGTGAGTGAGGGAAGCAGTAAGAAATCAGGCTCTGGGAATTCTGGGAAAGGAGGAAACCAGCTTCGCTGTCCTAAATGTGGCGACTTGTGCACACACGTCGAGACCTTTGTGTGTAAGTATTTGAGTTTTCTTCCCCTCCCTTTTTCTGNAAGTCATTGAATGTATAGAAATGAGAAACTGGAATTATTTTTACCCTGAACTTCAGTGATTCTCTGAGTGTTCTAAAACAGTAAACATCCCTAAGACAGGTAGGACTTGGCACTGTAAGAGATAAATCAATCACATGTTTAATTTGCTTCANAATGTTCATTTCACATTTGGATTTTGTGAGTTTTCATGTGTGTATTTGTTGGGTTTTAGAAAAACCAAAACTTATTTATACTATATTGCTGCAGTCTTCAGATACTTAGTAAGTGTCTCTTATGCAGGGAAGATGAGTCATTCATGTGTTTAAGATAATTTCTTCTCTGGGTACTGATGTACCAGAAGAGATAATCCCTCAATTTTAGGAAATGTTTGATTACTAGTGATTCAGACCCTAAAAGAAGAAATCAATTGTCCTACTTCTGATAGTGCCTGAACTATGAGAGCAAAGTGCATTACATCCAATGACTCATTGCCTACATGCTTAAGCTNATTACAGTCAAGGGAAAATTACAGTGCGTCACATGTTAGTCTTCCTATGTGTCATTGTCAAAGGTTTCTTTCCTTGTTTTTCTTCCCCCCTCTTTCTTCTCCCTTCCTTCATTCCTCTCTTTTCCTCTTTTCTTNCCTTTNCTCCCCTTACTCTTTCCTTTTCCCCCAGGTTTTGAAACCATCTTGCTGTTTAGCTACTGGAACTCCTAAGTATAGGATTACAATCATACCTCACTGTTCATTTTAACTCTAATATCAGTACTTTAGTTGCATTTTCATATTTACCATAATATTAATTCAGTATCATGTGAAAGAGTACTACACATGGCATAGTTTGATAGTTTTGGAAAGAGTATTTTTTCTTTTTTTTTTTTGAGACAGAGTCTCTACATAGCTCTGATTGTCCTGGATCTCCCTCTATAGACCCGGCCTAAAACTCAGAGATCCACCTGCCTCTACCTCCTGAGTGCTGGGATTAAAGGTGTGCACCACCACACCTTGCTGCTAATATAATAATTTTAAAGTAGCTCTATTGTACAGTTTGAATATAAAGATATATTCTTCATGGGTCTAACTGATAAAAGAGAAAGAATAAATCTGAATAAAGTTTAATTTGGATCACAATATAGAGTGAAAGTAGTGGAAGTGAATGATGAAAATTTCTAGACACATTTGACACACAATAAGAGTCTAGAGTCTGGGAATTGCCGTTCTTTGCTTTGTAAGAGCACTGCCCTGAGGACGCATTGTGTGCTTCTAATCTGTGTTTTGCTGATGACCTATAATGTCTAGTATCTTCCTATATTTTTGGCCATTTGTGGGTGTTCTTTGGCTAGATGAATGACTATTTGAAGACTGTTCATTTTTAAATGAGGTTGTCTCTATTGTTGAAGAGCTCTGTATGTATTCTAGGTACTAGACTCATTTCCAGATACTTGCTTTACAGTTTCTTTTAAACATAGCATAGTGCCAGTCAGCAAACATTTACAGGAAAAGGCCCAACAGTAACTATTTCTGGGTTTGTGGACTATGTGGCCTCAGTTGCAGCTACTGTCCTCTGCATCCATGTCAGGTACTTTNCTTGTTTCTGTGACTAAGTACTAAGTACTCTGACTCCCAAGTGCTTGGATTTAAGACACACGCCACCACTGTCTGGCCTTCAAGTTAAATTTAAACAGCCTTTCAATATCAAGCACAGATGAGATATGTTGGTGTTTAATCTCTTTCCCTTTGACCTAATTTCCATAGAGAAATATTTTGGTCATCTGTTTTCCAGCTAGATTTTCCTGTCACACAGCTTGAACTGGATGAGATGCTTCTCTGCCCTTTAATCCTTGCCCTGTTTCCCATCAGTAACAGCTGTGAACTTGTACCTTATTGTAAAACAAAGATGCTCACTGTTTTCTCTTTAATGGGAAATGATTATATATTTGAACTTGTGTTAATTTGTGGATTTGATGGCTTAATATTTCTTTAAACATTTATAGATGATCAGTAAATACAGAGTATGTATGAGTCAGTCCTTAATTTAAAGTTTGCTACTGGAACAAAGCAACACTGTGTTGTTGTTTTAATAGAATATTTTTTAAAGGTTTGTATTGTGTTTTAAAGATTTATTTTATTTGAGAATAATTTTTAAAAATTATTTTATGTGGATGGATATTTTGCCTGCATGTATGTCTGTGCATATGTGTGCAGTTCCCTCAGAGGCCCGGAGAGGGCGTCGGATCCCCAGAACTAAGGAGTTACAGACAGTTGTGGGCCACCATGTGGTGTTTGTTGTATATGGGGTGTGGGTTCACGTGGGTCAGTGTAATCCAGATAGAAACACTTTAATAAACCTTTCCAGCTGCGAGGGGATCAGCCTTTCTGGACTGACTCCTCATAGCTTATCAAAGGACTTTTTATTGTTTTCCAATTTACACCTTTAGCAAGTTAATTTCCGTATCCCAAAACCTCTTACCTAAGCTCCCCAAAGGGACAATGCCAAATGTAAATTCTCAGTTAAGGAATACCACAATTTTTGGGGTTGTCCCTCAACCAAGTTTGCATAGGCTTTGAACCCCTAGGAAACTCTCAGATAGGACTTCAAATAGAAGGTACCAGAGACAGAAAATAGCAATCACAAAAGGCAGATCAAAGCTAGGTGCTAACACTCCTGAATCAAACCAGCTGCAGCTCTACAGGAATTCCCCCAACAACATGAGTGCTGGGAAATTGAACCTGGGTCCTCTAAAAGAATGGACAGTGCTCTTAACCACTGAGCCTTTTCTCTTTAACAATCAGTCCTTAAAGATTTATTTTAATGATGTGCATAATGTCTCTCTGTGTGGGTATTTGCATGATTATAAGTACCCACAGAGGTCAGAGGCATCGGATCCCCCTGGAGCTGGAGTTACAAGTGGTTGTGAGCCTCCTGTGGTGGGTACTGGGAACAAGCTCAGGTTCTCTATAAGAGTAGTACACTCTCTTGACCACTGAGCCATCTCTCCAGCTCCTAGAATATCTTTTTTCCCCTTAATTAAAATTTTTTCCATACAATATATTTCGATCATGTTTGTCCTCCTCTCCCAGCTCCTNCCAGATTCTTCCTCCCTCCCTACCCACATACAAAAAAGCAAGAAACAAAATCCCAATACCCCCACAGAAATGAAATCAAAACAAATAAACTAATAAGACAAAGAATGCCAAAACAAACAAAAAGGCCACAAAAATATTGTTGAGTTTGTTTTGTGATGGCTAACTACTCTTGAACGAGTGTGGTTGATATGCCTAGTGACACTCCACTAGAGAAAAGTGATTTTCCTTTTCCCAGCAGGTATCAAGATAGCTTCTTGGTTAGGGGTAGGACCTTTGTCTACTTACCCCTTTCTTTTTTTTTTTCATGACAAGCACATCAAGAAGTTTTATGTCTGCAACTAAGAGGGAGGCAGGGAAGTGCCAGGAGAACAGGGGTCTGGTGTGACCTTGGGTAGGCAGAAGGGCCCTGTTTTCATCATCTTTGGACAGGTCCAGCACCCTGAACAAGGATGCCTTTGAGAGGCAGTGTCTTTGCAGAATTCCTGCCACCCAGGATTCCATTATTTGCTCCCTTCTTCCTGGCTGGACCTCTGAGCAGGGCACAGATATAGAGCACCATGGGCTTTCTGTCTCTGCCCCTACATGGGTCCTCTCCAACACCATGACTACAGAGTTGTGGCATTCTGCATCCTCTGAAGAACTCTGGGCCATGCATGCTGCTTGTTCTCCAGACTATGTTTTGCCCCTGTGATGTTTCTTCCTTGATGGAAAGCAGCAGCACAGTCCCATCAGGGCACTTCATATCCTGCTTGTCCATCTGTTCCAGCCTCTGCGCAGGCCCTGGCTGTGGATGGACTTGCCCTCTGCTGAGGCGCTGTGGGAGCATAAGTGGTCTTCTGTGTTCTCACTGTTGCTCCTCATTGGGTAAATGCAGGGAACGCTCTTAGAACATTGGTGGACCAGGTCCAAAGTGCTTACCCCTTTCTTAACCCTTCTGGCTTTAACCTGTGTGGGCCTTGTGCATGCTGCCACAGTCTGTTTGACTCCATATGTGCATCAGTCCTGTTGTGTCTGAAGACACTACTTCCTTAGAGTCTTCCATCACCCCTGGCTCTTAGAATCTTTTCACTACCTCTTCTGCATAGATCTCTGAGCCTTGAGGGGAAGGGTTTGTTTCCATTTAGGATTGAGTGCCCCAAAGTTCTCTCTGCACATTATCATGGATCTCTGTTAATTCCTGTCTTCTGCAAGAAACTTCTCTGATGTGGGTTGATTATCCCAGAAGTTATCTTTGATTATCTGACAATTTTGTACTTGTAAACAATGTATGTTAATCATATCTACCCTACTTTTCCCCTTCTTCTTCTCCTAGGTACCCCCAACACCCTTCCCAGCTTCATATCCCATTTCACTTCTTGGTTTTTTGAGACAGGGTTTCTCTGTGTAGCCCTGGCTGTCCTGGAACTTACTCTGTAGACCAGGCTGGCCTTGAACTCACAGAGATCCACCTGCCTCTGCCTCCTGAGTGCTGGGATTAAAGGCGTGGGCCACCACACACAGTCCCCGCCCCACTTTTAACCTACAAAGTCCAGTTAGTGCAGCCTTTGGAAATGTTGACTGATCTTATTGGCTCCATCTTGTGTAGGTAACTAGTTGCAGTGAGTTCATAAGTACAGTGGCAGCCATGTCATGCTCAAAAGACAGTATTTCACAACACAACTCCCCATCCTCTTTCTCTTAATATTCCTTCTGCCCCTTCTCCAGTCCTTGTAAAACAAGGGCCCAATGGGGGTTGATAGAGGTGTCATTAGGGCTGAGCATTCAATAGTCATTTATTCTTAGCACTTTGACCAGTTTATCAGTCTTTGCTTTAACTGCTGACCACTGTAAAGGAGAGCTTCCCTGATGAAGGCTGAGGACAACAGTCATCTGTGTATAAACAAAAATATTTAGAAGGCTGTTTGACATCATGTGCCTTTATCAAAACAAAAGTAGCAAGTTCCCCTGCCTAGGGCCTTTGACCTCTGAAGTCATGGCTTTGGGCCAGGTGTGGAGTACCAGGCATGAGTTCTTCCTCTGGAACAGGCTTCAAATCAAAGTCAGAAGAGGTTGGTTGTTACCATAACCTTTGAGCCACTATTGCGCCAGTGAGTACAACTTACCTGGCAGGTTAGTTTTGTAGAATGCAGATTTTGCCACAGGGTAATGCCTCAACCAACGGCCTGCATAGCACCTTTTGGTACTATGAAAGCTAACTAGTGCAGAGGAAGTTTTCAGGTCAGTCCCAGCTTAATTTCTCCATGTCCTGCAACCAAGTGTGCTGTGTCTCTAGCGTTATGGTTTTACCCTCTAGTTTTGATGATTATCCAAGAGTAATGACAATGGCCTGTGTTATTTTGGGGGTTTCTGGGCTCTCCCTTTTCAACCCACCTGGCATTAAAATTTTCATTGTCCACCCATGCAGGGTACCTTTGTTCAAACTTTTTAAAAAGTTATATTTAAAATTAAGATAAAAAAATTTGTGTATGTATATGTGTCTGCATGGACTTATAGGTAACACTTGTGCGCAGAAGCCCAGGAAACCTGAAGAGATTATTAGATCCCCCGGAAATGGGGTTATAGACTGCTGTGAACTGCCATGTAGGTGCTGGGGCTGGATTCAGGTGATTTGTGAAAAGCTGTAAGTATTCTTAACCACTGAGCACCTCTCTAGCCCCTAAATTACATTTTAAAAATTAGCTTTCAAAGTAGTGGGTTTCTGTAGGGGTTTTTCATACATCTTTAATTTGGGTTAACNACCTCTCCTGCTTTCCCCAGCACATATTCTTAATTGGCTTTGTGTGTGTTTCAAAGTGGAAGCATAGGACTGGAGAGACAGCTCAGTGGTTAAGAAAGCTTGCTACAGCCGGGCGGTGGTGGCTCACGCCTTTAATCCCAGCACTCAGGAGGCAGAGGCACGNGAATCTCTGTGAGTTCGAGGCCAGCCTGGGCTACATAGTGAGTTCCAGGAAAGGTGCCAAAGCTACACAGAGAAACCCCTGTCTCTTATACACATCTAGATGTGTATAAGAGACAGCCCTACAACCATCTGTAACTCTAGCTTCAGAGGATCTGACACCCTTTTCTGTGCCACGCCCCCCCAAATGCATGGCCTGTGTATGCACATGTGTGCACCCATGGATGAGCATACACACATACACACACACACACACCACACAGAAAAAAAACATTTAACTTAAAAAAAAAAGTTGGATACTGGGATTCATTCATTCATCCATTTATTTATTTATTTATTTATTTATTTAATTTATTTATTTATAGGCAGGGTTTCTCTGTATATCCCTAGCTGTCCTGGAACTCCCTCTGTATATAGACCAAGCTGATCCACCTGCATTTGCCTCCCCAGTGCTGGGATTAAAGGCATGTGCCACCACTGCTGGGATTTATTTTTAAGATGTAGAATTAGACATTTTTAAATTTAGATTATTTTGTGGAGATTCAGGTGCCATTTTTTTCTGCTAATCTATGTATAGTTATTTATAAATTTTTGAAAGGAGAGAGGTTCCCACAGGTTTTTTTCCTTTGTTTGTTTGCTTTTCTCTATATTTCTGCCTAGTTAAGAGTATACACAAACAATCCATAGTTATGTACTACCCAGACATACCAGTTCTGTATTATTTTCTATATTTATTTTTTTAAAATAATTTTTTATTTGTATTTTATTTACATTGGTGTTTTGCCTGCATATATGTCTGTAT
Source organism: Neotoma lepida (assembly GCA_001675575.1). Lineage (NCBI taxonomy): Eukaryota > Metazoa > Chordata > Mammalia > Rodentia > Cricetidae > Neotoma > Neotoma lepida. The sequence goes on from LZPO01054949.1 coordinate 959,868, forward strand.
GAGGGTGTCTGATCCCCTGGAACAGGAGTTATAGACAGTTGTCAGCCACCATATGGGTGCTGGGAATTGAACCTGGGTTTTCTGGAAGAGCAGCCAGTACTCTTAACCACTGAGCCATCTCTCCAGCCCCTATTTTCTGTATTTACATCGGATGTTCTTCATACTGCTTTCAGAATTCCCTGGTTATCAGTAGGGCTGGGGTTGAAGATGGTTTAGAACTGAGAAACTCTTTTAATCCTTTTATCTGCTCTTGTGTTGCTTTTAAAAGTTGTATTTGACTTTAAATCAAATAACTGACATTTATTTTGTTTCTTAGTGACCTAATCAGAAAAATAGGAATTAATAGAGTTAAAAATAAAATAAAGGCTGGANGATGGTGGTGCACACCTTTAATCCCAGCACTTGGGAGGCAAAGGCAGGTGGATCTCTGAGTTCCAGGCCAGCCTGGTCTACAGATCGAGTTCCAGGACAGACTTCAAAACTATACAGAGAAACCCTGTCTCGAAAAACCAAAACCGAAAATAAAATAAAATAAAAAAGTAGACATGAAATAAGTTTATGTATTTACTAAGATCATAGTGGAGCCACATTTAGAAATGATCATATATGCAAGATAATCTAAAGAATGTATCTTCTTGCCAGTCAGTGGTGGTGCATACCTTTAGTCCCAGCACTCAGGAGGCAGAGGCAGGCAGGTCTACAGAGGGAGTTCCAGGACAGTCAGGGCTACACAGAAAAATCCTGTCTAAGGAAAAAAAATATATCTCTTACATTTTCAGCAGTTAAAATCATTTTACCTCAACTTAAGTACTGAAAGTTTTCATTAAAAAAATAGAAAATGTACTTACGCTCTTGTCACAGTTCATTAAAATAT
>LZPO01054949.1:971055-983392 GCA_001675575.1 Neotoma lepida
TTTTTCGAGACAGGATTTCTCTGTGTAGCTTTGGCGCCTTTCCTGGAACTCACTCGGTAGCCCAGGCTGGCCTCGAACTCAGAGATCTGCCTGACTCTGCCTCCTGAGTGCTGGGATTAAAGGCGTGCTCCACCACCACCTGGCGAGAACCAACTCTTGCAAGCTGTCTCCTGACTACCATACATGTGTTCCCATACACATGCACACATACGTACACACGCTAAATAAATAAATGCATATTTCGGAGGATAGAGGTAGGGAAGAGTAAACTGAAATTTTATTAGTTCTGGCAAATGCCTCATGCCTACATGCTATATCTTACCTTCCAAAAGAAAAAATTAAATTCGTTATTAGTCATATAGACTAATAGAGTATAGACTCTTTGTCAGAGAGCATTTTGGTTATCATTCTCAAATTATATGCTATAGAATCAATTCCATAATAGTTACATGAAAAGAAGAATGAGAAAGATAGTAGTATATTCTTAATGATCAAGCCTTTACATGTTCAGTGTAAAAAATTTGACTAACTTGCTTTGTAGCTATCTGATCTTTTAAAGTTGAGACTATCTTGTGCCTTTCTTTTTCATATTATAAATAGAATCCTCCTTAAATTGTAGGAATTGTCTTTCTGGATGAAGTAGATAAGATTGGCAGTGTGCCAGGCATTCATCAGTTACGGGATGTAGGTGGAGAAGGCGTTCAGCAAGTAAGCAGTTGAATATTTTGTTCAAGCCCACTAAAAAGAAGGGAATACATCAGCTTCCCAAGTATTGTACGTTTGGTTTCACATTCAATTAGATTTTGTTTTATTTTTCCCACCCTAAACTTCATGCACCACTTTATTTATTTATTTAATGTGGGTTTTTTTTGAGACAAGGTCTGTGTAGTCCAGGCTGCCCTTGAATTTGCAGCAGTATTCTTGCTTCATCCTGCTGAATGCTGGGATTATAGGCATGTGCCACTAAGCTTTACATGTCATTTAACGTAGGTCAGATCCTTAAAAGAAGTTATTAATAATTTTAAATAAGAAAGTCCATTTCTTAGGAAATTGAAAATATTTTTAAAAACAGAAAAAGGTAAGATTAATCTTTTTTAGTTTTAGTTTTATTCTTCAAGGACCCTCTTAAATATTTCTAGAAGACTGAAGACTAAATATGAATAATCCATCCATGTTTCTTAATCTTCCTGTTTAATTACAGGATTAGTGTAAAGCTGAGATGTAGCTCAGTGGTAAAGGGCTTGCCTTGTATGCTTAAGGCCCTGGGTTCAATCCCTAGCACCAAAAGAAACAGAAGGAGGAAAGATGAGAAAGAAAAGAAAGCAGATGTGTTGGCACACATCTGTAATCTCTGGGCCTGGTGGTACAGGAGGGAGAATCAGGAGTTCAGTGTCGTCATTGTCTACACAGTAAGCTTGAGATTAGCTCCATGACACTCTATCTTCTAAAGAAGATGGTATAAAATAGCATTGCATTCTTGTAGAATCATAATTAAAGTCACAATGATCTATTGACCATCTTAATAAACTTAATCTCTAATGGCAATTAGCTGTGACAAACCAATTTTTTTGATAGACACAGAATTATGACTATTCTTACCAACTATGGTTGATAATTTTTTTATGAAGACAGCTCAAAATATACTGTCAAAGTTGACTATAGGATTAAGTTAGAATTAAAGAATTTATGTGAAAGATTGATTATGTTTCAATTTTGAATATTTGCACTGTTTTATTACCATTTTCAGAGCCATCATTCTCTCTGTATTGAGTTTACCATCAAGCTAGGTATGGTGGCTTTTGCCTGTAATCCAGCACTTGGATAGGCTGAGGCAAGAGGATCACTGTTTGAGACCAGCCTGGGCCCCATAGCGACATGAGAGGATGGGGGGCGGGGGAGAGGGAGGCTCCACCATCAAAGTCAACTTCCCTAGATGACTGTTTCCTGAATTGCAATTTGTTTATGAAGTATCAAAGTGATAAGTACAGTTGATTTTTATTTTGGTTATAGAAATGGGGGAGTTTTCATTAGTTAACGCTCATTGGCCATAACCATGTATTATTTTCCCCTATTGAATCCTATTCTTTGATGTATAATAATGCCTTTACATATGGTAATGCTATAATTCATTCATTATCAGGGTTTATTAAAACTTCTAGAAGGCACAATAGTCAATGTTCCAGAAAAGAATTCTCGAAAACTACGTGGAGAGACAGTTCAAGTTGATACAACAAATATCCTGTTTGTAGCATCTGGTGCCTTTAATGGCTTAGACAGAATCATCAGCAGGAGGAAAAATGAAAAAGTAAGTTTTTCTGAGCTTTTCCTTTGAANGTCTTCATGAGATCACAAAGTTTCAGAGGATGGACATTCAGCTTCAGTTCCCATGTCTACTGGGTACCAGTTACTGGATTTTCTTAGAAAGATCTAATGTATGTTCCTAGTTGTTTGAGTTTTAGAGTAATAAGTAATAGGATTCCCAAATACCTATGAATTAGCTATGTGTGATGGTGCCAGCCTTTAATCCCAGCACTTGGGAAGCAGAAGCAGGCGGATCGTTGTGATTTTAAGGCCAGCCTGGTCTACTCAATGAGTTCCAGATCAGCCCAGGATGACATAGTGGGACCCTGTCTCAATGTACCTACATATGAGCATTTTAGAGGTGTAACTTGGTGAGTTTAATGTTGTATTTTGTCTAGGGAGTTTTCATGCTGTTTGCAATTAACTGCAGGAGGAACAAATGGACAGGAGCAGCTGCAGCCCAGCAAATAGCTTGTCTCATTGCCCATAAAGTTTGCCATAAATCACTGCTGCTTTTTCCAAATAGAAGGAAGAACTTAGAGGGAGTAAGGGGAAAGATTGTCATTTTACTGAGTTTTGTTGATGTTTCTTGTAAAACATTCTTATTAGCCATAGTTTTAATTGGGGCTTGGATTTCAGGCTGCACATCCAGCACCAAGTAATTGATTGGTTACGGTAAAATGTAATGGTAGTGTGGTGTGTGGCAAGAAACCCAGAACACTTCTGTATTTTTCAGGCTTTTGTGTTTTATCTAGTAGCCATCACACATTACATAACATTCCTAAGTGAGTGTATTGTAGTGAGTTTTCTGACAGTTGCTTTAAGTTGAGCTCTTACTGTACTAGTTTTAAATAGTAATTTAGTAGTAGTTACCCAGCCTACACTCTGGTCACAGGTACTGAATCATGTAATCAAGCCTTATTCAGCATGAATACACTTAGGTTCTTATTTTAGCCAGTTCATTTATTTTTTTTCTTTATTTTTATTTATTTATTTTTAAATATTTTTAAAATTTTACATACCAACCACAGATCCCCCTCTCATCTCTCTTCCACCTTCCCTCCACTCCCCCACCCCTCCTCCAACAGGGTAANTTTTCCCATGGGGGGACAGCTAAGCCTGGTACATTCAGTTGAGACAGGACCAAGCCCCTCCCTGCTTTATCAAGGGTGAGCAAGATGTCCTAGCATAGGTAATGGGATCCAGAAAGCCATCTCATGCACCAGGGATGGATCCTGATCACACTGCCAGGGGCCCCTCAAACAGACCCAGCTACGTAACTGTCTCCCCTATGCAGAGGGTCTAGTCCGGTCCCATGCAGATTCCACAGCTGTTGGTCTAAAGTTCATGAGTTCCCATGAGCTTGGTTCAGTTGTCTCTGTAGATTTCTCCATCACAATCTTGACCCTACTTGCTCATGTAATCCGTCTTCCCTCTTTGCGACTGGACTCCTGAAGCTTGGCCTTGTGCTTGGTTGTGGATCTCTGCATCTGCTTCCATCAGTTACTAGATGAATAGCCAGTTTATTTATTTATTGGTGTTGAAATTCTACATAAGTTAACAGAGGATCCTTTATTTCCTTCGTGTGTGAGAAACATAGTAACAGATAAACTTGTATTTGGGTTTCTGTAACCAAAGGCAGGGACCTTGTTCTAATATTAATAATTAGTAGTGCTTCTTCAGACTTCCAAAAGGGATTTGTTGGGAGACATGTAAAATTAAATGTAGTGTTAAAGTTGATTCTTTAAAAAGTCAAAAGAGGATTTGCCACATAATTTTAATCTATTGGGAATTAAGTCATTTCATTTAGCTGTGAATTTAGTGGGAAATTTAAGACCTGGCTTTGCTACTTAGTGAAGCAAGCTTGGCCAAAGTACTTAACCTCTGTTACCCTGTTTTATATGGGACTTACAGATGTAAAGGACTTTTGCACCATCTATCAACTGTTTATAATCTCTGGTTTCTTGGATAGTATCTTGGATTTGGAACACCATCTAATCTGGGAAAGGGTAGAAGGGCTGCAGCTGCTGCGGACCTTGCTAATCGAAGTGGAGAATCCAATACTCATCAAGATATTGAAGAAAAAGATCGGTTACTCCGCCATGTGGAAGCCAGAGATCTCATTGAATTTGGCATGATACCTGAGTTTGTGGGACGGTTACCCGTGGTGGTTCCTCTGCATAGCCTAGATGAGAAGACACTTGTACAAATACTAACCGAGCCACGTAATGCAGTTATTCCTCAGTATCAGGCCTTATTCAGCATGGATAAGGTAAGGTTTTGTGATTCTTTTTTATATTAGAATTCTATTAAGTTAGCCCACTACATTAAAAGAGATCCTGCTCATCTGCAATACCAGCCTATTCTTCACTTAGTATAGATGTAGGAAGGCACAGTGTGTCACATTCAGCATTTGAGAGTGTTATTTTTCTNCATTAAAATGACCACTGGAGCATAAAATACAAAGATATAGAGAAAAGTGTCAGCCTAGATTAGCTTCTCCAAGCCAAATGCACAGAATTGTCTTACATCCAAACATGGAGGCCACTCTAGCCAGCACATCCAGTCAGATAAAAAAATATTTTGAGTTTTATGAACTCTAAATATAAGTTTTCTCTCCATTTCCATGTAAGCACTTTACCTCTGAGCTGCATACACAGCCCAAGGAACAAACTTGTGACTCATAATAGTGATACTACCATTGGTTAATTGATTAAAAACATACTGCTTGAGGATGACATTCTAGGGGTTTTTTGTTTGTTTTGGTAGGTTTTTTTGTTTTGTTTTGTTTTGAGACAGGGTTTCTCTGTATAACAGCCCTGGCTGTCCTGGAACTCACTTTGTAGACCAGGCTGGCCTTGAACGCCTCTAAGTCATGTGTCACCACCACACAGCGAGGATGACATTCTAAAGCATCTTGAAAATAACAGACTTCTCTGAAATTTTGCCTTTTGTGAGAGCACTGACTGCTCTTCCAGAGGACACAGGTTCAATTCCCAGCACCTGCATGGCAGCTCACAACTGTCTGTAACTCTAAGATCTGACACTCTCACACAGACATACATGCAGGCAAAACACCCATGCACATAAAATAAAAATAAATAAATTATTTTAAAAATGCACTTAGACAGCTAGGGGAATAGCTCAGGGGTGGAGGGCAAGGCCCTATGTTCAATCCCTAGTAGTACTACAGCAAAAAGAAAGTTGAGGGAGCCAGTGAAGAGCGTCTGTAATGAGATCTAAGTGACAGTGATTGTGTAGTCTGCAGGAGTTAAGGTCTGTCAGATAGCGGCCACACCAGCCTAGCCTCTATCTCTTGCCTTGTTCCCGAGTCTCAGTTCACTTAACTTTCTGGAACTTGTCTATCTTTGAAATAGTCGTTGGTTCTATTATTTATAAAAATCTGCGAATCTGGAAGATTTTGGTCGCTACAGTTCGTAGATCAAATGCTATGTGACTATATTAGGAAAAAGGTCACCAAGGACTTGCTTAGGTTTTCATTTATCTTTTATCCATCTGTAGTGTGAACTGAATGTTACTGAGGATGCTTTGAAAGCCATAGCTAGATTGGCACTGGAACGAAAAACAGGTGCACGAGGCCTTCGGTCCATAATGGTAAGTTGGAGTTATAAAATTAGCAACAAACCCCTTAGGTTGTCATTGATCTAAATTTGGTGTTTTGTTTTGTTTTACACTTGGCAGCGCACGCGCCAATGTGTGTGTGTGTGTGTGTGTGTGTGTGTTCACAAGCATGCAGATGGATGTGCATGAAGGCCAGAGGTTGATGTTAGGTGTCTTCCTTTTTGGGGGGCGGGTAGGTGTTTAGACAGGGTCTCACTATGTAGCTCTGTCTGTCCTGAAACTCATATTGTAGACTACACTGGCCTCAAACTCACAAAGATGTGCCTGCCTCTCCCAAGTGCTGGGATTAAAGGCATGAGCCCCCATGCCCCTACAGGTGTCTTCCTTAATCACTCTCCATTTTATTTACTGAGAATCGGTCTCTTGCTGAACCTAGAGCTTGCCACCTTGGATAGTTTAGCTAGCTAGCTTGTGTTAGGGATCTGCTTTCTCTGCTCCTCAGGTACTAAGGTTATAGATAGGCTGCCACACACACTAAACTTTTATGTAGATGCTGGGCATCTGAACTCAGGTCCTTATATTTGCAAGCAAGTGCTTTATTCCCTGAGATACCTCCCCATACCCTTTGTCCAAGTCTTGAGACTATTAAGCTTTCCTGTTTTTTCTTTTGGAAGTACTATGTAGAGATCTGCCCTAAAGCTTTTTATTTCTGTGATTTTCTTTTGTGGAGGACTGANGGGGTAGTCACAGATTTTATTTTGCTTCACCTCCCAGAGAAAGGTATTTGTGACTGGCAAGTATGACTAAATAGTGTGAATGTGTTTAGCATGCATGAAGTACTGGTTTCAAATTTTAGGAACACACACACACACACACACACACACACACACACACACACACACAGAGTTTGGGCTAGGGATGTCGCTCAGTAGATAGAGTGCTTGCTAGAATGCAAGAAACCATCAGTTCTATACCCAGCATCATATAGCTAGATGTGATGGCTCATATCTGTAATGCTAATACTCAGGAGGTGAAGGCAGGAGAATCATGCCTTCTCAGTTATATAGTGAGTTCAAGGCCAGCCTGTCGTCAACCTCTTGNCTTGTTTCTGAGTCTCAGTTTACTTAACTTTCCGGAACTTGTCTATGAAATAGTCATTGGTTCCATTTATTTATAAAAATCTGCAAATCTAGAAGATTAATAATGGTCGCTACAGTTAGTAGATCAAATGCTATGTGACTATATTAGGAAAAAGGTCACCAAGGACTTGCTTAGGTTTTCATTTATCTTTTATCCATCTGTAGTGTGAACTGAATGTTACTGAGGATGCTTTGAAAGCCATAGCTAGATTGAACATAAAACTGGAACTTAAAACAGGTGCACGAGGCTTTCCATTGAAATCTCTATTGCAGGCAGCATGACACAGTCTCAAAAAAGAAAGGAAAGGAAATCAACCCCAAATTTTAAACAGAAAGAACTCTGTAAGCCTTTAAGGTTTAGCTGTTTGCAACCAAGGGCACACACACACTATATTGAAGAAATACAGAAAATATGAATCAGCTGGGTATGGTAGCACTTACCTCTTCCAGCACTTAGGAGGCAGAGGTAGGCAGAGCTCTGTGAATTTGAGGCCAGCATGGTCTATATAATGAGTTGTAAGACAGCCAAGTCTATGTAAAGAGACCCTGCCTCAAAAAAGAAAGAAAGGAAAAGAAAATCTGAATCATTGGAAGGAGAATTTGAGAAAATTCTACAGGGCATGAGAGCAAGGTCTCTCATGTAGCCCAGGCTGGCCTCAAATTGGCAGCCATCGATGGCCTTGGACTCCTGTTTCTGTCCCACAAGCTCTGGGATTACAGATATACTACCATGTCCAGCTGTACAGATAGCCTGTGACCCTCCTTCTCAGACCTGTTGAAATCCCCAGTTTAGCCCCTGTGCTTCTGTGTGCTATGAACTTCTTCTTAGAGACCCTAGGTAGGACACAGACTTCCTGAACCCCCTACTCCTCTCTTTAAACTTCTCTATTTCCAGATCTGGCATGGATTACTGTTTCACTCTCTGCTCCCAAAGCAAGTATAGGATTATCTTCCCTGTTAAGAATTTCACTGTTGTCCCATCCTCATCTCAGTAGGACTTCAATTGTGTAACTATACATTTACCATGAACAGTTTGACACTCTACTGTGTGGTGAGGCCCTGCTGGTTAAGGTATTACTAAGGACAGACATATACAGGCAAACTGGAAGAACAGGCGATTGAGTCGACATGCCTGGAAAATTTGATGTGTCAGCAATTCCCTTCACCCCTACCTATAGGAAAACTGGTTTTCTAAAGTGTTGTTAAGGTCTACTGCTGCACTTGAGGCAAGTGTTCATTTGAATCAGTTTGAAACTTGGTAGAGTGATTTTAGGATTAATTGACATAAAAGTAAGGATTATTAGTTGATGGCCTCATATCATAGAAAAAGCCAGGCATGCTGGGCAGTAGCATCTGAGTCTGAAAGTACAGGCTTTGTATGTGCATGTTGCCTAGATAGGCAGAACAATAGGCAGCTGACTTATTTATAAAATGACCTGAACGTAATTAGAGGCTATTTTAATATAACAAATAGGAAGGCTTTTACATTGATTAAAATTGAAATGTTTGTATACAATTTTCCTCCTAATTTATTACCTTTTCTCTCTTTAGGAGAAGCTGTTACTAGAACCAATGTTCGAGGTTCCTAATTCTGACATTGTATGTGTGGAAGTTGACAAAGAAGTAGTGGAAGGGAAAAAGGAACCAGGATACATTCGGTAAACCATACTCTCAAGCCAGAATAGAGCTAAAAGTTATGGTCCTTACTGCTGGAGTTGATTGTTCTGTCATTGCAAACCTGTGTAACTTATTTATAAGGGAAATAATAATTTCCCATAAGAAAAACCTAATACGCTTTATAAAGTAATTTTGTGAGTCATTTTGAAAACTGATCTTCAAATTTAGCCTCTACTTTTTTTTTTTAATGTACTTTATATGTAGGGTGTTTTGTCTGAATGAACGTTTGTGCACCAGAAGAGGGCATCTGATCCCATGGGACTACAGTTATAGGTGGTTGTGAGCCACCATGGGGGTGCTGGGAATTGAACTCAGGACCTCGGGAAGAGCAGCCAGTGCTCTTAACCCTGAGCCATTCCTCCAGCCCCACTTCTACTTTTTCTGTAACAAGCAGTATATAAAAGAGACATACATCCGTCTGTGTGTGAAGGGGAATAACCAGCAATGCCAGTATTTTATCTCCATCTATACTATGAATTTGAGGCTAAGCTGAACTACATCATGACACTGTCTCAAAACAAAACCAAGGAGGCAGAGGTAGGCAGATCTCTGAAGTTAGAAGCCAGCCTGGTCTACAGAATGAGTTCAAGACAGCCAGAGTTAAGAGAAACCTTGTCTCAAAATACAGAAAAAACAAAGCAAAAACCAGACTTTAGGTATTCAAAATACAGAAATTAAAATATATTTCAATGCTAATTTTCTAATTAGTGAATGACTTTTTTCATGGCTTGCCCCATGTGTTTAATTTTTGGACATAGGCTGGCCTTAGCTAGGAAATAGCCTTGAACTCCTGAGTGCTGGGATTACTGGTGTGCACCAGTATGTTCAGCTCTTTTTAATGGCTTTCATAAGACCAAATCTTTGTTCACAAAATTTACTTTCCCTCACTGNCATACCAGTTGACAAATTTGACAGTTATTGCTTTATCTATTCTAGGAATCAGCAGTCTTTCTCATATAAGTTCTTCAGAGCCATACTTTCTATATTGCAACTGTTCAAAACTGCCCCCAGCACAGACGCAGCCATACACAACACATAAGTGAACGAGCGTGTCAGTATCCCAGTAAATCTTTGTTTACAAAGCAGACAGTGGGCTGGATTTGGTTTGTAAATTGCAGTGCATTTCAGTAATAGCTTTATTAGGGAAATCAATGAACTCTTGTATGACTTAATTCTCATATTTCACCACTAAGCAATTCTAATACTAAAAATACTCTTCTTGCTTTCTATTTTGAGGGGTTATTTAGCTATGAAGATTAGTTTACTATTGTGAGTCTAGAAATCATATTCACCTTCAGTTTTGTTGAAAAACAAACATGACTTTTCATTACAGGGCTCCATCAAAAGAATCCTCTGAAGAGGAGTATGACTCTGGAGTTGAGGAAGATGGATGGCCTCGCCAAGCGGATGCTGCAAACAGTTAAACTGTCAGACTCCTGCCTGTACATACAGCCTTCCCTTGTTTTGTTTAGGGTCATAACAATTTCTGCAGTCTGGCATTAAAGGCATTGAATCTATCTTGGATATCATACATGGTCAGAAGCCTTTAAGATAAGAATCCGATCATGTATATTATTGTAACATCACATTGATTTATACAGAAGACAGTACATGGACTTTAATGACACAATGTTTAGAGATAAAAATGTACATTATTTTGGTTCTGTTTTTTAAAAATATGCTTTAACAAAATTCTTAGGAATTCTTTTAAGCAATGCAGGTGTTGCAATAACTGTGGACTTTACAATAATGTTACTCTACAAATGAGAAAATAAATTCTTTAAAGTTGAGTATTGGGATCCCATTCTTTAGTGTTACCTTTTTCTGCCCATATTCCCTGGAAATATTAGAATTTTTATTTAAAAAAAAACTGGACCAGGTAGTTTTCAGATATAGCAAAATACCTTGAAAACCCACATTTGATGACATGTCTATCTCTATTCTTAGTCTTTTCTGCTAGTACATGACATTGGTTTCCCAGCCAGTACCATAAAGACAGATCCATTCTCTTGATGGCTTGTCTGACTTATTTGCCATCTTTGAACCATTTTTAGTACATCAGTGAGTAGATGGAATTAACAGTCTGATTTAAGGGTCAGTTCTAAGACCATAAACAACTAATTCTTTAAGCGGGATGCTTTGTCAGCCATGTACCAGACTAAATAAAATACCTTAATAGTGTGCACTTTTCCTAAAGTACTGAATTTGGTTTTTTTGTCTATTGGTGCTAGATATCTGTCAATTTCTTGGCTGTACTAAACATGAAGAAAATGTTACATTTTATCATTAGTCAGTGTCCTCACTGACATAGAAATTACCACTTTGTATATTATGGGGTAAAACTAAGACATGGGGGTGAGGTAGACTCATGAAAATTGCATCTGAGTCCATAATTAAGTATCTTTTATGCTTTTCTTCCAAAATGTTACAAGTTTTTATAACATTCATTCAGTTCAATCTTATTTGAAGTTCTTTTTTCTTTTTTTGGTTAGAGTGTTGAGTTTTTACCCACTTCCCCCCTAGGAAACACACAAAACACTTAAAGTCTGCATCCCATTGAAGACTGGGGTTTTCTACGATATAAGGGATGTGAAGTTCCTTGGCATGACAGAAGCAGGATGGGGCTGCACATTCAGTTTTGCAGACACTTAACCCTGGTAGCTACAGTAAGGAACAGAAACACATGTCCCTGCTCTCCATAGTAATGGTTCTGGTCTCATTAAGTCTTTTTTCTATAATTTTGTTATCCTTCCCTTATAAGCATCATTTCCATTTTTAAGAGGAAAACTTGGCAGTTTCTAAATATATTAAAACAATTCTCCAAAAATGAACTAGGAGACAAACACAGCCACATACAATTATGATTTATCTTGGAATTTAGGTTCTGGCATCTGACTAAAACAGGACTAAATAAAATCTGCTGTGGTGCCGGGCAGTGGAGGCAGAGGCAGGCTGGTTCTGTGAGTTCGAGGCCAGGCTGGTCTACATTGTGAGTTCCAGGACAGCCAGGGCTGTTATACAGAGAAACCCTGTCTCAAAAAACCAACCCTCTCCACCAAAAAAAGAAAAGCTCCCATGGTGGTGTGTCTATGGTGGTGGACAGTGGTGCAGCACTCTGCGTCAACAGTGCCAAGCAGCCAGATTTGTCTTTTATTTATTTTTTTTTTGGATCGTCTTTTATTTTTGAGGCAAGGTCTCTCTACATAGCCCTGGATTCTGCCAGAAGAGTAGGCCACTTCTTTTGTTACTTAAAGGTTAACTTTTTTGGCAACAGGAACTCACTATACATGGCTACAGCCTGTCTTAGAACTCACTCTGTAGACCAGACTAGCCTTGAACTCAGAGATAGGCCTGCCTCTGCCTCCTGAGCACTGGGATTAAAGACGTGTGCCACCATGCCTGGCTATTGGTGTCATTTTTAAAGAGCACAGATGTCATATGAGCTACTTTATTCCAGGGTTGGTCCCTCTAGTAAATGTTCCTAGTTGTAGATCTTATCAACCAAATTTTACTAATATTTATGTTAAATGTTACCGAAAATACCTAAGCTGGGCGATGGTGGCTCACGTTTAATCCCAGCACTCGGGAGGCAGAGGCAGATGGATCTCTATGAGTTCAAGGCCAGCCAGATCTACAAA
>LZPO01054949.1:994838-1006745 GCA_001675575.1 Neotoma lepida
CTTTGTTCTGTATTCCGTTTTGATGATGTATGGTACACAAGAACGTACAGTATGAAGTCCCGTAAACACATGGCAAGTTCACACTGGTGCATTTCTGGGAGGACACACCCTCTGTCCCCTGCTTCAAAGTTGGATTTACTTACTGCTGTTCAGTACTTACTGACCTTCGTATTATGCTTTCTACTGTCATAAGCATGCAAATTTAGAGGATTTGGGCCACACCTCGAGACCTTTATAGCCTAATTAGCTGGTGAGATTAATAGTAGTTTCTCCCAGGATTCATTTGTTTATTAGTTTGAAACTATGAATCCCTGTGTGTTGGGTGGTATGAGTGTGTCTTGTCCAGGTGTTTCCAGGTACTTGACCTCTTATTCAAATGATTGAAATAAGGACTCACACAGAATTGCAAAAATAGCAAGAAAACTNTATTCAAAAAAGAAAGCAGTAGTAAGTACAGATTAGAAAGGAATACACTGTCAAGATTGGCTGCCACAGGGCCCACACGAGAGAAGATACTCAAAGTCTCCGGTTGTTTGGCACTTCCTTTTGTAGGGTTAAAGAGGTGGAACTTGGTTACTAATGTGTCTAATGAAGGNGGTTCTCTATTTTGACTGAGAGATTAGGCCATGTGATCTTTCCTACTATGTATGTGCCTTTCCATGATGCATTTGATTTTAGTCATAAGCACTTCCCATTGTGTATAGGCATAAGATGGTAAGTAGGTTGCTCCCTAAAAGCTTACTTGGACACAGGTTTACCTTTTATCTTAACTATACGTGCACCAAAAACCATTTCCGGCTGGATGGGCCCTCCTAGTAGGATGTATTGGGAATATGTTTGAATAGAGACTGTCCAAGTTCAATGGTCATTAGGGGGGAAGAAACCTATCCCATTGTTTAGTGAGGAGGTCTGAGGTTGCTAGGTGCATTGTTTGGAGAGGCAAAGGAGCTTGCTGCCAGGTGCATTATTGTAAGAGGAAAGTGTGCATAACCCAAATACACTGGTGTCCCTGGTTGCTACACTTGCCTTGCCTGGTTCAGCACTCATGTCTATAGTAGACACTACACTAATGTCCTGCATACAACCCTGAGAAATTCATTGCCCTAATTTTACAGANTGAGACTTAAAACAGTTAACTTGACAACAGTCACACAAGTCTGTACCAGTATCACATCAGACTTAAGTCTAGGTTGTCTGATTTCAAAGCTTATCTATCTCATGTTTTTCAGTAGAGCCAGGGAGAATTTGCCAACTGTTGGTTGAAGGCATCCTCATTACCTTTGAATGCTGTTGTTATTGTTATTATTTTAGATTTATTAATTTTTATGAGTATTTTGTCTGCATGTTTGTACGTGTGCCTAGCACTCATGAAGGTCAGGAGAGGATATTGGTGCCCCTGGAACTGGAGTTACAGATGATTGTGAACCACTGTATGGGTGCCGAGAATTGAATCCTGGTCCTCTGTAAGAGTAACAAGTGCTCTTAACTGCTGCGCTATCTCTTCAGCCCCACTGCTGCTTTTTTAGAATGTGTATTTTTTTTTTATTTTTGAAAATATAATTACATCATTTCCCTTTTTCCATTTATTCCCTCCAACCTCTCCCATGCACCTCCCTTGTTCTCTTTCAAATTCATGGCCTCTTTCTTTACTTGTTGTTACATATATACATAAATACAACCTGATCAGTACATTTAATGTTACTTGTATGTATATGATTTCAGGAATGACCACTTGGTATTGGGTAATGAATTGAGCTGTTAGTCCCTGGGAAAGACCATTTCTCTTGCTCTGAGCATCTCCCAGTTGCCTGTAGTTGTCCAGGGTTGAGGCTTTTGGAGCTTTCCCCCTTCCATGCTAGTGTGTCTGTTGGTGTTGTTGGGGTCTTGTTGAGNGGTGCTAAGTGACCTTTTGCCCCACTACTCTCCACAGTTAGCTAACACTTTTGTCTTAGTTAGGGTTTCTATTGCTGTGATGAAATGCATTACCAAAAGCAACCTGGGGAGGAAAGTGTTTATTTCACTTACACTTCTTACACTCTTACAGTCCATCATTAAAGGCAGTCAGAACAGGAACTCAAACAGGGCAGGAACCTGGAGGCAAGAGCTGATGCAGAAGCTGTGGAGAAGTGTTGCTTACTGGCTTGCTCTCCAGGGCTTGATCAGCCTGCCTTCTTATATATCCCAGGACCACCAGCCCAAGGGTAGCATGTTGGCAGAAGTTTCCTGTCACAACAGCCCAGTCCCAAATAACTGACTCAGAGGCTGAATATGAATTATAAATGCTTGGCCGATAGCTCAGGCTTGTTACTAGCTAACTCTTACACTTAANCCATATTTCTATTTATGCGTTGCCACGTGGTTCATGGCTTGTTACCATTTTTTTACATGTCCTGCTTGCTCAGCNACTGGNTGGTGTCTCCTGATTCTGCCCTTCTTCTTCCCATCATTCTCAGTTTGGCTTTCCCACCTAACTTCTGCCCAGCTACTGGCCTGTCAGCTTTTTATTAACCAATGAGAGTAATACATATTCACAGTGTACAGAAGGATTATTCCATAGCAGTAGCACCATCCACAANTGGACACTCAATTGAGTGTCCCTCTTCCCAAAGGACNCTAGCTAGCTCATGTTAAGTTAACATGAAATTAGCCAATACAATCTCCCTTTTCCCTGTGTCTACCACTGCCCTAGAGACCAGTATAGCATTGCTGGAAAGTATATTGATAGCAAGCTTTAGCATTATACCCTCAGGAATGTCAGCACTAGGGAGGCAATACTTTAATTTGATGAAATTAGAGTCACTTCAGCAAACATTTAGTAAGGGCCCATTAGGTGTTGATAGGCCTAGTGTCTGATAGCAGGGATTGAGAGGAATAAAATATAGCTCTTTTCTTTGATTGCTTAGAGCCTTGTAGGGGATCATGTCAATACAGCATGGTATAAGTTTTTCAACCGAAGGTAGTATAAGGAGCCCAGGGGAAAATATCTAGTTCATTGGAGGACAGCTCCCTAGATAATTGAATGACACCTGAGCTCTGAGCTGAGCCTTAGAAGCAGTGCTAAAGCCAANTGAAGCAACAGCTACAGATGGTTGCAGTTTTCCAAGCAGGAGAGTGAAGTGGCATGGTCATTGGCTGTAATGGTGGGACTGTAGACACTTATTTGACAGTTGGAGAGAGAACTAGGCAAGCACATGAGGATATGGAAGAAAAATCCCAGGAAGACTGGCCTCCAGTGTGTGAGAGATGATTGTGTAGAAGCAATCTTTGGGATCTTTGGGAGCAGAGAAAGGACAAACTCAGTGTTACTCTGAGACACTGTAGAGCCCTAGGCTTTTCCAGTTGCATTTCTTGTCCTCCTTGGGAGTCTGANTAATCAGGTCTGTTAATCTGCATTTTTAATAGAACTTCAGCTTGACAAGGTAAATTGGATGCAGGCACTCCTGGACCACAGCAGGAGACACTGAGAAACAAGAACTCAGTGCAGGTACTGAAGCTGCTGAGAGGAGAGGTTCCTCTCTAAGAAGGNTCTGTGGAGCTGGGCATGGTGGCTCACATCTGTGCTCTCAGCACCTAGGAGGCTGAGGCAGGTGGAATGCTGTAGTTTGAAGCCAGTCTGGGCTACAGAGTAAGACCATCTCTTAGAAATAAAACAAAACCAAANAGGNGAGAAGGCTGTATGATCATCTGGGAGAGGCAGATCNNGTCAGTGGGAGGCTGAGATAAGCAGACAGGGATTTCGATCAAAGCCAGCCTTGGTTCCATAGGGGGCCGTCTCAGCAAACAAAGCAGCAACATGGTTGTATAATTACAATAAANGAAGCCATTGACTGAACCAGTGTAGCATGCCAGGCCTGGGAAATAGAAATATGACTCAGCAGTCTGTTGTAGATGGCCTGATCCTTTGAAAGCTTGCCTCCAGGGAGTCTAATCTGCTATGAGNAGGTTCCTAATACAAGTTCTTGTGGCTTTTTTCCCCTTTAGGAACAGGAACTCAAAGCGGCTGCTGATGGTGTCTTATCTGAAGTAAGGAAAAAACAGTCGGACACTAAAAGAATGGTGGACATTCTGCGTGCTTTAGAGAAGCTGCGGAAACTGAGGAANGAAGCTGCAGCGAGGAAAGGTGAGTACAGCTTTGCAGTTCTGTTTTCTTTTCTCCCTCTTCCTCCTCTGTCTTAGTACCTCCCCATCCCAGAGATTGTACAGTAATATGGTGTGAGTGTGCTTTCCTTTTCTTACCTTTCTTCCTATCCTTTGTTTCTTTCTTGTAGATAGAATCTCAGCTCTGCAGCTCATGCTAGCTTTGAACTTGTGACAGTTGTCCTGCCTCAGCTTCTCTGTTGTAGAGAGATCACAAAAGAGGTGGCCTGGGCCACTATGCTTGGCTTGCAAATATTTTTGGAGGAAGAACATTTGGTACTTAATTATTTTTACTCTCTAGAGTAACTAACTGGTCTTGACAGCAGTAGCTCAGAAATTTGGGGGTGATTTTTTTTTAAAAATCTATTTTAAATAATGTGTATGTGTGGCTGTCTGTATGTATGATGTATGTGTAAATACTCGTGGAGGTCAGAAGAGGGTGTCGATANCCTGGAATTGGAGTTAGAGATGGTTGTAAGCCATCATGTGGGTGCTGGGAACCAAACGGGTCTTCTGCAAGAGCAGCCAGTGCTCTTAACTACTGAGCCATCTCTGTACCCCCAAACAAAGATGATTTTAATTGTATCATAGATTTTTTTTTAGATTGTATCATAGATTTTTGTATTGTATCATAGATACAATCATATCTATGATTGTATCGTAGATTTTTTCAGAGGGTAGATAGATTCTACCATCTGAAACTATAAGTGAGCCCCAGATTAAATGCTTTCTTTTATAAGTTGCCTTGGTCATGGTGTCTTATCACAGCAATAGAACAGTAACTCAGGCACCTAAGCTACGCTTGGTAGCTACAATTGCAAAGAGAGGCAGGTGTGGAAAGCAATACACTTTTGTATAGGTCTGTTGTAGCTGAACCTTTGCCATGTGCCAAAGGGAAAGCTTTCTTCATACCTTTATCCTTTACTTGCCTCTCCAGAACATGTTGAAAACATGCTTGCTCCTGCAGATACATCTTAAACCNGAATTAGTGCTTTTGGAAAGGATTTGAATGCTTGGACAGGGCTGGGCGTATGGATGTCCTGAGCTTTCCTCATGTTACCTCTGGACTTAGATCTCCATGGATTCCTCTTGCCGTCTGGAGGGAACCCCTGGCCAAAGCTTCTTCAGAGAAGTTTAATCCAGCTTGGGTTGGTTTCCTGGAAGTTGTTTAGTCCTGCCTTCCATTTACTTGCCTTAGTCTGCTCTTGCTGGTCTCCAGAAATGGAGGCCTTAAGTCCCANCCCTTCTTTGCCATTTTAAGATCTCGCTGCCCTTCAAAGCCAAGTGCAGATGCACCATCCTGTGTCCTTCAGTGAGGTTCCTCCTCACCTCACTGTTTGACCACATGCTGCCTCTTAGGTGTTTGGTCTTAGGCCCTCAACGGGAATGTTTGAGTTCANTGTCTGGTGACTTATCCTAGAGAGANGTGGACAAATGTCTGTTTGCCCTAGACAGGCAGGGCTTTGACAGTAGACCAGTTCCACCCAAGTCTAACTCTGAACCAGTGAGTTTGTTGGGATAGCTTACATGAGTGTGGTGAAGGAGTTACTTACAGGAGGCAACTCAAGGGCAGATGTACCACTGAAAAGCCAGACCCAGTATGAGTGATGACTCGTGAAAGCTGCAACCCTAGAGCTCTGTGTGATTTCCAGGCAGTTCAACTTGTTGGAGACTCTTCTTCCTATCACTCGTTACTGCTTATGTAACCTTGGCTCGGAGTTTTTTGAGTCCTCGCTTCAGGAACTTCCTAAGACTTGGAAGTTGTTTGCTTTGCACTCACTCTAGGGTGGTATGTTTTACTTTTGTAGGAAATTGTATCACAGCATGTGCAAGTTATCAAATGCCAGTCTGCCTAATAGTTTCTCCTGTGTAGTTTAAAATAGGACACCAGGGCCGGCAAGATGGCTCAGGAGATAAAAGCATTTTCTGGGCAAGCCTGAAGCCCTGAATTTGAGCAGTAGAAAGGGTAACCAACTCTTGAAAGTTATTCTGTGACCTTTACATGCATTCCATGACATGAATGTACTCACTCATAAAATAAAAATTTTAGATGCTGGGTGGTGGTACTTGGGAGGCAGAGGCAGGCAGATCTCTATGAATTGAGGCCAGCTGGTTCTACAGANTTGAGTTCCAGGACAGCCAAGGCTGCATAGAGAAACTCTGTCTCGAAAAACAAAACAGAACAAAATTTAGATAAAGAAAAAAATAGTATTTTTTACTATTTTACTATTTCAACTATAATAGTTGAAAACAGAACTTTTAGATTCCTAATAAAGTTTTATTGGGGTGTAATGCTGTGCATTGAGCCAGACTCTTTCACCAACTGATTGCTCTCTACAAGTCAGCCTCCAGTGCATTCAGAACCCTATGATCTCACTGTGGTTCTTTCAGAGCAGTTGTGTGTAAGAGGGAAGATTAGTATTTGCTATTTGAAGCTCTCTTATGAAAAACAAACACCTCTCCCCTTTTTCTTTGTTTGTTTTATGGTGNTTTCAAGGTTCTACCTGGTCTGCTACACAAATGATGATGCCACTCTTACTGAGAAGGAAACGGGAGGAACAGTTTTGAGTTGATTGGTCAAGTTTAAGGAACTTATGGTCTATCCAGATGTAGTTACATATGCCTGTAGTCCCAGTGCAGGCTTGTACTTAGGAGGATGGCAGGGGTTGCTAGGTGCCAACCTAGCTCCAAGTTCAGTGACAGACCCTGTTTGAAGGGAACAAGGCAAAGAGTGATAGAACAGGATACCTAATGTCCTCCTCTGGTGCGTGCGTGCATGTACACACAACCCCCACTCCCCCGAAACACAAATGAGTTAGTTCATCGGCAATTAGCATGAGTTGGAATGACCTTGAGATTATAGTATGAGNTGAGGGCGAAAAAGACAAACTTCTAGAGGATGTCAAAGTAAGGGTCACTAAAGAGACCAAAATAGGTCAGAGAGATAGAAGGAAAAGGCAGCCTCCTGCAGGAGATGCACACTTCTGCCTCCTCCTGGACAGTGGCAGGTGGTGCACCAGTTTTCTCAGTGCCCTGCTGTATTAGGAAGTGTGTGTAAACACACGGCAAGTGCTGCATAGGTGTTCCTCTGACTCTTCTTTTACTGCCTAGGAATGGAAAGGCAAAGGAATCTCCATTTGCTTCTTTTTGCACAGGGGTCTGTCCTCCTGCCTCAGCAGATGAGACTTTTGAGCACCATCTTCAGCGGCTGAGAAAACTCATTAAAAAGCGCTCTGAACTGTATGAAGCTGAAGAGAGAGCCCTCCGAGTTATGCTAGAAGGAGAACAGGAGGAAGAGCGGAAAAGAGAATTAGAAAAGAAACAGAGGAAAGAGAAAGAGAAACTTTTACTTCAGAAACGAGAAATTGAGTCCAAGTTATTTGGAGATCCAGGTAAGTTTATCCTTGCCATTGGAAATGGAGGAAAGATCTAAGTTGACAGTTCTTTTTATTGTGAGAAGCCCAACTTAAGCTGAAAGGCAGTCCTGACTACAAGTTGAGATTCTCAACTACATGGTGGAAGTCAGGGTTACAGAGGAGATGAAGTTATCCTGTTGTCACAATCAGTGGCTCAGTCACCTGCCTTGAGAGTGCACTCTTAACAGCAAGCAAGGTTGTGGGAGACCAGCTCCCACATTTATTTACTCCAGGGACTCTTGAGGAGTGAGGGATAAGAGATTTAGATAGAAATATAGAGGAGAGAGCTAGTTAGAAACACAGGATATCCTTGTGAGGGCCTGGGTCAAAACCCACCAGCCTCTTTATCTCTTCTAAAGGGCTTTAAAGGAATGCTAAGGGGTGGAGCAAAAGACCTCCCTCCAGCACAGCCAAGTGCAGACCATCCCAAACACCTGGTAACCACACACATGGTCAAGCCAACCCCTANTGCAGCCCTGCTGTGTAAAGCAAGCTCAGATCTCGCTAGGAAACCTCTGTGGACCCCAACACAAGGTGACATGTTGTGCCTTTGTCTTTCAGATGACTTTCCACTTGCTCACCTCTTGCAACCGTTCCGCCAGTATTACCTCCAGGCTGAGCACTCCCTGCCTGCACTCATTCAGATAAGGTCAGAAGGGCAGCCTCTTGTGTCCCTTTGTCTTGGGTAGCACAGAGCTCTTGATGAAATGCTTCTGTTGAGGTCTGTTGCTGCATCTTCTTTTTTTAAAGTTCCTTTTGAGTGTGTAGTGTTGCCGAATTTCAAGAGTGCTACTTGTACCTTAAAAGACCTCATTAATTCTTGGAAGTCAGTATCTCCATTTGAACAGGCAAAGAAACTCAGCTGTGACTGCTCTGTAGACCAGGCTATCCTTGAATTCAGAGATCTANTTGCCACCACCTCTTCAGTGCTGGGATTAAAGGCGTGNCTCACCATAGCTGGCCTTGTTTTCTTAATTCTCTTTTGCTGCTAAGTCAACTCAGGAAGAGAAACCTTTTTTCCTGAATAGTTGCCCTTGGAGGCTAAGGCCCATGCTGACCCCTGACTGCCTGCAGGTTAAAGCCCAGTGCTCTCAACTGAACCAGTTCCTCAGGAGCTGGATAATTCTCTAGGTTGTGATGCCCTCACATATAAAATGGAGATGGTAGACTAGAATGTGGCCTTTGAGCTCTGGAAAAGCCTCTTGCCCACATGCAGTCTTTTGAGTAGTCAGTAGGTAAAACGAAGTAAATGATTAGATGTCCCAGGCAGTATAAACTTGTTGCCTAGAAGCATTTTGTTGTTTCTAGGCTAAAACATCTTAGGACCTAGGAGTCTCAAAGAATGGCTTGAAAATAACTGAAGTTCCTTCCAACACTCCAGTAATTTCTGAATCTTGGGAAGGAATTTTCTGGCATATCAGATTTATTTTTCAGGAAGAGTTTTAACTTTGTCTGATACACAGTTTTAGTCTTTAAACCTAGTATTGATGACAGGGGTGTTCACTCAAGTTACTGTGAGTATTGAGTCACAGAATACTGGACATTGCTCCTGAAGGAGACAGTTGAGCCTCTTGTCTTGATTTATTTTTATTTTAATTTAATGTGATTGGATATTTTGCCTGAGTGTATGTCTGTGTACAATATGTGTGCCTGCGAGTCTGTGGAGGCCAGAAGAAGGCATCAGATTCTATGGAACTGGAGTTACAGATAGTTGAGCTCCCATGGAGATGCTGGAGGTCAAACCTGGATCCTCTGTCAGAGCAGCCAGTTTTCTTAACTGCTGAACCATCTCTCCAGCCTTTGTCTTACTTTTTTTGTTAGCTNATCACCACTTTGCTTCATGTGTATGTTTGAAGACACCTAATTTAATGTATGCTGTTGATTAGATGCATCACATCAAGGCTAACTCTACTATAGTCTAGAAGCACAAAACTGACCACATGGCACAGAGTAGGCCACAAAAAGGACGCTGATTTATACTATAAAGCCTGAAGAGAAGAAAGCAGATTGTGACAGATTTTTTTTTCTCTCTCTGCATTTGTGTTTGTCCATGAAAATGCCACATGGGATGATTTAAATTTGCTAATATAGCCAAGTGTGGTGGCTCATGCCTGTAGCCCTAACACTTGGCAGGTGGAGGCAGGTGGATAAGGAGTTCAAGGCCAGCCCCAGCCCTGTCTCAGAGAGGGGTGGGGAGAGAGGGAGCGGGAGGGGAGAAGGGAGGGAGGGAGGGAGGGAGAGAAATTACAAATATAGAATCTGCAAACGTTAAGAGTCAACTGTACCTTCACTGGCTGTCTACACAATTAAAACTTTTAAGCTTTTCCTTAAATGTGTACATTAATGTGACCTTTGGCATACTTCCTAGAAACACAGTTCTGTAGCAGGTTAGTACATCTGTCATTTGAAAACAGTATCCTAGATATGAAATATAGTTTCTGAATATCTTGCTTGGGGAAAACCAGAAATAAACATTGTTCTGTAATGTTCTTATTAAGGCATGATTGGGATCAGTACCTGGTGCCGTCTGATCATCCTAAAGGCAACTCCGTTCCCCAAGGATGGGTCCTTCCCCCGATCCCCAGCAACGACATCTGGGCAACGGCTGTTAAGCTGCATTAAGAGGCTCCAGGAGCGTGGTCCAGCAGGCGAGCACTGCAGCTCTAGATATTAGTGATGCTGTCGTCTCACACTGGGGTCTTCTGCACAACTTAAACTCCATGTGGCATTGTCCTAGCTGCAAGTCCTGCTTCCTTCTGTTCTCTGCCATGGCCAGAGGGCCTCTTGAAGCAGGAGATTAATAAGGTTCTTCGGGAAAGGGCCTAGATGAACTGAGATTATTAGCATGGGCAGTGGCCTTCATTCACTAAATCTGCCTCTGTTTTGAGGGGCTTGGTCTGGTGTGGCCTGCTCATTTGCTCTAGGTTTGTTGTACTTGGGTGGGTAAGTACAGTCAGCACTTGGTTACTCCTTGAAGGTGCTCCCTGAGTTAGCTACTCCTTATCTCCAGCTTCCAGGAGGACAGNTAAAGTTTGACCTACAGTTGGGTTAACCCCAGTTTTGGTGCAGTTGGGAGGCTGCTCCTGAGGANGATGGCAGTGGCTGTAGACTGGGCTGCCAGGAATGCTGACGGCTTAGAACTGTTGTCCTGTGGAGAGCTTAGAAAACCCAACAAGGGCCGGACCAGGTTGGTTCGTGCTCTGACAGACAATACCTGTGTTCCTCCTGAAAGCGCCAGTCTAGAGTTCCAAGAAATCTAGCTGTGTGGGGTCTCCAGGAATAGAAGTGTGTTTCCCTATGGGACCATAATCTCAGTCACATGGTAGGGGCTGGGGTAGCTCTGGGATTCTTTTTTTTTTTAGCTCAAACTTCTAAAAATATCCATGTAGTAAAAGTTTGGAAAAGAGCAAATATGAATGGTAAATTTTATTTTTTGTATTCATTAATAAGAGCTATTGTGCTTGGACATGATCAGTCAGTCATATGACATGTTATGGTTTTTGTTTTGCTTTATTCTGGGTTTTGTTATTTAATTTCCTAAAAGCTAAATAAATGCCATTTTCACTTTTTCGTTTGAGCCTTTGCCCCTGATTTATCTTCTCTCAAATCATTTAACACATTTCATCTTCACATTGCTATAGCATTTCACTCCAAATTTAATAAACAGGTGTTTGCTGCAGAAAAATGATTGTAAACACAAAACTTTGGCTGTAAAATCTGACTCTGGATAGCAAGAAAGATCACCATCAACTTTGGAAATGGTGTGGAACTGGGAACCCTTAGGTGTGTTATACTAANACCTTTGTTCCTTTTTGTAGTTTAATATGCATTGCTCAGTTGTGCATTCTACGCCTAGGGAACAGAACTGTTTTATACTGACAGCTAGGNAACAGGGGCTGTTTTTTCCCAGTGTGTCTGANCTCATTAGTTTTAAGGTCTGATACAGTTTGCTTCCCCTGACCAAACAGGCCTGTGCACCTTTTCCTTGGAACTCTTCACTTCCTGCTCTGAGATGAGCTGCAGGAAGAGCAGCANTGAAAGATGGATTGTATGAATTGTGACAGAACGGCCTTATCACCATGGATACCAGTATTGATGGGCAGGCACTAGGGAGATTCAACAACTGATCCAGAAAAGGAGGTGTTGAACTCTGAGTGGAGAAAAAGCTACTCCTGATCTATATTTGGTGTTGGCAAGGTTCTTATAAAGAGAGCATTATTTTTGCTCATTTTTCGTTTTCTAAGTTTCCTGGTATATTGCCTGCCTGTGAGTTGTAGCAGCAGCAGCCACTGTTTCTTTCCAGGCTTAGAAAGATGCAGGTGAGTGCTGTACTCCTGACTACATCCCCAACTGT
>LZPO01054949.1:1018271-1029316 GCA_001675575.1 Neotoma lepida
AAAAACAAAAAGGATCTGATTCAGCTCTTCCTCACTTAGCACATGAGAAACCTGAGGTGCAGAGAACAAAGATGATTTATTCAGTAACTGTCTGAGGCAAGACTGACATTTAGTCCTAGTCTCCAGGTCCTTTTGCCTTAGCTAAGAGTAGACCTAACACATGAGAGATGACATAAAAAACAGGTGAGGTTTATAGGGAAAAGTAATTTAAAAAACAACACAGGAGGGAGGGGGGAAGTGGTCCCAGGAATTCAGAGCAGAGAGCACAGAGCACGGTCTAGGAAGGAGAGAGCGGGTGGGTGGAGTGGAGAGACTCCAGCGGTCTCCAGAGCACACAACACCGTGCCCGGGTCCTGCTCTTTTTGCACGCTCTGATTCTCCCTGCAGCCTGCACTGTGGCCTCTCTTTCTCTGACACAGGTCTGTGCCATTGAGGAGAGGAACTTGGTTGCCAGTCTTGCATAGAAGGCACTAGCCAGAAGTCCTTATGTGTGCATACGTAAAAATAACCAACCATTTTTTCTTTTTTTAAGAAAATTATTTATTTATTTATTTATTTATTTATTTATTTATTTATTTATGTTTTTTTGAGACAGGGTTTCTGTGTGTAGCTTTGGAGCCTGTCCTGGAACTCACTTTGCAGACCAGGCTGGCCTCGAACTCACAGAGATCCGCCTGGCTCTGCCTCTGGAGTGCTGGGATTAAAGGCGTGCGCCACCACCGCCCAGCTTAATTTACTTATTTTTATTTTATGTGCATTGATGTTTTGTCTGCATGTATGTCTGTGTGAGGGTGTCAAATCTTGGAGTTACAGACAGTTGTGAGCTGCTATGTGGGTGCTGGGAATTGAACTCAGGACCTCTGGAAGAGCAGCCAGTGCTCTTAACTGCTGAGCCATCTCCCCAGCCCCTTCTTTTTCCTTTTTTGCTCAAATGAGTATTTCTTTTGGTTCTGATTTCAATGTATTATTAAGTTTTTTTGTTTGTTTTTCAAGGTAAGGTTTCATTGTGTAACTCGGGCTGTCCTGGAACTCACCCTGTAGCCTGGCCTTGAACTCACAGAGATCTGCCTGCTTCTGCCTCCTGAGTGCTGGGATTAAAGGCATGTACCACTGCCACCACCACCACCACCACCTGGCTTACAAGATTTTATCAGTATATAGAGAGTTTTAGTTTTGTTTTTCATTGTATTTTGTATTATTACCAATATAGGAAACTTGTTGAACTAATCCCCTCTTGCTGGATAGTTAGGTTGTTCCGGAAACTACTTGCCTATATGCAAAGATCCTTTAGGATTTGNANAAATTGCCCTCCATTGGTTCATACTGATTTATCCCCTAGTCTTCATTATAAGAGTGACTTTTCTCCCAGGTTCAAGAGAGGTCATCAAACCTGATTGGACAAGGGACAAGTAAATGGCATCTCAGGACAGTCTTACTTTGCCTTTCTCAGTTGACAAATGAGGTTCAGTAGCTTTTCATAGTGTGAGAGTCATTTGTTCTTTCTGTGGGTTCTCCATAGAATTGCTCACTTCTTTCTGTTGGACTGTTGATTGTTTTCTCGTATATGTTTTCTCTGTGCACACCGTGTGTGTGTGTGTGTGTATGTGTGTGTGTGTGTGTGTGTGTAAGAGATGGTGGCTTCTGGACTTTGGTTCACAATGAACATCTCTAAATGAGACTAGAAGCTTGCTCCTGTTTTCTCTCAGTTCTTTCGTATCAGGTACTTGAACCATTGATGCTTTTGTTGCCTTCATTGTGTGGTGGAATCTTTTCCCCTTCGCTGACACTAACTGGTCACTCCTTTCCCTGTTGCTTGAGNCGTCTCTTCATTTCTTATGAAGTGTTATTTATAGAGTCTCTTTATTACTTAAGGTCTCTTTATTNCTGGGGACTTTCTACCATGTACCTTTAATCTGCCTGGCAAAGACTCACAGTTTAATTTTTAAGAACTGGAAAAACCAGGCGTCCTTGATTGTATTTTTGTCCNCAGAGTTTGTTTGTCTTTTCATATGAAGTTTAGAACCATCTTGTGTAGTTTTGAAATAAAAAGGGTTGATATTTTATTGGAATGTGTGTTTTCATCCCTCTGAGTCCCACTGGCTGCCTCTTTATCTTTTAGTCTCCTCTCCAACTGTGTCTCGGTNTGAAGTTGTCTTTTCCTNTCCTCTGTCCTTCCTACCATGCCTACTCTTGCTCCAGTCTCTCTAGTCATTTATTCTGCATGTTTACATGTGCCTGCTGTGNGCCTGGATAGTCCTGGGCCCTGAAGCTAAAGAGGAACAAAGTGTGATCTCTAGCTCTGGACAGGCAGGATCAGCTGAGTTATGTTCCTGTCCTCAAGGTAGAGTTCTGTCAGGAAGAGGGGAAAGTGTCTGCAATGTGAGTCTAGAGTTTGTGTGTCTTTCTGCCCACCCACCTCTTCTCCCTGCTTCCCACCACCAAACACTCCTTTCCCCAGACGTTTTCCTCATTTAGCCATGGGAGAACTCTGAAACTGCCTGCTAGATCTATTTCTTTGTGCTGTGTTGGTGATGGAACCCAGAGCCTTGTACACTCCATGCAAGTGTTTGACCACTGAGCTAAAATATTTATATATTTAGCAGAATTGTATATTTTTTGTTCTTANTTTAAAGAGAAGTGGTGGGAAGACTCTAGTTTTGCCTCATTTATCAACTCCCAAGTTAGATTATCTATGTGGGCTAGTATGCTTTTTTTTTCTTTTTTGTTTTTCCATAGTGAGCATTTCACTATGATGTAGTCTTGGCCGGCCTGTATCTCACTCTGTAGAATCAGGCTGGCCTGGAACTCATCGAGATCTGCCTGCCTCTCCCCCCATTGCTAGGATCATCATACCTGGCTCTGTTCTGCTCCTTTTTTCAGGGTATGAGCAGTTGGTTTTCGAGACAAGGTCTCTCTGTGTAGCCTTTGGAACTTGTTCTATAGGGCCAGGCTGGCCTTGAACTCACAGAAATCTGCCTGCCTCTGCCTCCGAGTGCTGGGACTAAAGGTGTGTGCTACCACTGTCTACCTGGCTCTGTTCTGCTTTTAAGTAACCTGACATGCAGTGGAAGAAGCTCTATAGTCAGAGAGNCAGAAACACAGCTTAGCCACTCACCACCAACCAGTCNTCAACAAATAGCATCATCTGAGCCTCGTTTTCTAGTCTGGAAAACAGGAAGGACACCTGAACCCACCAAGTAGAGTTCAATGAAGATTAGATTGTTACATTTTCTGGGCCCTGAAACAATCTTGNGTNTCAGCAAAGGGAGTGAGAACAGGTATTACCACTGTCTGAAGAAGTTTGTCTGCTGGACCTACTTCTCAGGCTGACAGCTCTGTGGCCAGTGACCCGGGCAAAAGCTGCTTTGCCCAAGAACACATTAATTTTGAAATGAGGTTTTATGTAGTCCAGGATGGTCTTAAATTCACCATGTAGCCCAGAAGGACCTTGAACTTCCTATTTTCCTGCCTCTACCTCTCAAGTGCTTAACTCACAGGTGTGCACGACCATGCCCAGTTTAATGTGGTACTGGGGTTGGAACCCAGAGATTTGTGTGTGCGAGGCAAGCCCTCTGCCCACTAAACTAAGCCCCCAGACCACAAAAGTGGTTTCTACTGGAGTGTCTTGAGGTTGCTGTTCCTCACTGACATACTGAGTGGTGAAGGAGTTTTACCATGGTTACTCTATTAACTCATTACTTCATTTGTCCTTCATGTCAGGGTTTGCCATTGAACTGTTATGATGTCTGTCAGCCCCAGAAACATCTGTAAAGGAGGATGGGAGTAGGTGGTGAGGATACCCAGAGCTTAGAGCCAGNAGCTTTCCCCATCTGGCAAATTTGACTGAATAGGGTCCCCAAGCCAGCACTGAGGGCTGTTTCCGCGGCCCTGGCTTGCCACAGCTGAGCCTNACATCATCCATCTCTCTGCAGTATGACTTCAGCCTGGAAAGGAAGGCTCTCTTCTGGGTGGAAGCAGCCATCCGAGGACCTTGTCCCCAACAATGTAATGACCTGGGGATTGCATCAGCCCCTCCAGCCTGGTTCTTACTGGTCAATCCAAATTACAGTCTGGTGCCTGCACCTGCTGAAGTCAGAGGCCCAGAGGCTGGACTACAGGAACCTCCCGAGGAGGAAGAGGAGGAGGAAGAAGAAGAAATAGGGGAGAAGAGGGATGAGGAAGATGCCTCCTCTGTTAGCGAGGAGGAGATGGACTCCAGCAGCCCTCAGCCCGGCTCCCCTACAGGCCATCGCCGCTGTTCCCTGGATGTGCTGCGAAACATGAGGTCTGAGCTGGCTGGTGCCCGGCGACGGCTCTCGGAGAGCAGACTAGCTACGTGTCCTCGAGCCCTTCTGCACCGCTTCCGAGGCCACCGCACTCTGAGCATGAGTGCCAGCCTGGAGCCAGCCCCTGGGCTAGTACCACAGCCCCCCAGCATCCCCACGCTGCCCCCACGACCATCCACCGCTGACGCCATGCCTCCACTGCGGAGCCACAAGCCCACTGTTGCTGTAAGAACTTTGTGTTCTCCTCCAAGGCCACAGGCCCTAAGCCAAGGCTTCCAAGTTGAGGGTCCCCAGCCTGGGTTCCTTCCTCCCTGCACTGCTCTCTACTCATCCGCTCCCACCTGGACCTATGGTCCTGTCGTTCCTGCCGCCTAGTATATTCTGCTTGGAGGCTCTCCCTCTTCTCTCGATTTCCCACGTGGGCATATGTCACAATGATTAACAATCATAGTTTCTAGTCCCATCTTTCTCTTGCAGTGGAATATGAATTCTTTTAGGGGTGGGATGGGATTCATTTGTCTCCTGGGCACAGTAGACCCTACCAACAGGGGGAGCTCAGTGAATGCCTTCTGCAGACTCAAGTCTGGGGCTTCACATTGAGCAGGCTGGAGAAGCTGGCAGCTCAATAAAGAAATGTTCACGGAATAGTTGCTTCCCACCAGATACCCACAGGACAAAGAGAGCTGGTCAAGAGAATGTGGGGAGAGGCCCAGNCTCAGTTGTGGGATCAGCTTTTGACAGACAAGGCTGATGCAGCTGGCAAGACCAGGGTGGATGGAGTGCACTTCGGAAAGTGAGCCCAGAGTCCAGAGAAACTTACGATCTGGGCAGCTCAGCTCTGCCAAATTTTGTATTTATCTTTTTCTATTAAGAAATGAATAGATTTCAGAGTCCACAAGTCCTAGATCTGGGGAAGATTGAGGTAGATCCGGACTGGGACAGAGTAGCAGAATATGGTGCTTGGGCACAGCATTCTGTCCCAGTCAGACACTGAGGTGCTACAGAATAAGGCCAAGGAGAAATTGAATCCAAAAGACAGAGTCTGGAAGTCTGGCTGGGTGGCTGGGCCACTCCGTGCCACCCTCTCTACTTATAAAGTGGATCAGTATGACAGGAGGGGCTTTGGGAGCTGGGCAGCCTCCAGATGTTTTGGGAGCTGGGCAGCCTCCAGATGTTTTGGGAGCTGGGCAGCATCCAGATGTTGATGCCAGAAAGGCTCTTCCCTGTCTGTCATTAGCAGAGCATGGTGGTACACACTTGTAATCTCAGCAACTCAGGAGACCAAAGCAGGAGGATTGCCAGTGTGAGACCAACTTTGGCTACATAGCTATTTTAAGGCTAGCTACTCTGTGCTACATAGTTATAAAACAAGCTGTTGTCTAAAAAAAATCAACTTTAGCAACAACCCTAGTTGGGGGGCAGCTGGGACAGGAGGAAGCGGCATAGGGAAACTGAGGCAGACAGTAGCTAAGAGTCTTTTTCAAAGACAAAAGTAATACCACTTCTCAAATCTGGATGTTCCTTAACTTAGAGAATCCTGAGAAAGTGGTGACAGGTGGGAAGTTCATATGTCCCATATATTCACCAAGGCCCCAGAAGCAAGGCAGCACCTGGTTTTTCCCTCAGGGAAGGAGAGAGGTCCAATGGTGTGCCACCAATGCCTTGCGAGTTTGATTCCTAACTGGGAAGTCCTTCCTCATGATGCTAGCCAAACACAGGAATATCCTCAAGCTAATGTTTTCTGTAGTACAGCATTCACCTGAGTCAATATGCTGAGTACTGTCCTGCTGGGCCTGGCTTAGCCAAACTCCAGGAGAGTGTGGCTGGGAAGATGTTCCCTCTCACTAAGTTGTGGGGTACAGCATCTTCAAGGTGGGGGTCATATCTCAAATGTGTACTGTGTATTGGGTCACTGACTTCTCTGAACCTGGATGATTTCCCCCCCCCTCTTTCTCTCTCTCTCTCTCTCAGACAGAATCTCGTGTAGCCCAGGTTGACCTCAAACTTGCTATGTAATGGTAGCTGAGGACAACCTTGAACTGTTGCATCTGGGATTACAGCATACACCACCATGCTCTGTGTATGAGATGCTAAGGACTGAACCCAGGACTCTGTGCATTCCAGACAAACATGCTACCAACTGAGCTATATACTTTGTCTGTCTGTCTTTTTGTTATTTCTTCCTGATCTGACCTTGTACTATGATGCCCAGGCTCACCTTGAATTCCTGGGAGCAAGCAATCCTCCTGCCTCAGCTCCCTAGTAGCTATGATTACAGGCATGTACTGCCACACCTAGGCTACCTATCGTATTTCATTTGCAGTGCTGTAAGCGCTAAGTGAAACATTAGCCTTTGCTGACAGCTTCTGCATGCCCNGCCCTTTGCTAATTAATCACTTTGCTCATGCTCTGATTTATGCTTCCTAGCAGCCTGATGAGGTAGTTCCAAGATAGCCATCTTGGCAAAGTGAATAGAAAATGAGTTGGGGCCTGCAGAACCTACAGCTCTCCACAATGTGTATAAAGTGGGACACAAAGTCAGCCCTTAAGATATCTGGCCCAGCTGACTGTGACCTCCTTTGGTTACTGACATGTTATCCTGTCTGTGTTTCAGTCCCTCAGCCCATACACCTGCTTGCCACCTCTTAGTGGGACACCCCAGCCCCTTGACTCCTATAGATTGCATCCTGATTCAGCAACTGACCTGCTATCTGCTCTGACCAAAGAGGAGCAAGACCTCATCGGGCCAGTGGTTGCTTTGGGCTATCCCCTGGGAAGGGCCATTGTGGCTCTGCAGAAGACAGGACGGCAGAGCCTGAGCCAGGTGAGTGGGCCCAGGGCCGAGGGGTTGCCGTGCTGGAGCTCGGTAAGGTCAAACACCTTTTGACCTTTACCTTGAAAAAGGTTTTGCTCCCTCTCTCTCCCTCTCCCATCTCCTCTNTTGCAGTGCTGGGGATTAATGGGCCTTGTACATAGTAGGCAATCTCTCTACCATTGGAACCTCAACTGGGCACAAATTACCAAATTTGTGATTGAATTTCTAGGCCTTACTGCCTCCCCTCCACAGGACTTCATCAGGAATCCCTATGGCCGTTTGGGGGATCTCCATATTCAAACCCCTATCCTAGCCCATGCCCCAAATACAGGAGGCTGGAGCTTTAGGCAATCAAGAACCTCTGTAGAACTGGTTACTAGGACAGTCTCTACTGGGAGATATCCNTATGTGTGTATTTGCTCATGTGTGTGCTGGTATGTGTGTGTGTGTGTGTATGCAAATATGTGTGAAGGCCATAGATCAGCCTCAGGTGTCTTCCTCAAATACTGTCACATCTTTTTAGACAGTTTCTTACTTCTAAGTGATATTTGCTGCTTCAGCTAGGGTGGCTGCCTCAGTCCAGTGACTGGTGACACTTGCCAACTAGGCCACCTTTCTTCAGAAAACTAGCTCAGTTGGTTCCAATTGGTTCCANGAGTATAAGAGGAAATGCCTCAAGGTCACCTGAGCGTAGCCTTCAGACTGTGTGTAGTCGCTTCCACCTCCTCTGTTGGTCAAAGCATGTCCAAGACCAGTTCAGATCTAGGGGTGGAGAAATAAACTCTGCCTCTTGATTGGAGGGACTACAAAGAAATCCTATCCATCATCAACCTACCACCACAGCTTCAAGTGCTCAGGAAAGGTTTCCTGGGAGTTCCACACACTGAGGTGGACTTCAAGGCTAGAAGAGCCCTGACTCTGAGAGAAGAAGAGCTGCCATGACAGAGATAATATCTTTGGGAGATGCTACCTAACCAGTCTAGCTGTGGGAGGTATAAGAGGCAGGCTCCTGGGACTTAAGAAAGGACACTGGGGGCCAGTTGAGGGTACCTTGAAGCCTAGATCAAAACATTGGTAGATGACCCAATAGACAAAAGGGAAGTATGGAAGGACTGTGAGCAGGGATGGGAGGTGGTACTGGGTGCCACTGCCTTCGCCCACATCCCCTCCCCATGTGCAGTCCTTGCTTTGCACCGTTTTCTGAACATCAGGCTTCTTTGTGGTTGGAAAGCTGGCTCCGTGGTAATTGGCACTTCCTCGGCTCCTTTGGGATCACTCCCCTCTTGAAAGATATTTTAGTAAGTAAGTCCCTTTGGCCTAGATAAATGACAGGGGACCCAGGAGAGAGGACATTGGGTTATGGAGACAGGGCACTTAGAGAAACATGGAAAAAAGCTTTGGGCATTACTCACCCCTTCCTCCTTCCCTCGATCCCTCCCTCCCTGTCTCCCTGTCTCCTTGTCTCCCTCCCTCCCTGTCTCCCTGTCTCCCTGTCTCCCTGTCTCCCTCCCTCCTGTCTCCCTTCCTCCCTGTCTCCCTGTCTCCCTTTTGTCCCAGCCTCGATGTGCCCGCTGTAGCTAGCTAGACAGGCATAAGTGGCACAGGAGTAGGTTCATGGGCCAAGTGCAGATCTGCTGAGGGACGCTTGTCATACCAGGCTCCCTTTGAGGGTTTCTTTTGAGGAATATATGCTTGGAATCAGTGACTTCTGAGGCTTTATCTTGGGGTCTGAAGGTGACATTCTTATCTACCCTGAGCCTGAGGCAAGCCTGGTAGCTTTTATAGTCCCATAAGGCCCAAAAGCTGACCAAGCAGTAGAATCTCCAAATGCAGATCCCAGGGCCCATCAGTGGATCTGGGGCCTGATATGTAGTTTGGCATGGTACACAGGCAGTCAGCTTTCCAGTGATCCTGTGGTTTGGAGACTTGGCTGCACACTAGAATCACCTGGAAGAGCAGTGATACAACTTGGCAGACAGAAGAAAGACTGAGGTCCTGGGCTAGCAAAGGTGGAAGGAGAATTGACTCAGAAATTGCCCTCTGGTGTCCACACATGACATACATGTGTTGTTCCCCCCTCCACACACATCATACACAATAGTAATAAATAGAGCATTTTTGAGACACAGTCTCCAGACTGTCATGGAACTTGCTATGTTGACCAGACTAGCCTGGAACTCAGAGATCCTCCTGCCTCTGCCTCCCAGTGCTGGGATTAAAGGCATGTACTACCAAACACAACTATAAGTAAATATTTTTTAAAGTTAAAATCATCTGGAGAGCTGGTTGTGGTGGCGCATGTCTTTAATTTCAGCAGAGGCAGGCGGATCTCTCTGGTCAACAGAGTGAGTTCCAGGACATCTACGGCTACACAGAGAAACCCTGTCTCAAAAAACAAAAACAACAACAAAAATCACCTGGAGAGCCACAAGCTTGTCCCAAAGTCCAGGCTCTGTCCCAAACCAGTTATATGAGACCCTCTGTGAGTGAGACNCTATTAGTAGCTTTCAAAGCTCCCAGAATAGTTGCAACAAGCACCCAGGTTGAGAACATTGCTGTGAGGGAGCATCCACCAACTGCCCCTGTCTATTCTCCCTTTCTCTGGAAGTGACAATTTCTCCTGAGTCCCTGTCCATTGTCATGTCAGCTCAGAGCCTTTCCTGCCATTCCTTCAGCCCACTTCAGCTGATCAGAGTGACNGAGAGGCCCTGAGAGGTCAGGTGATATGGAGCCTCGTTCTGGGACTCTGGCAAACCATCAGCTCTGCCAGGGCCTCCACTTCCTCGGCTGTGGAAGGGGTTGGGGTGAATGACTTTCAAAATGTGCTCAGAGCCAGGTCTATGTGTCCCCTAGTAGCTCCTCCCCTGGGAGCACTGGACTCTGTGCTCCTGCATGCACAGACCTGCAGCTCCAGGCAGACTGCTCTCTGCTGCCTCTTGTTGAAGCTTCCTGTGCTGGGACAAACAGACCAAGAGCTCCAAGAGTTTGAGAACCACAGAGCTAGACGATCTGTGCTCCCACCCGCTCTGAAGGTCAGCAGAAACATGACCTAATCCTTCCCAGCTACACACGTGGTTCTCACGGCCTAGAGCTTTCATCTGGCACCTGTCCCCTATAAATCCTGCTTTGATTTGCCCAGCACTGGCGTAGTCCCCCATGTCTGGTTTATCTCCTCTGCTAAGCTGTGAGTTCCTTGAAGGTAGTTCTTAATTGGTTTTATGAACATGGCATGTGTTTATTGGGCTACTTTTCCTCTTCTGCTACTATTGGGGATGCAGTGGTGATGGACTAGCCTCCCACTGTGTGCTAAAAGTGAGTGGACACACATGTAAAGTGAAGTGGTGTGCACTGCACTGGGTAAGTGGGGCCTAAGAGCCCCAGGGATAGCCCAGTAAAAACAAGAGTCTNCAGAGAGGCCTCCTGGGAGGAGAATGAGGCTGGTCTTGGATGGGGAGCTGGACAGAGGCCCAGAGAAAAGGAGGAAGCTGAGGCTGGGAGCAGGATGGAGAAGGGTGAAAAGGCAGCACATTTGTTTTGGAGATAGGGTTTTATGTAGCTAGGCTGGCCACAAACTCACTACGTAGCTGAGAATGTTCTTTAACTTATATTATTAGTGTGTGTGTGTGTGTGTGTGTGTGTGTGTGTATGTGCCTGGGCTTGCATGCACATGCGTGCATGGGTGCCTGTGGTGTAGTGTTTGTGCATATGTGTGTGCACATACTCGTGTGTGCAGACACTCATGAGTGCATGAGAGACCAGAGAAAATAGCCTGGTCTGTCATTTTCTGCTTTCTCCTTTGAGACAAGATCTCTCACTGAACCCACAGTTAGGCTAGCAGGCAACAAGCCCCAGGAATTTTGCTTCTGCCTCCCACAGTGCTGAGGTTACAGGCTGGCATGTGGTGATGTCCAGATTTTTGTGTGGGTGCTGGGCACTTGAACTCA
>LZPO01054949.1:1043997-1054702 GCA_001675575.1 Neotoma lepida
TCCTGAGAAAGGGTCCCTCAGTGGCCAGGGAGCTCCAAGGACTTCAACGTCTCTGCCTCACCAGTGCTGGATTGCAAGCCTCTCTCTCCACACCCAGCCTTTTAAGGTGGGTGCTGGAGATCAAACTCAAGTCCTTGTGCTTCCAAAGCAACATTTTATCAACTGAGCTGTCTCTGCAATCCTCTCATTACCTTTTGTTGTTGCTGGCTGGATTTTTAATTTTTATTTATTATTTTTTTATTTTTAAACATAGGCTCTTGAGATTAAATTCNTGTCCTCCCACTTGCAAAGCACTTTACCAACTAGTCTAGCTCCTTAGTTTTGCTTAAAATTTTTTCTATCTATCTATCTATCTATCTATCTATCTATCTATCTATCTATCTATCTATTGTTTATTTATTTTGAGACAGTGTCTCTCTATGTAGTCCTGGCTGCCTGGGAACTTGCTATGTAAATCAGTTTGGCCTCAAAATCAGAGCTCCACCTGCCTCTGCCTCCCTAGTGCTGGGATCAAAGGCGTGTGCCATCAGGTCTGGCTATTGCTTAAAATTTTCAAATGCTTAAATAAGTCAACTTTGGGGAAACTGTGTGAATGTTGTATGCTCATTACTATACACAAAAGATATCTCCAAAAGAAAAGGTACCACTCGGGATGAGGATAGTCAAAGTGCAGAGACCCAGTATAGCAGGCCTGTCAGAGCCAAACCTAGAATTCGTTGAGAAAGAGCCCATGAGCTGACAGACCTTAATGTCACAAGAGGCAGTGCTCTGGCTGCTAGAGAAAATGTTCATCACCTGGAATTAGAGCCAATGGAAGACCATGGGTCCTTACAGCATCACTCTGGAGCAGGGCTGAGCAGTGGCCTGACTTAATTATGAAGCGCTATGTATTTCTATTTCAATGACTTATTATTGTGTGGCCCTAGACATCATTAAGTCCTGTGCTAGCCTGTGGGTGTGTGTAAGTCTGTGCATGTGCATATGTGAAGATGCAAAGATTCTTTTCCAGGACAAAACTATTAAAATGATGGTTTTATTGCTCCCAAGACATAAACCAGCATCATCTCTGACCTAGCAAACTTACTGCTGCACATCTTTGCCAATTCAAAATACAAATCTCTGTTTCTCAGAAGATCTTTCCAACCAGCTTCACATTCTTCTAGTTCCCCCATTAGTGAGTTGAATAAGTCATTGCCTGATGATAAAAGTGTGTGTGTATACACTTTTACACAACCACAAGTGAGGGACTGTGGAAAGAAATGAATGTAAAAAGAGTTTGCCTAGAATCATAGGATACAAATGTCAGGGTTTATTGTTGTGAGTCAGACTAGACTATCACAAAGGCTAGAAGATTTCACACTCCTGAAGGCAGCTTATTTCAGGGTTAGGACACAGGTCAGGAGAAGAGGTAGTAAGTGACAGCCCGACACCAGGCGCCATGCCCAGGAAGTACCATGCTAATGCTATGTTCTCTACTTCTGAAGCCAGGGTTTTGTATGGCTTGGGTCCTAGAGGATGGAGACGATACAGGACCACTGAAGGAAGTCTGCCGGGCACATGGCCAGGCTGGAGGGCTGAAGCAGGCATCTGTAACAAAAGCTGGGTCTGGGTATTGCTTTTTATTGTTGTTTTGAGACAGGATTTCTCAAAAAACCCTTTTCTTGCTGTCCTGGAACACACTCGGTAGGCCAGACTAGCCTAGAACTCCGAGATCCTCCAGCCTCTGCCTCCGGAGTGCTGAGTTTAAAGGCGTGCATCGCCACCACCCAGCTCTGGGTATTGCTTTTAAGACAGGAGTTGTTTAATAACACATGTCAGCGGCAGACCCCTAACTAGTGATTCTTGTAAGACATCATTTTATTGTGCAGGCAAGGAAGTACCCAGGTCAGTTAGCAGCATGGGACTTCTGTTCTTATCATGTGCATTCAGGTAGGGCTGCCCATACAACACAGAATGTCACAGACATCGATGAGTGATNCAGGCAGCCACATCAGGAAAACAGGAGCTAGATCAGCCAATCCTGCTGAAAGCAGGTGGGAACGGAGCTAAGAAAGAGGAAGAGGAAAGGCATTACAGGCCCAGGGAACGGCCACAGCAGAGATTAGGAGAGAGATGGAGCCTGTGGCTTATCTGGGAAGGGATGCAACTGAGATCAGNAGGACTAGGTTCCTTACACCTTAAGTAACCTGGTCAGGAGGTTGACAATCTACTGTCCCAGAGTGATAACAAAAAAGACAGGTAAAGGAATTACACCTGGATGTTTCCTTTCCATTCCAGTCCTCAAAGCTACTGTAGGGAATCCTTGCTCCCTCCCACGGGCTTGCTCCTGGCTCAACTGAGTTTTGTCTGCTACAAGTCGGTCCAGCCTCACTCACTGCCCGAACGCCTCCATCTTCAGCTGTTCTTTAAAGGCTGGAGCTTACAGAGACCCTGTCTGGTCCAGTCTTGCCCCTGTTTCCTCTTGGAGGGCTCAGACTCTCTGGTCTGACTCCGCCCCTCCAGACTGTGTCCTGCTTCCTCTGTGTCATTTATACATGTGCCTGTTTCCTGGACTTACATTCTTTATCTTTCCTTTTCCATGCTGACTGCTTTAGTATTCTTTTTATCGCAGTGTGGGTTTGCTTTTAATTTTTTTAATCAACGTGTTGCTTTCAGTTTGAGGGGGGAGGCAAATTATGTGTAGACCTTTTTTTTTTGTCATTCTGACACTTCTATTAAGACCAAGTCTCCTAGGCGAGTCTCCAAGCTTTCTGCACCCCGACTGACAACTAGGCCCAGCACTGTGTTGAAACTTCGTATCTGCTAATTAGCAGTTTGGTTAGTATCATTTAATCCACTTCTAGCCACAGTTCAATTGTTGGCTATTCACCTACAAGCCTGGATTATCCAAATAGGAACCCCACCCCTTTCCCTGAGGTTGTGACCCACCAGCTCTCAGCAGAGGCCAAGTGATTTGAGGACCCAGCCATCTGCGTTGCTCAGGGCTTCTTGGATATCCACACCACCAGAAAGCAGAGACCTGAGTGTCCCATTAGGGAAAAAGGAGTTTCCAAGAGCTCCTTAATCCAGGTTCACGAAGACTCGCGAGTATTCTGAAGTCATTCCGAGCTCACAACTCTGGCAACGCGGTGGCCACAGGCCCAGTAGTGCCAGGAGGCAGCCGCAGGAAAAAGGTCTGTAAGGAGCCAGGCCGAGGAAATCCAGCCTTTTCCCTGAGCAGCCGCCAGGTGCCATCTTCAATGGCATAGACCAACGTGGATACACGATTGACAGTATAGACGGTGTCCCCACGCACCACGGATGTGAAGAGTGCTCCCTTGCTGTTGACAAACTGGCCAGGTAACGATGTCCACTGGCCCGTGACCAGGTTGAGGCAATCAATGGCACAGTGTAGGAAATCATCAGAAGGTCCATTACGCACCACATAGAGACTGTCACGATGGGCCACCATAAAGTGGCCGTAGCTCTGCGAACGACATAGTTCAGCCACCGGCAGCCATTTGTCCATCTGCACCACGTACTCAACAACGGCAGTGATGTCTGCCGGCCTCCACAGGCACACGAAGAGGCGGCCACGCGCNTGGGCACAGGGAACCCCTGTAGCTGGCTGTGGCAAGTCCGCCACGAAGCTCCAGCAGTCTGTGGCGGGATCGTAGCACTCTACGGAGCTCATGGGCGTCCTCTGGAATTCGCCACCAATGGCATAGAGGCGGCCTTCAAAGCCAGCCAGCGCCAAATCATAGCGCGGCTGGTGTGGGCTGGGGAATTCGCACCAGGTGCCACCTTCCGGGTCGTAACAGAAGCTCAGCTCCACTACCTCTTTGCTGGCTCCGCACACACCACCCACGATGTAGAGCTTGTTGCCCAAAGTGGCCACACCTGCCAGCAGCGTGCTGGCCTCCAAGGGCAGTGCGGCCAGCGTGCGCCACGCGTCCTCCTCCTCGTCCAGGTAGCACATGGTCCGCGATGCATCCTCCAGGAAGCCAGGTGTGGGCGTGTGCGTGCTCACGGCCACGTAGGTGCTAGGTCGCAGCGCTGCCACGTAGGCACGGGCCTCGGGCAGCTCCAATTCAGCCACCAGCTCGTGCGCGCCGTCACGGATGAAGAGCGCAGCGCTGTGGAGCACGTCGCGCAGGCCGAAGGCTGCGGCCGCGTCGCACAGCAGCGAGCAGTTGTCCGATGTGACGCTGTGCTCCAGGAAGCGCACGAGCGCGGGCGCCTGCAGGAACGCGGCGCACTCCACGGCCTGCAGCAGCTCGTCGTCTGCAGCCAGCGCCGGCCGCTCTCCTCGCAGTACCCGCAGCGCCGTGCCGAAGCCCGCGGCGCTCAGCGCACCCANGCGCACCTCTGCCGCGCGCGCCTCCCGCATACCAGAGCGGAAAAGCCCACGGAAGAAGCCGCAGTGCTCCACCAGCAGCGACTGCTCGGCCTGGAAGAGTTGGCCGTCCACCCACACCTGCACTGGGATCTCGGGATCTGGGGGCATGATGAGCCAGAGGAGCGGAGGCTGCTGCCGCTGGGGGACCTAGATTTGCCTAGGGCCACTGACTCTGGGGCTACCCCGAGGCGGGGAGGGAAAAAAAAACTTCCCTGGGGGATATAAATACCTTCCTGGCTAAAGATAGGATGGCTCATGTGATATGGCCCGCAGGCTTGGATGGCGGCCTGGCCCAGAGGGCATTTGGACACCTGTGTGGTCATTCACTTCTATTAAGAGACTAGTGACACAAGGGCCAGTGATGGTCCAGCAGGTAAAAGTTCTTTCCTACTAGCCTGATTGGTCTGGGTTCAACCTGGAACCTACATAAAGCTGGAAGGAGAAAACCCACTTCACAAAGTTGTCCTTTGACCTCAGTATTTACACTGTGGCATGCATCCCACCTCCACAGAGACTCAGTTACCTTTTTTTTTTTTTCTTTAAGAAACAGTGACAATACTAACCATATACTGAATACCCACTGCATGCTGGGCTCTGCCAGACCTACTTGTAAAGATATCCTATTTAACTGGCACCATACCAAGCTGTTCCCATACACAAAACACGTACCTCGGCTCTGTTTCTTCATCTTTAAAATGGGTTAAGAGCACTGACTGCTCTTCCAGAGGACCTGGGTTCAATTTCCAGCATCCACAAGGCAGCTTACAACTGTCTGTAACTTCAGTTCTAGGGGATCGATAACCTCACACAGGCATACATGCAGGCAAAACGCTAATGCATATAAAATAAATACATTTTTAAAAATGGGGTCNGTAGAAACACCTATTAACAGTATTGGGACAAATTCCATAAGGTGTTCTGAATGAGGTCTGGTAACTTTATGTGACTTGTCCAAGGTCATTCAGCTGGGGACAAGGGTTCATCAGCTCAAAGGGGTGGGGCAGGCCGGTTGAAGAGAGAGACCAAAGTGGAGCATCAGGCCAGGATTCTGAAGTGTGCCTCTGCCCAAGCTTGCAGCTTAGCCCAATCAATTCCCTCACTCNTGTTTTGCCTGCACATATGTAAGTGCATCACATGAATGCATTGCCCTTGGGTGCCAGAAGAGGACCTCCAATCCCTTGGAACTGGGAAGTGGGATTACAGACAGTTGAGAGTCACCATGTGGACGTGGGTTAGGTGCTGGGAATCAAGCCAGGTCCTCTGGAAGAGAAGCAACTGCTCTTAATGCTGAGCAGTCTCTGGGGCCCTTTCTGAGTCTCTTTTCAAGCCCATTTCCTGTCATGTGAGGGAGCATCCAGTGAGCCCCTATAGGCAGGAGCCACCCCTCACTTAGAAGTGAGAAGCTGGGGTTTGGTCTTCATTTGCCTGACCCCTCTATGGCTGCTATCACCTTGGGTGAAGAAAAGTATAGGTTCTGGGAGGATGGTATACCTGTGGATGAGAAATTCTTCCTCATACAATAACTTAAATTTAAACTACACTTAAATTGCATTGTGATAAGCACTTTGATTCCTAATCCTCGCAACACCCTTGAGTAGTTACCACGGCCTGATCCCCAATGCCCCTGTTGAACACACAATATCCACTTACTTTTTACAGCAACACTGTGAGTTGGATTTCTTCGCTAGACAGGGTCCGATGTATCTTAGGCTTGGCTTCAAACTTGCTGTGCGGTGAGGGTGACCTTGAACTTCTGATCCTCCAACTTCCACCTCCCAAGTGCTGGGGTTCCAGGCATGTGCCACCATGCCCAGTTTATGTAGTGCTGGGGGTTGAACCCAGAGCTTTGTGCATGCTAAGTAAGGACTCTGCTTACTGAGTTGTACCCTAGCCTTGAACTAGATGCCCTCAATGGCCCCATTTGATAGATAAGGAGACTAAAAGCAGAGGTTTAGCCCATGAGCAGCAGCTGACAGATTTAGGGTCAGAGTGCAGCCAGTTTGACCCTAGTGTGTGTGCCCTTAACCATGCTGCTCTGTTGTCGCCTGTGCTATACAAGTGGGAAGCAGAGGAAGGAACTTTAAACTCACTAATTCCCATGAGGACCTGGTACAAAGTGAGAAAGAGCCCTGCCCAGGGTCTTGCAGCTTGGGACAGACAGCCCCAGGCCTCCTGCAGCCCAGTCCGTGGTACTTTTCCAACAGTGCACAGCTTTCCTTAGTTGACCATCTAATACCAGGCCCCCAAATGTCAGATGGAAAGGAGTTTGATGATTGCCTTCTTCCACCACTCCACCTTGCAGGCCAGGAAACTGAGACCCAGACTTTGATAGGATGGTATATGCCCTTTGGGAGATGTTCAGCTTTGGTCCTCCTTTGGGAGGATAGAACAGCTATCCCTTACCAAAAAGAAAGTAGGAGGAGGGCAGGAGACCTCCCCTCCCCTTTAAGACACAGACATAGAACATGTAGATGAATCTGCAGACCAAAG
The DNA here is from genome assembly GCA_001675575.1 of Neotoma lepida. Taxonomy (NCBI): domain Eukaryota; kingdom Metazoa; phylum Chordata; class Mammalia; order Rodentia; family Cricetidae; genus Neotoma; species Neotoma lepida. The sequence goes on from LZPO01054949.1 coordinate 1,050,866, forward strand.
AAGATGTGCCCCCCTTAATGCGCTGCCTAGTTCACCCCATCAAAACAGGCCTGGGGTGCGGGGACCACTTGTGTGAGCCCGGGAAGCCAGAGGCCTCAAAGATGCTGCCAGAAATATCTCAGATGCTCTGCCCCAGGGACTAGGCAGGAAGAGGGGAAGGAGATGGGGGTGGGGTGNCCAGAAGTCCCATGAGTACTATCTCAGGCCCTTTGNCAGTATCTATCCTTCCCTGAGACCAGACACTGGCTGGAAGGGCCTAGAGTGTTTCCAGCAGTAGGCATGACAACCCTTTCTTGAAAACAAGTGAACACTGTAGTGTCAGATCATAGTGCCCATGTTCTTGTGAGGCCTTGATGACAGGAAGAGAGAGTCTGGTCTGGGAGGCTTCCAGATGAGGGGGGCTTTTCCTCAGCTATGAATGACAGTGTGGGACTTGACAGAACTCTGTCTACTGACCCTATAGCCTGCTCCCCATCTAGCCTGACTCTGTCTCTCCACCTGCATANCCTTGCCTCAGAAAGGAACGGGNGCTAGAGAAGGCAGGCTGCCAGGAGCCCAGGGCTGCTGCAGACTTACCCGGAGCTAGCCTGTTCCAGACACCTGGTAGAAGCCAGACAGAGCCAAATAGAACCATCCCAGGCCTCTCCTAAGAGCAGGAGGCAAAAATCACAAAACTCATCCAGACTGAATGAAGTTTAGCTTCCAGTCCATTTTTATTGCAAGTCAAGACCTCTTGAGTGGGTGGGGGCTCATACACACACCCTGTTTCCACCTTCCACAGCCTGGTGATGGAGAGGGGTCCACCTAAGGTGGAGATCATGGTTCTGAATCTGAGCTGAGGCTCTGCCCTTTGGTCCCACCCTCAGGGCCCCAGCTGGTGTTGTNTGCAGCTGGGAGTTTCCTCCTCCCAGATCCTGAGTGGCCCTCTGGGAGATGGAGAGGACAAGGAACTGTCTTGGCTGTGGGCAGCCCACAGAGTTCCCAGGCCCTGCCTGACCCCTGCCTGACCTCTAACAAACCCCCCTCTCCACTTTGTACTCCCCACACTGAGGGAGATTGGGGTAGGGAGGAAAGGCAGACATCAGGCTCTGAGCCTTGGAGGAGCACGGACCCAATCGTTATTCATATCTGCAGCTACACAGCTAGCACCCAGTAGGCTCTCTCTCTTTATATTTAATTAAAAAAATTTTAAAAAGATTTATTTATGTAATTTTTATGAATGGAGTGTCTTGCCTGCGTGTATGTATGTGCACTCACNACGTGAGTGCCTGATGCCTGCAGAGGTCAGACGAAGGTGTTAGGAATGGTTGTAAGCCACCAGGTGGGTGATGGGAAAGGAAACCGGGGCCTCTGAAAGAGCAATAGGTGTTCTTAATTGCTGAGCCATCTTTCCAGCAGGGTCTATCCAGTGAACTCCTGAGCCCCAACCTTGTGGAATTCCTAGTCAGCTGAGGGCAATCCAGTTTCTGTCTCAGAAGAGCTTTGTCTGATGGAGGAGACATAACCTTTGTCCTTGGAGAAAACACCCCCTCCCCACCCCCTGATTTGATGGCGGAGCCTCTTTTCAGTCATGGTGAAGACAGTTCATAGGGCAGGGAGTACTGTGCAGCTCCTGGAATTGGAGAAAGGATGAGCACTAGACTAGGAGTCAGGCTTCTTGCCTGGGATTTGATGCTGTGTGATCACCAATTTGCCAAAGCTACTGAGCCTCTCCGGTCCTCAATTCCACACCTGCAAAGAGGGGTTTGCAACATACATCATGGGACAACCATAGAAATGTGACCCTGGAGAAGCAGTGACATCACAGAGTTCCCAAAAGCTTAGCTTTATGTGCAGTTGCCCAGGATGCCTTGGCATCAGGAAAGACAAGTCCTACATTCTTGCCTGTTCATCCCCTACCTGCTTTGTGCATCTATTGAGCACTGACTGCATGCCCATTGCTGGGCCCAGCAACACAACCTCCACATTTTAGGTATCTGAAGTCCTCTATAACAGCTTTAATTGAGGGGACTAGACAAGGAGAGATGAGCTACTTGACCGAACAGAATACACCTCCCTCTTTTTTTAAATCTTTTTAAAATTTATTTTTAAAAAGTTTTTTTTCATTTTACATACCAATCCCAGTACCCCTCCCTCCCCTTTTCCTTCCCACCCCCCATCCACTCCTCAGAGAGGGTAAGGCCTCCCTTTGGGAGTCAACAAAGTCTGGCATACTAAGTCGAGGCAGGAGTAAGCTCCTCCCTACTGTGTCAAGGCTGAGCAAGGTATCCTACCCTAGGGAATGTGTTCCAAAAAGCCATTTCATGCACCCAGAATAAGTCCTGGTCCCACTGCCAGGGGCTCCCAAAACAGATCGAGCCACATAACTGTCACCCACATTCAGAGGGCCTAGTTCAATCCCATGCATGTTCCCCAGCTGACAGGCCAGAGTCCGTGGGCTCCAGAATACTTCTCTCTTGAGTAAAGTGTCAGATGTCTGCTCCTTGGCCTCTTGGTAGGTGGTTAAGAGGTATGTGCTGTGGAGGGAATTATCGATACTTTTATGGGCCGTGGCCAAGTTCAAGGTGGGATACTTTCATGTTATCTCATCTAACCTTTAATATTATCCCAATTTTAAAGATGAGGAACTGAGATCAGGAAGATTAAAGTAGCTTATTGTAGGGTCTGGCAGCATGTGGCATACTCCCAGGCCAGTCAGCATGTCAGACTGTTAGATAAGCAGCTAGCAGAGGAAGGGCACAGAGGCCAGGCAGAACTGGTTGAAGCCCCGTTTCTTTCCTAAGCCTTGGACTTTAAACTTTAAACAGGACCTCCTGCTTANTCCCAGTTTTAAAGATGAGGAAACTGAGCTGACAAGATGGCTCAATGAATAAAGGTACTTGCTGCCAGGTCTGATTCCCAGAACCCACACAATGGAAGGAGAGAACTGACTTCCTCAAGTAATCTTCTGACCTCCACACATATACTCAATAAACAAACAAACAAATAAATGTAAAAAAATTAATTTTTAAAAGGTGAAAAAAAAGATGCCAGGTTTTATTTGTTTGCTTGTTTGTTTGGGGTGTGTATGTGTGTATGTGTGTGTGTGTGTGTGTGTGTGTGTGGTGGAGGTCAGAAAACAACTTGCAGAAGTCAGCCATCTCTTTTTACCACATGAGTACATGAGTCCCAGGGACTGAAGTCAGATCATCAAGCTTGTGGCCAGCGCCTCTACCCACTGAGCCGTCTTGCTGGCCCTATTTTCTTTCATTCTTTCCTTTTCTTTTTGAGACAGGGTCTAATGTAGCCTAGGCTCGTCTTGTTCTCCTGAGCTTGTAGTGGAAAATGATCTTGTACTTCTGATCCTCTTGCCTCCAACTCTGAACAGCTGGGATTATAGGCATGTACCATCCGTCACTAGAGTTTATTTGGTCCTGGGGATTGAACCCAGGGCTTTGTGTGAACTGAGCCCTAGCCCAAGAAAGACTTTAAGCAACCCCCCCCCCACCTCACACACAGTGGGAAATGGCAAAGCTCTCGTCTGTAGGACCTAGGCAGTCTCCACCTTGCCTTCTCTAGCACTCCTGCAGTCAGACAAGACCCCCCCCTCCATGGACACCATCTGGAATATCTGCATAGGACTGTAACCAGCCCGGGAATGTGGCTGGAACTAGGCTCCCACTTTTTCAACTCCGACAACTCAGAGGAAAACTTTATCCATTAGCTGTTCAAGCAAGTCTGGTCTGAGGGTGTAATCTAAACAAATCCCTGTGGTACCTTGTAATCTTTATAACAACCGGGTTACTGTGATTCCCCTCAACAGCTAGACCAAGTTAGAACTCACATCCTGTCCAGAAG
>LZPO01054949.1:1074106-1084702 GCA_001675575.1 Neotoma lepida
AAAAACACCAATGGACAGGAAGAAAGTATTTTGATGTGAATATGAGCTAAGCTATCTCAGATATGAATACTCACTCCTCACTCCTGTGTCTAAGTAGGTATGAATTGTAGGGAAAAAGAAAGACCCTTTGGGGGTTGCATATCAGATATTTACATTACTATTCACAGCAGAAGCAAAATTGCAGTTATGAAGTAGCAACGAAGTAATCTTATAGCTGGGGGTCACCACAACATGAGGAACTGTATTAAAGGGTCGCAGCATTAGGAAGGTTGAGGACCACTGTTGTAAAGGGACTGAGTTCAATTCCCAGCACCTATGTCAGGGTGATTCGCAATCACCTGGTACTATAGTTCTAGAAGATCCAACACCTTCTCTTGGCCTCTACAAGTACTTGCACACACATACACATACTCATGTGTACGCGCGTGCACACACGCACACGTGCACACACATACATGTAACTAAAAATAAAACAATCTTTAAGAAAAAATAAAGATCTGAGACATTTGAGGACTCAGATGCCTATTTCCACCCTCCTTGATTAGGGATGTGATAGAAAAGACAGTCATGAGGACGGCTAATCAGTGAGATCTGTGTTCTAACCCCCACACGTCACACGAGGATAGCTAATCAGTGAGATCTGTGTTCTAACTCCCACATGCCACACTGAGAAGAATGAGGCAGGCTGGCCAGTTGCAGTGCCTGGGTTAATGTCAGATTAACCCTGCTCCCCACAGCCACAGAGAAGAATGGGGAGGTCTAGGTAGCAAAAACTGTCTCCTTCTGGGGACTGACAGAGCCTAGACACCTGCATGTGACATAGACTTTGAAAACTTCTGTGCATATCGGATTTCTTTTGAGTATGCCACTCATTCATAAAAGCAATGTGTGTAATTCCTGTGTGTGTGTGTGTGTGTGTGTGTGTATTTGAGTATTTTGCCTGCATGTGTGTGTGTTTGTGGGTACCAGGCATGAAAGTGGTGTACAGAGGCCAGAAGAGTGTTGGATCCCCTGGAACTGGAGTTATAAGTAGTTGTTAGCTACCACATGGGGCTGGGAATCAAACCGTAGTCCTTTGGAAGGGCAGCCAGTATTCTTAACCAATGAACCATCATCTGTCCATCTCAACCCCTATATTTTTATGTGTGTGTATTCTGTACATTTATATGCATGTTTCAATGTNATATATATCATATTCCTTTTTGAAAGAGCAATTCTGATTCNAGATATTTAATTCGTGGAACTAAGTGTATGGAGATGCTTGTATGCTTGGGCTGTAGCTCAGTGGTTGAGTGTGTGCCTAGCACACATGAGTTCCTGGACCAAATTCTCAGGGGACATTGGAATAGGGATAGAGATGGAGGAAGAGGGAGAGGGGGCTGGAGATAGGGAGTGGTGAGACAGCTCCAAGCCCAAGCCCTCCTACTCTGAGATACCACAGCAGCAAGGGACTTTCTGTCACATCCTGACCCTCATTAAAAAGGTGTATCTATTGACTTCTGTAATCAAATCCATGCGTGAAGGCTGTGTGTATTTAACATAGCGTGTTACTCCTNTCTAGGTGGCAGGGAGACTAAGTTTAACGTTTGTAGACTATTGTGGCTGTCACTCTCTGTACACTATCAACTCAGCATAGCAAACCAAGGTCCTTTTCTTCCATAGTTGACAGCACAATTAAAGTTTCAAAAACTGAAAATTGTGTCTTTGTGGGTGGGTGGGTGAGGTGGAGGGAGGGAGGGAAAGAGGGAGGGAGGGAGAGAGATAGAGAGCAGTAATAGTAACATGTTATGTATCAGTAGTAGCAACAGCTTTTCCAGGTTCTGCAGCCATCTGAGCAAAATTGTAGAGCTATCCAGCACATTCCATTTTTAAAAAAAAGTAAAAATCGAGAGCTAGAGAGCTGGCTGAGCAGTTAAGAGCACTTGCTGCTCTTGCAGAGGACCTGGGTTGGATTTNCAGTACCTACATGGCAGCTCACCACCATTAGTAACTTCAGTTCCAGGAGATTCAGCACTGACTTCTGGCTTCTGAGGACACTGTACATGCATGCTGCACAGACATACGTGTAGGCAAAACACTCATACACATAATTTTTTTTGAAAAAGTAAAACTCAGGGTGTGGAGAGATGGCTCAGCGGTTAAGAGCACTAACTCTCTTCCAGAGGACGAGGGTTCTACTCCCAGCAACCACATGGCAGCTCAGAACTGTTTGTGACTCCAGTTCCAGAGGACCCAACACCCATTGCAAACCACCAATGCATATAAAATAAAAATTTTTTAAAAATTTAAAATTCATATTTCCAGAAACAGCAAAGTTTAGTTATTCTCCTGGTACCTGGCATACACTATCACTTTTAATATTATTAAATTAAACTCCATGCTTCCTTTGGATGTNACTTAGTTTTCCAATGTCCTTGTCCTGTTCATGATCCTGTCCAGGACATCACATTGCAGTGAGGTGCCATGGTCCCTTTGGCCCTTCTATCAGATTCCTNCATTTTAAACAGAATTTAACCATTGCTATGATTCCTGCCACAGACCTTGGGCCACCCATCCCCATAGCAGGCTGAGAGCACTCACCGTGGATCTGGGATTCCTGGGACCTCAGGCTAGGTGGTACAGCCCTGGTTTCTGTGTTTTTCTCTTCTTCCTCTCTGGAATCCGGGCAGTCTTTGCACGGGAACTCTCCCCAGGAATGCCCAGTCGTAGTAGGAAATCCACCTAGAGAGCTCACAGCAGCAGGGGCCCATTTGGTAGCTCTGCCCTTAGCACACGCCCAGGCCTGGTGCCTTTGCTGCCACTCCAGGGTGAATGACCTCTTGAATGCATGACCTNCGATGACAAACTGACTCCACTTGACTCACAATCTGAAAGCACCAGGAACTCAGTATGACCTGTCATTACAGGGCGCCCACTCCAGTCCTCTGACTCTTAATTATTATCAATCGTTAACCACAGAAGGAGTCAAGGCTCCTTNCTTTTATAGCCAGTACTTTCTCATAGCGAAGGTCATCATAGGGACTGAAAGGAACCATAAAGTCAGTCTTTGGAAGCTGGGGCTTGGGAGATTGTGTGATCAGGGATCCACAGAGGAGGAAGCAGGCCCAGGAGTGACGTGCTGCCCCCATTAGGCCAGACCTAGTCAATTCTGACAGTTGCCAGTGTATACGTGTGGAAACAGGCTGACTATGGGTGAGCGTCAAGTCCAGGATCCTCTCTGACTTAAGTAGTGGAAATNGTGTGGATGGCAGTGTAGTCTAGAAGAAGAGACCCAGTAGATCTTTGAGCTGCACTGGATGCCACACCCTGTGTTTTATAATGTATTCATTCAGTAGCTGATTACCTACTGTGTGGATCGAGCTTGGACAAGGCAGGGAAAGATGCTGCCGGCCCAGGGCACAAACTCCAGGGAGATGAACAGGCAACCAAGAATAAGCACAACCACGATGATCTGAGTGCTGTCTCCAGAATCCACATGGTGGAAGGAGAGAACCAACTCCTAGAAGTTGCCCTCTGACNCCACAAGCATTTTGTGTTACCTATGCTCCCACACTCAAAATATCATAATAATCACGAACACACATAATTATTAAAACCAACTGAGAAGATGGGCTGGTGAGATGGCTCAGGGGGTAAAGGTGCTTGCTGCCAAGACTGACAACCTGAGTTCGATCTCTAAGACCTACATGGTGGAAGGTGAGAACCAGCTCCTACAAGCTGCCTTCTCACCAATACACAAGTGCTATGACATGCATGTACACACACACACACACACACACACACACACACACACACACACTAAATAAATAAATAAATATAGAGATTAAAATAATAAATAAGAATAAAGAGATAGGGTGTGGGGAGCCACAGTTATATCACCATATTAAAGAATGAAGGATGAGCTAACCATGCCAATCCCTGAGAAAGTGGATTCAAGGACAGTGAGGAAACCAGAAACATAATGAGTTTGAGAAACAAGAAGGTAGCCAGAGGGGAGGGAGCCCTGTGATTAGGAGAAATGGTGAGAAGCCAAGTCAGAGGACCATGTAGGCCATTTCAGGCAGAGAAGTGATTCCATTGGCATTTGTCTAAGACAGTTTGTCCTGCTGAGTGGACAGTGGGTTACAGGAAGCAGAAGAGGGTCAGGGGATCCCTGGTGGCAGTGGAGCTATGAGAAGTAGAGGAGATTCAGAGCATGTTTCAGAAAGGAAGGTCTCTGATCAGAGTTCTGAGAAAGAGGAACTCAGCACTCAANAAGGAATTTATTGGCTCATATTACTAGGAAAGGCAGGGTGGAGCTGGCCCCAGGGATGGCTGAAGCAAGGCTCAAAGATCCTTAGCCATTTCCTTCTCGCCTCTCTCACTGCTTCTCTCCAGATTGGCTCTTTACCTCAGGTTGTCCAACACCAGGAAGCCAGGCCAGGCTATAGGAGANGTGTCCGATTACTTAGTTGGTGTGAACTTTTCTAGGTCTGTGAATTCTATGTGTTTTGGACAAATTGTTCCAGCTGAGGCAGGAGAGGGTAGGCATGTGAGTGCCTAGAGTTGAACTCAGGTCATCAGTCTCAGTGGTAAGTATCTTTAATCACTGAGCTACCTTTCAGCCCCTAGAAACCAATTTAATGCTATCTTTCAAACAATAGTTTTTCCAGGTGGCTTGTTATCTTCTCAGCAGAGAAAACTAAAGTGAAATATGAAAGAGATAATTCGAGATGACCNCATACAGGAGCAGAGATGTGCAACACAAGGTTGTTCCCTGAAGCCGGTGTAAACAGGGCATCCCTGTAATCACAGGACTCTGGAGGCTGAGGCAGGAGAATTGCTGAGTTCAGGGCCAGCCTAGGCTAACCAGCCAGTCAGGACCAACATAGGAAGATTTTATCTCAAGATAGTAAAATAAGTAAATGTTTAAAAAGGCAAGGGCTGGGGGTATAGCTCAGTGGTAGAACACTTACCTAGTGTGTTGAGACCCTGGTTCATTCTCTAGCACTGGGAAAAACTCCACAAACTCTGCTGATGTGGCAGCACTCACCTGTAAGCCCAGTTCTTGGGAGGCAAAAGACAAGATGCTCATCACAAGTTTTAGGTCGGCCTGGTCTATATAGAAAATTCCAGGACAGCCGGGACTACCTAGTGAGATCTTGTCTAAACAATAACGACAGACAGGGCATGGTGGCACACACCTTTAGTCCCAGCACTCAGGAGGTAGACACAGGAGGATCTCTGTGAGTCCAACCTGATCTACATAGCCAGTTCCCAGACAGCCAGGGATGCACAGGGAGACCCTGCCTTCAAACAAACAAACAAACAAACAAACAAAAAGCCCCAAAAATGTACATCCTGCCATACTTCTTTGAGGGACTAATTTTCATGTTAAAGCCAGAGTGGGGAAAAGGAAACGCTGGAATTTGTGAGATTTTGGAGAGGAGGAGGGTAACTGAATCTATAGTCATGGCTGGAGGCCCTGACTTGATCTCTACACATGAAGGGTAGTGTAGGTAGGGCTGTCAAGTGTCCCAAGGCGAGCCATCTTTGTGCAGAAGGAAAATGATCTTGGTGAAGGGATGCTTTTCCAGCAGATGTATGTTTTATGGGGACATTTCAGACTGTCTTCAGGGTGGGAAGTGTGAGGGGTAAGTGGTGTGAAATACTGCAGCAAAGTACANACTTTCTCTAACAAAAGACCTTCTGCTCTTACTTTATCTAAAGTGCTGGGGACTTTCTATGTCATTGACCTCAATTTACCACATCCTCATTTCTTTCTGTTCCTGTGGCTCCTTGATGCTGGTTATAGTGTAACCAAATATCTTCTTCAGCCCCTGGATGAATCAGGGTCCAAAAGTAAAATAAACTCAAAGTCTAATAGCCTTATGTGTAGCTCTATGCTATCCTGGGAGTTTAATCATTGCTAGATACAGCACACTTTAACTAGTTTAGTTTTAAGATTAAGTGCACAACACCACACTTGAACACCAAATNTCTGTCGGATATGCACTGTGAGCTAAGCCGGGTGCATTCTTCAAAGGGCCCTGTGTAGTATGCAGTTGGCCTCAGCATTCATGAACACATGATGCCAGGCACAGTGGTGTGTGCCTGCAATCCAAGCATTCAGGAGATGGAGTCAGAAGGAGCNGGAGTTTAAGCCCCTCAAAGGTTATCAGAAAAATATGTAAGTGTTTTATCAGGCATCATAATTTCTTTCCAGAAGGAAGTTGTCAACTAAATTGTACATAAAAATAAAATAGCAATAAAGTTCTGTCCTAGATTGAATCTGTCCTGTAGTTTGGCGAGATTACTCAGCTGGCAAAGTACTTGTCACACAAGCATGATTCCCCAGAACCCGTGTAAAAATGTTAGGTCNGGAAAAAGCCAGGTGTGGTGGCACATGCCTTTAATACCAGGGCTAGGAATGTGAAGACAGGCAGATCGCTGGGGCTTGCCAGCTACCTCAGACTGCTTGCTGAACTCCAGGCTAGAGAAAGACCATCTCAGAAAACAAGGTCAATCCATGCAACCTGACCTCTGGCCTTCACACAATGTATCAAAGATCTGTCTTGGTTTAAAAAAAAAAATACCTCTTTGTATTCATTAGGTCTGTTACCTAGTTGATAATTTTTTACATTAAAAAAAAGGGAAGGGTGCTGGGCGGTGGTGGCACACGCCTTTAATCCCAGCACTCGGGAGGCAGAGGCAGGCGGATCTCTGTGAGTTCGAGGCCAGTTTGGGCTACCAAGTGAGATCCAGGGAAAGCCAGAGGTGGACAAAGCACTTGCCTGCAGGAGCCCTGGCACCCACACTGATGTTATTCTTTTAGCTCAGCTTTCATTTTAGGAAGAGTTTCCTAATAGAAATAAGATGCCTAGGCCTGGGGGTAACTCTTTCAGGCTGTTTATGAGTCTGAATTGTAAATGATCCTCTGTTTAACTAGGAAGCACACCACAGTGACTTCTGTAATGGGCAGACCTACCTCTCTCGGGATGTCAGCCTTCTCCTATGCATTTTGTGTAGCCCCGAGGTTATCTGTATAGGGTGCTCCAGCCTGCAGTTCACATTTCTGGAATTATCTGCCACTAGATAAGAACTCAGGGAATCCTGAGACTAAAGTGCCTGTCTCTTATACACATCTAGATGTGTATAAGAGACAGGTAGCCCCGAGGTTATCTGTATAGGGTGCTCCAGCCTGCAGTTCACATTTCTGGAATTATCTGCCACTAGATAAGAACTCAGGGAATCCTGAGACTAAAGTGCTCAGGTACAGTCTGCCAGGTGACCATGTATGATGTCAGTTCCACAGAGAGGCCTGAGGCTTTTGTTTTCCTTGAAGTATTGATAGTTAAGATTACTAATGGGAGGACTGAACGGTTCAGCTTGTTTGGAAAACAGCTACCAGAGTGGCCAAGTGCTTTCCTTTACATTTTCTCTCTTAGAACTTGTAAGTTAGAAGGCTTTTCTTTTTAAAATTCCATCTATTTATTTGTGTGTGGGCATGCCCATGTCACAGCACACATATGAGAAGCCAGAGGCCAACCTGTGGGAATTAGTTCTCCATGCTGTGGATTCTGGAGTCTGAACTCAGGCCCTCAGGCTTGGNGACAAGCACCTTTACCTGCAGAACCATCTCACTGACCCCAAAGTTTTTGACATTACAAGATGATGTCATATAACAGTGTTTTGGGTCATACTTAGCTATCTTGGGACAGCAGGGGTCCGTGGGCCACAGATTGGACACACCTGATAGCAGTTCCACTTTTGGGAATCCACCCAAAAAACTGCAAGACAANTACACCTGTGCTCTCCTATGGCCTCCACCTGTGTGTACCTAGGAGCGAACACCTGCACACGTGTGTGCACCCTCCAACAGTATCCCTAGAAAGTGAAGTTACTGTATGAAGAGAGATAGATGCTCAGAGAGCTGTATAACAACCCAGTGAGTGACAGCCAGCCAGTATTTCAGCCCATACTGTCGGTTTTCAGTTTTTAACCTTAACTTTTCTGCTACCCATTCCATATTTGGGAATTGATGATATTCTTTCTTTAGGTAATGATACTTTTAGTTTGTAGAAGTCACAGTTTAGTGACTTTAAAAGTTTCCAAATCGAGTCACTAAAGCTGTAGAGAATCCAGACCTACCTCTTATTTAAAAATGTTCAGGATAATTATAGTTAGCTTTTTCATAGTTTTTTCTTTTTATATTTGTTATTTTATTTAGATGGATTATATTCATATAAACCAAAAACTCGAAGTGAAGAAAACGGAGTTTAAATCATGTTATCATTGTGAATTCACAAAGAGTGCGCCTTACAGAAGCATCAATGACAAAATTTCTTTTTAGATATGAATAAAATATATTTTTAAAACAAGATAAACATCTACAGATAGAAAGAAGACAGAACTTTCTACTTAGAAATAAGTGGAGTTGGGGACACAAACTAAGTGGTCAAAGCGTCTAGAAGATGAGTTCCAATGGGATAAAGAGCCTGGATGTCATTGGTGGTGGGAAACACATTTGGGGTCTACTTTGAAAACTTAGGCCTATATAGGACTGTGTAATACTAAAATAAGAAGACACACCCCGTCAAAGGTTGAAAAGACACACCCTGGTGGGGTGGTGTCTGATGATGGCAGATGTCTGAAGGTGCTGGAGACTGCTGCTCTGATTGGAAGACTCACTCTGTCATACTCCTTGGGGGAAAACTATAGGCTCNAGTAGAAGGCCCCAGGAAGTAGAACTATAAAGGGCCGATTGATGGTATCTAAAGGTGAGCAAAGTAAGAAAATGAAAGATACAAAACTCAAAATAAGTTTGCCAAATAAAATATCAAAGCATAGGAAGAAAATACCATAAAGTACAGTGAATACTTTATACAAATAAGAATTTCCCTCTTAGGTAATGAAAAGTAAGGTACTATTCTAAAGAGAACTTTCAAATAAATGAGTTTAGTTCCTCATGAGAAAGATAACTCTACAGAAAATTTGGTAAAGTATGAAATAAAGAAGTTAACTATTAATTTCAAATATTTATAGATGTGTCAGTGAAATTTTGAAAAACTGCAATTAATAAATGAGATATTGGAAGGAGAACAGTGAAAGAACCTACGAGCTGGAGGGCGCTCTGAGGGGATTTAGACTATGAGAGGACTGAAGACAAGGAAGATGGGAAGGAATCTAGGGTGGAATTTCTAGTACACATCTTCTAAGGCTTCCAAAAGTAGAAAATAGATGGTGATGGTGTGTTGAAGGTTTTTTCCACTTGCTGAGTTCTCAGGGGCATTAGAACATAAACTGGAGCTATGCAGCATAAATAAAAATAGCTTTATACTTAGATCTATTTTACAGTCTTCAGAACAGCAGGGCAAGAGAAAATCTTTAAATTTACCAAAAAGTAACATCACATAGGATTACAGGTTACTAGCAGTCTTTGTAGCCACAAAAAGACAAAGGAGCAGTATCTAAAAGTTATAAGGCAAGCGAACCCATAAAACTCTTAAGCTCAAGTTCTGTGCTTAGTCANATGATTATTCCATTACAGAAGTGAAATAAAATCAGTTTTAGATATGNAAAGGCTTCAGTGTTTACATTGTTTAATCTGTCTTGTGCTGTTTTAACAAACTTCCACAANTGGGTAACTTAAAAGCAATACTCATTTATCTGGTAATAGTTCTGAGTTCTGGAGGCTGAGAAATCCAAGATCTTGGGTCCAATCTGGTGAGAATCTTCTTGCTGTCTCAGCCTGGCAGAAAGTATCATGCCAGTATCATGGGAATGGGTTTGTTACTCCATGAATAGTATGCTGTAAAAAACTGCCATCAGCTGGGTTAGCGGGATGACTGGGTAAAAGTGCTTACNATCTAGCCTGATGATTTGACTTTGATCTTGGGAACCCACACGATGGAAGGAGAAAACTGACTCCTACAAATTGTCCTCTGTCCCGACACTTGCACTGTGGCCTGTGCATATGGGTGCATGCATGTGGACCCTTCCTCTCTCAACAGCCTTTAACTGCCATTGGTTCCTCAGCTAAGGGTGGGGCTTCGGGACTTCCTTCCCCCTCCATGCTTGGATNTTTACTGAAAATCTTGTCTCTTGTTTAGGGCAGAAATTTATTTGATGGACTCTAGTGTAATAAAAGCTGAAAAGAATGTCTTAAATATTCATATTGAAAGGTATGCTTTATAAAAAACAAATCTAATTCCTAGAAGCCTTTTACTTACCTTTTTAAATGTTTCATTTATTTCATCAGAGTCCTGCAGTAGACTGTAAAATATCATCCACAACTGGAGAGAAACATATTGATGAAAGTCCCACAAAAGCAAGGCACCCACGGAAAATTGACCTAAGAGCTCGCTACTGGGCATTTCTTTTTGACAGTCTTTGNCAGGCAGTAAATGAAATCTATGTGACTTGTGAACTGGATCAGAGTGTGNTGGAATATAAGGTAAGGTGTGCAAGGAGCCGTTCATCTAAAGTCAGATGCTTTAAAAGTTTTCTTACATCGGACTTGTTTACCTCACTTTTTTGAGTTTTGTCTACTTTTTCCTTCATTAAGTGTAATGAGAATTGTTCTCTATTTATTTATTTAAGAATTACTTAAGAAAA